>SEMN01001229.1:0-82260 GCA_005408345.1 Macquaria australasica
CATGAGACGTGTGCATTAATACTGATGCATTTAGCAAAAAAGCACTTTAATGCATCAAATAAAAGAAATTTCAGATTTAAATGTGATAATGCTTTAAGATCATATGCAAGGAATGCATGTTTCAAAGGAACTGTATTTAGTTTGTGTATTGCTTCACTGGCTTTCAACCTTTGACAGAGAGAGAGAGACATCTTTTAATTTATTTCTCTGTTTTGTGTGTAATGGTTCTTTTTTAGCTGGCATAATATGGGCAACCAGTCAATGCTTCAGATACTGACAAGCATGGATGCCATTAACGGCGGCATTTGCATTAATTGATTAGCAATGCACACAGCCAAATATGCATTTTCCATAATAATAACTACACCATCTTATTGAGAACATCTTGGCTGCAGGAGCACTTTTGCTGACAAAGCTCCAAGGACACAGATGAGCTGAATGCTGAATGTGCACATCACCATCGCTTGCCTTTTGTAGATGAACGGCAATTCAAGCACCAAGATTGTTTTCATTCCTGCTTAAGTAGTGGCACAAAAGTGATAAGTAGGTAATGACTTCTAATTAGCCAATGTCCCAAAAACATATCAACAATAATCAACAACATTCCATAATGTTTCTGAACATCTGCATGATGCTGAGAGTTTCATCAGTGCACATTGAATGATGGCCTGTTTTAATGCGGCATCAAACTCTTAATAGCTGCTTTGTACCTTTTCACGTGCGGGTTCACTTTAGAGCCATCTAATTCAAAACAGGGATTCTCAATTATGCAACGTCCCATTTACATATGCTAATTAGGATCATATTAATTATGTTGAAATTGGGTAATTAGCCAATCTCAATTAAGGCATTGTTCATTACACTAAATGCACAGGAAAGGTGTTTGAAGTTTTTTCCCCACGCCTTTACTCATTTCTGCATGTGTGTGTGAGAACTGGGCTGCCTGCCACATCTGAATCAAGCCTCGGCGGTGTATTTAATAATTTAAGCATCCCAGCTCATACAAGGGATGCACCCACAGCTTTCATCGTTACCAAGCATATGGTTCTGTAATGAGCCTGCTTGCTTGTAAAATAGTAATGCCAGTACAGAGCAGAATAGAAGAGACAACAGCCAGCCTTTTCTCTTTTTTAGCCACTCAAGCTAGCTACGGTGCCAGCGGTGGCCGATGCATTACACAAGCTTGTTTGGGTTCCCATGTCGCTAAGCTGATGCTGGGAAGGCCAATTTGCACTAGCCATGGAAGGAAATGACAGAAAATAAATAAATAAAAATAAAACAACACTGGAAGAAGTAATGGCAGCAACAGAAGATGTCAAATGCATCTTTCTCCTCCCAAAACAAACAGATTACCTGGGGGGAGAGGAGATTTAAATTCTGCTCTGAACTGACTCACAGCTGTGAGTTGCATGCACAGCCAACGGCATGATGCTCATTGATTCCAGTCAGTTAGAATTGTGTAGAGGGAGACACATTAGAGATTAGTATGTAATTCAGTTGCCGAAGTTCATTTGTTTGTGACTTTTGTGATTTTAAGAGCAGCAGGAATCTGGATCCAGCTGGAGGTCTGGAAGTGCTCGCTTCCTGGTACAGACCCTGAGGCATTTTGGGACATGAGGTATCTCTCTACCTGTTCCAGCACACGGTCTTCTCCTTCTCCTCTTCTCCTAATTTCCTAAGGTGCTGTGGTGGTGTGTGTTTGTGTAGGTGCGTACTTACATGAGCTAGTGCATGCTTGCATATGCATGTGTATATGTTTTAGTCTCAGACACTGCAGGGAATATCATCCTCCGGGTGCTGAGGGAAGATGATGAATGATGTTCTGCCCTTCAGCTGTTCTTGAATAGTAAATTACCCCTCTATCAGCTTGTGATGGAAAGAGAAGTCCTCATTCAGAGATGCTGAATAACACATGCAAAGTCAAATACTTAAATACAATGACCTTAAATTCCCTTACAAATATATGTCTATAGGTGACAGCGGAATCATTTTGAAAGAGCAAGCGTTGATTGACTTTCAAGGCTGCTGTCACATCACAAACTCATCCTTTTCCCTCATCATCAACATACAGATATTCAAACTAAAAGGCCCATGTATGGGAAATGGACTCGTGAATGAAGTGAACGTCACTTGAACGTCATTTGACATAAATCACCTCTGAACATAAAGTTGCATGGCTTACAGGGAGTAGCCTTTAGCTCTAACACTGAAGCTGTGGTGATATATAACATAAAATTTTTAGTGACGCTCATGGGGAGGATATTGACAACCTCACAGACTGTCTGACAGATTACATAAACTTCTGTGTGGAAAACACCATCCCCACTAGGACTGTACGTTGTTTCGCCAACAATAAACCCTGGATTACTCCTGATATTAAGGCTCTCCTCAAGGAAAAGAAGAGAGCTTTTGTATCGGGTAACAAGGAGGAGTTAAAGAGTGTCCAGCGAGAGCTAAGGAGGAGGATCAGGGAGGGGAAAAACAGCTACAGGAGAAAGTTGGAGAGTCAACTGCAGAAAAATAACACCAGAGGAGTTTGGAAGGGCCTTAAAACCATCTCGGGCCATATGGACTCCAAGCCCCGGCCTGCGGGGGATCAGAAGTGGGCAGATGACCTGAACGTATTCTTCAACAGATTCGATCAGGCATCTACCCCTCCCCCTGCCCCGTCTCCTCTGCAACCATCATTACCATCTACCCTCCCTGCCTACAGCCCTCCCCCTCCCTCATCTCACCACTCATCACTCCCCACAGCCCTCAGCTTACAGCCACTTAATACACCCACACCACAGCCTGGGCTGGGCCCATCTCCCCATTTCACACCCGCAAACACCCCCCATTCAGCCCTCATGCCCCCTACAAGCTCAACCGGGCTGTTCCTCACAACATCCCAGGTGAGAAACGAACTGAGGAAGATAAGGGTGGGAAAGGCGGCGGGCCCAGACGGCATCAGTCCAGACTTCTGAAGTCCTGTGCGGACCAGCTGTGTGGGATTGTTGAGCACCTGTTCAACCTGAGTCTGAAGCTGGGGAGGGTGCCAAAACTGTGGAAAACATCGTGTCTGGTTCCTGTGCCGAAGACCCCACACCCCAAGGACCTCAATGGCTATAGGCCAGTGGCATTGACCTCTCACCTGATGAAGACCCTGGAGAGACTGGTCCTTGTTCACCTGCGTCCGCTGGTGAGCCCATGTATGGACCCTCTGCAGTTTGCCTACCAACCCCGCATTGGGGTGGATGATGCTGTCATTTACCTACTTCACACATCCCTCTCTCACCTAGAAAAGGCTGGAAACACTGTGAGGATCATGTTTTTTGATTTCTCCAGTGCTTTTAACACCATCCAGCCCAGGATTCTGGGGGACAAGTTGGAGCACGCTGGGGTGGACCATCACCTGGCAGCATGGATCCTGGACTACCTCACAAACCGACCACAGTATGTGAGGTTACAGGACTGTGTGTCTGACACACTTCTCTGCAGCACAGGGGCTCCACAGGGAACCGTTCTGGCGCCTTTCCTGTTCACCTTCTACACAGCGGACTTCACCCATAACACTTCGAACTGTCACCTGCAGAAGTTCTCTGACGACTCTGCCATCGTCGGCCTCATCACCAACGGGGATGATGGGGAGTACAGAGAACTGACCCAGGGCTTTGTGGGTTGGTGTCAGCAGAACCGCCTCCAGATCAACGCGAGTAAAACCAAAGAGCTGGTGGTGGACTTCGGCAGGCGCAAACTCCCTCCACCTACACCAGTGAACATCCAGGGAACGGACATTGAGATTGTGAGATCGCACAAGTATCTGGGTGTTCACTTGAACAGCAAACTGGACTGGTCAGACAATACGGACGCTCTGTTTAAAAAGGGCCAGAGCCGTCTCTTTTTGCTCAGGAGACTAAGATCTTTTGGAGTGCAGGGTGCGCTCCTGAGGACTTTCTATGACTCTGTGGTGGCATCAGCTGTCTTGTATGGGGTGACCTGTTGGGCCAGTGGCATCTCTTCCAGGGATAGGAAGAGACTGGACAGACTGATTAAGAAGGCCAGCTCTGTCCTTGGATGCCCTCTGGACCCAGTGGAGGTGGTGGGAGGCAGGAGAATGGTGGCCAAGCTATCATCACTACTGGAGAACACTTCCCACCCCCTACATGTCACTCTTTCAGCACTGGGCAGCTCCTTCAGCGACCGGCTGCTCCACCCGCGGTGTCTGAAGGAGAGGTACCGTAGGTCCTTTCTGCCTGCTGCTGTCAGACTCTATAATCAGTACAACTCCCGGTAATCTACACTTGACTGTCAGTGTGCAGACTATTCACTACTATACTTCATCTACTGCTGTGCATTATCTTCATACATATATTGTATTCATGATGTTATCTACTTCATATGTTGCTGTGAAATATTTTCATATACATGTATATTATATATGTGCAATATTTTTATCTTATCTATTTGTTCATACTTACAACTGCACTCAGTCACTCTATTATTTATTTCTGTCTATACTGTGTATAGGACTATTTTTCTATTTATTTTTATTGTATTTCTATATATGACACTTTTGCTGGCTGCTGCAACGCTAAAATTTCCCCGCTGTGGGACAATAAAGGCTTATCTTATCTTATCTTATCTTATCTTAAACCACAGCATAAATCCAAAGTGGCATGGTGCAAAAGTCAATGGCTTTAACAGCTGTATAGCTGCGCTAGCTTATACTATTAGTGTGTTATGTTTTGAAACCTTTATTTAACCTGGATATGTCTGTGCTCTATTGGGACGTTTCCGTTTTTAAAATTTTTGCCCCAATGTCACAGTGGAGGGGCACTACAGCCCACCAAGTGTCCCTCTGACACTTGATCCAAGTGCCCCTCTTGTCGGTCCAAGTGCTCCGCTGATCAGCCCAAGTGCCCTTCTGGTTGTCCCAAATGTCCCTGGGTTTAGCTCAAGTGCCGCTCTGGTGTCAGCTCTTAGGGCAAAAAATTAACCCTGTGCATCGAAGAAGGGCCCCTTTTGCATTTGCAGCCCTAGTCTGTGCACAACACTTTGTGAGTGAATAGTGATGCTGATAATCTTTGTGGCAGCTTTTGTTACAGTCACAGCTGATATCTGTTGATACAGTCCTTCTGTTATACTGCTGTTACTGTCATAAAAAACAATATTGGTAAAATGATAGAATGACAACCACATAAAAAGGCAGATTCATTGCTTTCTATTTTCAAATGATTACTGTCATAAAATGTACTACTTTGTAACCATAGACTCTCATGATCCATATTAAGTTTAACTGCTACACCGAAAATAGCTGGCACAACTTTTGCAGACGTTTAACTTTGGAATAAAAACTTCACATTGACAAGTGAGTGTGAGTGACTGCTGATTCACACTTGTTAAAAATCTATCTCAATACCTCAATTACCAACTGTCAGCAACATTACAGCAGATTTGGGATGAACTGAGGCAAAGAGCCAATGTCCTCATGGTTGATTTGATTTCTCTCTTCCACTAGGGGGAGCTGTGGTATACTATTAGAGGGCTGACATGATATTTTGGCAGGGCGATGAATGCCAAAGAAATGCCAGAGAATCTTGGAAGATAACATAACATAACATAACATAACATAACATAACATAACATAACATAACATGTATCTCAAAAGATCATAAAGATAAAATATTCTGCATTTATCTTTTAAAATAAGGACGCTGTTTTGAAGGACACAATATAAATGCATGTGAGGGCTTGGTGCTGCGTTTCTGTGTGGAAATGGGCTTTGTTTTTTTTTTGTAATTGCAATTTCTGTACAGCCATCCAGTGGAGATAGACCAGTGTTTACCCCTTGATCCATGGGATTAACAATAGGAGAGGGGAAAGATAGAGAAAGAGAACTCAGAGGTAACATTTGTCAGTGGCAGTCTGTCGTTCGCCTGATTGAATTCATGGAGAAAAACGGCGAGACTCCACCGGGGCGATGCTTGAGTGCCTCTGATCTTCATTTTCCACCGCCCCTGTTATTTTTCCTTTTCTCCCTCCCTCTCTCTCTCTCCCTCTCTTTCTCTCTGTCTGTCTTGTCCCTCTCGTTTCATTGGACTCAGATCTCTCCATCGCGCTAACCTTTCATTATGACAAGACAAAGCTTTAATCTCTCACGAGCCATTTCCCCTTGTGACAGGCAGAGTGAGCGGTGACGGCCGTGACACGCACACACACGCGTATGCGCATGCACACACACACACACACACACACACACACACACACACACACACACACACACACACACACACACACACACACACACACACACACACAGGAGGTGTGTACATCTGATGCAGGTATGCCCACGACTGATTCAGGCAAAGTGACACATAGTGACAAAGGAAGAAATAGAGAGGAGGAGTGAGTGATAAAGAGAAGGTGGCAGCAAAGAGAGATGCTGCACTGCAGACACCATAGATACTTTTTTGTGGTTTAATGAAAAAAAAAAGATACATTTTAAAATGATCCCCTACCTATAAATGTCCTTATCACACTTTTCTATCCATTTTCTATCTCAAAATATTACATTACAGTGATATGAGGAGCATAAGCAAGTGGTAAAGGAAGGAAATGACAAAAAGTGTTCAAGCTAGCACACTTGAGGTAAACAATGCCTTTTATCTATTCTGGCCTTATACAGAGGTGGCATCAGTCGTCATGTGAAGATCACACATACATGTACATCTCTGATCTGAAACATCAAACAATGAAAGGTCATCCAAACAGTGTGCCGTCCTGTCCCTAGCTTGCCCCCTCCCTTATTTTGCATAGCAGTCTAAGAGCCACACTTCATAGGGACTTCATAATCACACCCCCTGCTGAGGTGACAGCCTGATTGGATATCTGAGGGAGGCACCCGCATGAATTTGCATACTAATTGCCAAATATGCCCCCCCCTCCACACACACACACACACACACACACACACACACACACACACACACACACACACACATGCACACACACACATCCTTATCCTTTTGTCTTGTTCCCTACCACTCAATAAATTAACGTCATGCCTGCGTGGCGCACAATGATTTGGCTTCTTCAGTGTAACAGCACTGACACTCTGTGAGTTTATTCCAGTATTTTCTGATGCAAACAAAACATATATATGAAGAAGGCAGAGTTAGTTATGAGCCTTGAGATGGACCTCTGAGGAAAACATGAAAAAAAATTGAAATGAAAATGATTCTGAAGCCGGAGAATAGCTATCAAAGCTTGCTCTGAGGCCTGATGCGATGTGATTGAAGGGAAAGGAGAGATGGGGAACATGCAAACAGAGAGGAAGAGAAAGAAGGAGTGTATTTCATCGCTGGTTTGTGCTGAGCTAAGAGATGGAAGTAAAGAACATGCTGGGATCGTGTCAAGTTGGCAAAACAAGCCACCCCCGAGACTTGACACCAGGTAGCAAACTGCAGCAACCCGAGCAGATGTCTACATCACAATGTTCCCACACCATGGAGGAATGCACAGGGACGTACAGTGCATCTACACACACATTCTGTGTCCGTCCCCCCACACACATGCAGAGTCACAGGTTTGACAAGTTGTCTAGATGTCAGCAGATGCTCAACCTCTTGAGCTCACTAATCCCCCCCACACATGCCTTCACATATTCACCACAAAACACCCACATGCACACACTCGCCAAGCACATTCAAACGCACACACACACACACACACACACACACACACACACACACACATTATGCACCTATTTCATTTTTCTACGCCCACCTTTTCCCAGAGCTCGTCTTTGCAGCCGCTGTTTTAATGACATGTTGTGAGAGTGGCCTGTTCACTCTGCTCGAGCTGAGCAAAGACCACGCAGCATCAAACCGCATGATTGTTTGTGCGAGTGCCAGCGTTACACACAAATCGCCCTCAGTGAGAGACAAGTGGCATGCAGCAGTGTTTTTGGGCTTGTTGCCAACGTCTTTTTAGTTATATTATGAAACAAAGTCACATAAAGGTGCAGAGAGGAAAGAAGGGAAGAGGGAGAGAGCGTGAGAGCGAAACTTAGGGGAGATTTAATTATTTTTAACCAGAGGCGATTGGATAAAAAAAGGCCGCAGACTTAATGACTTAATTTAGACGTTTAATTAGTTGAGCACGTATCTCTCTGGCTTCTGCCCTGCGTAATCTGTGATGAAGTTTGGTGTGAATGGCGTCAGACCTGTCTCTCTCTCTCCCTCTTTGCCTCTGTCTCTCTCTTTATCTCTTCTTTCCTTTATCTCCCTCTCTTCTTGGACCACATAAATAATTCCCATTGCCTCTCTGAGCATGCACAATGAAATATGTATGGATACACGCCATGGTGCTTTTGAAAAGAACTATTTCAAAGGTACTGAGGTCTGCTGAAATCTTCATGAGTGCCTCCTCTCCCTCCTTTCTCCCTGCTAGACAGAATGGATTCTTTGCCAGGCTCCCTCAGCTCTGCAGCCCCGATAAATAACTGCACAGAAATGTGAGAGCGTGCTCCCAAAGATTCAAATGTAATTCGAGTTATGAACAGAAATAAATGCACTGGAAACCACACCTGCATACACAATAAATATCACATAGTATAATATTTCATACTGTGTAGACATTCAGTTCATAAAACAGCATGTATAAAAAAGAAAATATCAAGAACTGTTGCAGCAGACATGCGAAAAAGGTTATGGTGAAGAATAGAGAAAAATACAGGATGTTATGCAGAAAACAAAGGAACACATAGCAAAGGAGTAAATATGGCACATGAGTGCAAGTGTGCATGTGTGTCTATATATTTATGTTAATGTTTGCATGTGAAAACACCATACCTTCCATACCATCTATTCAAGCTATCTAAGGATATCTCACCTCTCAGTGTTTCCATTTACTAAGGGGCATGATATTGATGCTACCTTTTTATACAAAAGCGTATCTTTGCCCCAGTGTTAATGTGTGCACTGTCTGACTTACACAGGTGAAGTTATAACCAATCAGATCGTCACACAAGGTAAACAGTTGCCAAAAAGTTGGTTTGTGTTACAACATGACATTATATCATATTACTTCTCTGCCGGCAAAGGAACAAGCTTCCTCGATTATTTGCAGCAGTGAATTCTTTCTCTCTGTGTTCTCTCTTCATTTATACCCTCATTTCCTCAGTTATGTATGCCCTATGCCCTCCTCTTGGTTAGATTTACAATTTAGATTTGCTTTAATAATATTTACGTACTTTTACTGTACTTGAATAAGATTTTGAATGCAGGACTTTTGTTTGTAATGGAGTACTTTTACACCGTTGTCTTGCTATACTTTGACTTAATTTAAAAATCTGAATACTTCTTCCACCTCTGGTTTTAACATTTTAAAACATATGTGTGACAAAATATCAAGAGTGAACACAATGAATGCTCAAATTTTAAAGGATAAGGACAGTCATTGCTGTCTATTCACCAAGTTAAAGGTGAATAGTAAAATGATTGCCCAAATTGTCTTTTTTAAACAGCCATAACTGTTTACAGGTCAACCTGTCGTACTTACCATAGCTTTGTGCAAAATGAGGAATTATCACTTACATTTTTGGCTGCACTTACTTGCGTGAATTCACCTCCAATTAAAGGGGGTTAGATAATATGGCTAAACCGTTAGCTTGTTTACAACATGTCTCATCGCCTATTGCATGGTTGGACTTTATTATAACGGCGTTGCTATGTTCTTAGATCAGTTACTTTTGTGAGTACAATGTTATCATAACTGATAGAAACAATGGACAAAACCACAAAAATAAGACTCATGTTACAACAAACTGGAATCATCCTTCAAGTTTTTTTTTTCTCATTTTGATTTTATTTTCTGTATTCACATTCTTTCAGACCTCAACAACAAACAAACCCACATCATCAACCATCAAGCCTCTGTACTCTCTGTACCCTGTCTCCCTCCACTAACCCCTCTCTCCTCAGCTCCCTCACTTCTCCTCTACCTTCAGTTCTTTCTTCTTCTCCCTTCGGTCTCCGGGGAATGACAAGAACTGGCGTGAACCTTTGTGTCACTTCCCCCCGCAGGCTTTTTCCTGCCTTGTTATTTATTTTCCTTACTTCATTGCAGAAGGTAGAGGAATGTTTTATAGAAAAGGACACTTAATAATGGGAGAAAAAAAAGGTTGAGGGATGGCGCGGCAGTTTCTCTCTGTGCTGTCACTGAGTGCCTCGTCCTTGAACCTCAAAAGAAAAGAGGAGGGAGAGAAAGAGACAGACGTTAACAGATGCCGTCCTGACTTTTTGCACAACATAAATGCCTTTGGCTAACAGCAAAATATCTCTTTTTATACTAAACAAATGCACATAGGCTAGAATTCACAATATTTTTCCACACAGTGAGCAGGCTGGAGGATGGGGATGGATTGTGTGAGCTCGATTTGTTGGTGTTTGGTGTGTGAGCAGAATGCTAAGCACTTCCTGGGTCATGGGAGGGCCAGCGAAAGCACGTTGAAATTTAATGCTGCCCTCTGACTTGGCTGCAGGTAATGCTGCAGGGGGCCAACATCCTATCCGCGCTGCTGAGAGGGAACATGAAGTGTGTGTGTGTGTGTATCATTGCACGTCAAGCTTGAACTAGTCCGTGTGTTCTCGTCTCTGGATGTGCTGTCTGCACTCAGGTTCCAGTATTTTCAGTAATGAGTCTGCTGCAGCCCTCCAGTACACACACACACACACACACACACACACACACACACACACACACACACACACACACATATACTATACTGTATTGGTGTGTGAAGGACGTAAACAAGACTATGTGCTGCTGTCTCCTGCTGCACCTCAGCATAGGTGGATGTCACTGTGAAAGGAATGTTAGTGGGAATGCTTCAGTAATTCATGATTACCCTACCATTACTTAGCCTTTTGTGCCTCCTAAAGCAAGCTATCATTGACATGTAGACACGAGGGGCTGGGGATCTCGTCTCTGGATGTGCTGTCTGCACTCAGGTTCCAGTATTTTCAGTAATGAGTCTGCTGCAGCCCTCCAGTACACACACACACACACACACACACATATACTATACTGTATTGGTGTGTGAAGGACGTAAACAAGACTATGTGCTGCTGTCTCACAAGAAAACAGTTACTAACAACAACTGCACCTCAGCATAGGTGGATGTCACTGTGAAAGGAATACATCTCTAACGCAAAAAATAAACTGTGTTGGATGTATTCATGAGTCAGACGTAATGTCTAAGACAGTATTACTATTGGTCACACAACAACAATACGGTAAATGTTGAGTAGTCACCATACATGTGGAGCGAGAGAGGGACAAATTAACTATAAAAATGAACTCTAAAGAATCACTAATACAGCCATTTCTTCCCGAATAACTGTCAATAGAGGATTTTGAAGTATAAGTTACTGGAGAACAGGCTTCAAGATACTATATTGATGAAACAGTATGTAATGATCGGTTGCTAGATAGATGTTAATCCACGAATTGACCAGTGCCTTAATGAAATCCTTCATGATTAACTCTGCTGCTGCTGAGTGGCAAAAAAAATAGTAACTAATTTCTAATAACCTACATACTATCATACTGAGAAGTTTGTGGGAATGCTTCAGTAATTCATGATTACCCTACCATTACTTAGCCTTTTGTGCCTCCTAAAGCAAGCTATCATTATACCAAAATGACAACTTAGTTTTTTCCTGAGAATCCACAATAAGTTAATTAAAGGGCCACTTACTTGACTTTTCTTTTGCACTTCCGTAACGTTGGGAGACTCACAAGAGAGACAGATTAAAAAATAATTGTCAAAATGCATTAGATGTTGAGCTGTCCTTACTTAAAGTCCCAAATTTAATTTGAGACCCATACACACTGGATCCTTCAGTTTCCCTGATGTAATTTAATAGTTCATCATAAATGGTAAATGGACTGCATTTATATAACGCTTCATAATTTGTATCCCGTTCACACACACAAATGGCAGCAAGCTACCAGGGCTACCAAGGACACCTTGACATGTAGACACAAGGGGCTGGGGATCAAACCCCCGACCCTGCAATCAGTGGATGACCAGCTCTACCTGCTGAGCCACAGATGCCCAATTAGACCGTCCCTGCCTGGTAAACGCCCACATCTTTCAAACTTCACAATCCCAGTTTGTAATGCAGACTTTCTGTTAAAAAATTCTAAGTCTCAAGCCCAAGCCGACATAACCCTGATTACATCACATTAATTTAGACTTTAGGAGGCCCCCTTTAAAGCCACAGAGAACATTATCCAACTGTTTTCACAGGTTGAGTAGTACTAAAACCATAGACAGCAGAATTCTCAAAAAAGATATTAATCATTAATTTTATAGCATCACATCCTTGTGGCATATTATTTTGTACTAATGATGTTGACATCTGAAGTAGATAACATTTCCTACTCCTCACCTAATCTCTCAAATGGTCAACTCTGATTGGCCTCTGATCTTTCTCCTCTATCTCTAACTTACCAATTTTAGCCTGTTCTCCATGTGTCCCTAGGTGGGTGCAAACACAGCAAACAATCACTCGCTGTAAGACAACTTTCATCAATCCCTTAGTGTTGAATATCGCCCCAGACGGCAGTTGTTCCAAGAAATCCAAACACAAGTGTGAAGTTTTATTGCCTGCATTCCCGTGTGACAACAATATCAACACAAGATTTCTTTTTGCTGAGGTATTTTTGAAAAATGAAATCAACAATGGCAGCAAAAAAGCCTTTTAGAGGTTGCCGATTGCAGTGTTTCTTGGAGGTAAGGGTCCTAACCCAAAATGGGACTTTGTTGATGGCTCCCCATGTAGCAGGACTACTAGTATTTCGCAAGACAAATTGTTTTCATTAGTCTGGGCCATAGAGCAAAATTTTAGACCCAGATTGTTAAAATATAAGCACCCCAGTTTACTAAGTCCTGTCAGGATATTTAGGATGTATCCCGGTTCAAATGACATTTACTGCTGCACAATTCTACAAGGCACACTACAGTGAAAGATAATAAAAAGTTTTCCCTTTCTGCACTGCTGAATTGAAGCCATGTGTTCAATCAATATGAGTTACCCAACTTTTCAAACTGTATTTCTGACTCTCCCATCATTCCTCCCTATAGACAAAATCTCTCTCCACTCTCTGGCTTTCAATCCACACTTTACCTGCCTCCCTGCACACAAGCCTGAATTAATCTCCAAAGTCTTCCCCTCATCTCTTTGTGTGTGTATGTGTGTACTTCTCACATTTGGGAGAATTGTGTGTTCTGGTGTTTGTGTGTGTGTGTGTGTGTGTGTGTGTGTGTGTGTGTGTGTGTGTGTATGTGCACGTCTCCTCCTTTCCGCATTAGAGATTTACCGGCTCGACATGATATTGTTCCCCTGCCTGCAGCTCTGGGGCTTCGGGGGGGGGGGGTTGTGTTTGCATAGCAGAGGCTGTACTCTCACTCATGTAGCCCCCACGGGGACTTTCTTTGACACTGTCAGCCCTTTGAACTCACTGTGACATCTAGCATCAGGTCACTTGTATACAACCTCTGCACAAAGAGAACTCGCGCTAATTGGCCCGCGTGCACCTGAGAGACAGTTGGGACATCAAAGTGCTCCGCTGCCCAGTTGATAACAGCTTTGATGGGGTGACTTTGAGACTGTAGATTTGCGGTTTGTACACTAAAGAACCTCTGCACGTTAGCTGTTAGCTGTGCCTTGTTGTTTGTGTGATCTTGGGGAGGAATTAGTTATTTGGCTGCTCCACTTGCATGTCATTTTCTCTGCGCTCTCTAGTAATGTAACAATGCTATTACCAGGCACCCTGTTGTGAGCCTTTAATCAGCCTCAGTGAAAGTTTACAATAAAGACAGACATGAATCCAAAGTGTAGTTATGATACATTAGTGTCTACATAGCTTTCCCTTGTTTTTTCCTGTGTCCTATTCCTTTGTGTTCTAAATGATTTTTTTGTAAATATGTAACACAAAAATGTAATTTGTAAACAGACCTAAATCAAAGAGAATGATCACTAGCTTGTAAAAAAAAGTGTGAAAAATCAATTTAGCTCAGAGCTCAGAGCAGCCTCTCAGGATCTTATTTTGCCCTCCAGACTTATGGATGTCCGCTGTGTCTTTGTGTGACCCTTCATCCTCTGGAAGGTGGACAGGTGGCGGCTACTGGTGGGCCTGGAGGGCCCTGTCAACCCCATACAGTCCAGCAGCTGACCAGAGAGAAAGAGAAAGAGCGAGAGGGCGGGAGGAGTGGAGGGGAGACAAAAGAGATCAGAAAATAGAAAGAAACTAGAAGAGCAGTGACAGAGCTAGAGAGACCTAAACCAGAGAGTCCTGTGTCCAAGTCGGAACGAGCTCTACCCACTGTCATAGTTTCAACAGGAGGCTACGTCCCCTCTTGACTCCAACAGGCGTGGCAAAGCGATTGGTTTCGGTCCAATATAATGGCCAGCTATGAATGCTGAGTGTGACTGCGGGGGATCATTAGGGCCACAATGGCCGACAAGACACTAAGCACTCCCTAGAGGTCTGAGGGGCCCTTTCATGCCTGTCCCGGGGCTGGGAGGGCTGCTGAGAGCTGGTGGCCAGCTGGTTCCCTGGCCCCAGTGCAGCCTAATGCCATCAGCACTCTTTGCCCGCTTTGAGCTGCCGGGCGTATGGAGACACAGGGGTGCAGGGTCTGTGTGACACATGTGGGCATGTACACACACACACACACACACACAAACATATTGTCTACGTGGAGGCACCTGTTTTTAGTATTAACCAGAGCAATGCTGATCCTGATGTTGCAGCCTCATCTGCCAAGGAAAGTCAAAGAAAGAAAGAAATAATGAAAGAAAGAAGGAACAGATGGGTAAATTATATGTGCAATCCTTTTTATTTTGCTATTTTGCTTTTGAATGCTTTGATCTTCAAAGTCAATATTCCACTTCTGTCAAATCTAACCTTGGTTAGGCTGAAATGATTTATTCTCTACTGTGCTAGTTTGGGCAAACTCTCAGTGTTCATGCCTCCTGTCCTTATGACTTGGTTTCAGTTCTGAATGAAAGTATCTTTTCATGTTCATATTCTTGAGCTAATTATTAGTAGTGTAACAAACAAACAGACAAAGATGTTAGTTCAGATCCTGCTAGAATATGAACTAGCATTGATTTAAACCATTTGATAAAAAATATAAGTTTAACAATGTATTTGGACATGAATGGAAATTGATGTAACCATCTAGTTGATTTAGCAAATGTATCAGTCTTTTGTAGAGAAAAGAAGGTTCAGAGGTTATCTTCAGAGCACCATATAGGAAAAAGAGCCATTGATGCAAATGCTATTACACCCAATTCAAGCCTTTTTGGAAAGATGCTGTGACTGCTGCGTCTTCCCCCCTCTCAGGTCCTAAATAGCTCGCTACTGAAGGCAGAAAACTTGTTTTGTCGACAGCCTGTTTGAAAGGCAAGCGTAATAAAAGGCTTTTCTTTTTCTACCGGGCGGTGGCAATTTCTTTTCAGAGCTGAAAGAGGGCGAGAGAAAGAAAAGTTTTACTAATTGACGTGGTAGCAGAAATTCAGCCGCCATTGCAATCAGCCACGATGAAAAGCCTATTAAGGAACGTTTTGTCAATTACTTCTGCTCACTTCTATACGCCGTGGCTCTTTTTAGAGGAACTCATTTGTGTCTTATTTATTTCCTCTGCTGGCATGTTTTGCTGGCACTGCATACAATGACAAATTAAAGCTTTAGTTTCATGGCAATGACATGGAGGGTCTCAAGCTTTATTGTGGGCTTTGAAAGAACGCCAGGGAAGTCAACTCTTGATAGCTCGTCCTTGCTTCGCTGCCTCCATTTTGTTCCAATGCATTAAACCATCCTTTGAATTTTAACTCTAGTCAAGGTTTTTTCATGAGCTCACTCTTTAGTTAGTACACATCTTTAATGAATTACAGTCAAAAGTAAAGTGATATCAAGGTGAGATCAAGGTATCAATGAAATTAATTTTGTTTACAGTCCCCACGCCTAAACGAAACTAGTAATCTGTGACAATAAACGTCTTTTAAGGCAAATAAAGTCAGTCATATATTTTAAAAAAAGCAGAATCTTTCGAGAATAATCGCAGTAGTACACAGCAAGAGAAAGTGATAAAATGTTTTACACAATGGTGCTCTATACAAGATGAAATGTGACAAGTGTGTTAGCCTCAGTTTTGCCAATTCACATGCAAATCCTGTTCAAAGGAGAGAGTCATTTTGGTAGAAGTTGTCAAAAATGTGTGTTTGGTAGTCGGCTATGACTAAGCACCATGGAGATCAGCAGTTTACTTGAAATAGTATCTTATTCTATCTGGTTCAGCCCTGTCAGGATTGACTTGATGATATGTCTTCGGTTTCTACTCTTGCTGAATACTGACAAGTATTATTTAACCCTACCATTCTGTTGGAAATACCTCTCAGAGCTTTTTAGAGGAGTTTATTTGAGCCTGACTCTCTGCCTTCGTCTACATTGTGAAATCCATCCACTTTAAAACACCTACATACAAATTTTCCCGCAATGAAATTGATGCCTTGCTCCCCTCAAACATATGATCAATTACCTCTGAACGGTTTGATATTCATAGGTCTTGAATACACAAAATGGCTTTTCAGCGCAATGCATTTGGGAGCTTCAATTGAATTGCATTAGCGATGATGTTTTATAAAAAAATACCTGAGTTCAGTCAGAGCAGGAAGCTTGCTACATGTGAAGCCTCAGCAGACAGAGCTATCTGACAGAGGTCAGCTGATGTCGAGGTACATCAATTTTATGAACCTTCAACCCCCTCGCGAGCTCGCTGCCACTCATGTGTTAAATGGGTCTTGTAGACAGAAGAGAATGCCTTTGTGCTGAAATAAATGGAGGGGAGAGAATAGGGTTAAGACGACTCCTTTGAGGTGCATCAACCTACATCTGTTCATCCTCTCTTTCTTTTTCTCTCACTTCTCTCTATCTTCTCTTAAAAAACAGGGTGTACAGCACGGGAAGGCTTTGTCTCGATAAGACAATACAAAACAGGGAACTTATTTTGTTATTACACTATGTAAATTACTCTATATATAGTTTCTTCTGTAAGACACAGTTGCCATGGCTGTTTTCTTCCCCATAAAACCATCTAAGGCATATTCACGTGACACTGACTCTCAGTTGATGACAGAAAAAGAAAAACATCCTTGACATTAAACATTTAGACATGTGGCAAATTATTGTTATTAAACTTCTGTATGTGTATACTGTGTGTGTAAAATATCATCCCACTGCTATAAAGCTGCTGAAAGGGGAATATTTTTTATTTTCTTTCCACTAGAGACGGGTCGAACTGAGAGCAGGCTGTTGTGACAGATGTTCAGTTCAGCTAAACAGGGGCTGTAATAACACACACTTACAAAGACACACGTACTATATAGACACACATGTACACAAGTGTTTCAAAGCATGCACTTGCACACACACACATATACTGTACGCACCCACAAGAACACAACCACATGCACACAAAAACACACACACTCTACACCCTGAACAAACCCCCTAATTTACTCTCTCTCCGCACCCCACACATTCACACACAACACACACACACAGAAGAAATTACTTTGAACTTGGTGTCAGGCGGCGTGAATGCAGCTGGGAGCAACGGGGTCATGAAGCTCTTTGAGAGGTGAGATGAGGTCCAGCCTTTCCTCCGCTGTCTGTCTCTGATGTGCTGAAGGCTGACGGGGGTCGGGGGTGGGGGGGTCGTGGTACACGTTAGACTGTCGGGCCCGGCCATAAGGCTCCCTTTGTTACGGGTGGCACTTTGCCACTGCAGAAGACTTTGATGCAGTCCACAGTCACTGTCACACAGTTCCCACAGACCCCAGCTAACATCAGACAGTGGTAATTTTGGCACCGTCATGCTTCAAAATCAGAATTATTTTCACTTAAAATGAGGAGAGAAAATTATGTGGTGTTTAATATAGATATAAGGACATACATTTTTCACTTAACTTCATGCATTACCATTGAACTTACATTTCAGCCTAACAATAATAATCATCCTGACTAAAGATTTCTTGATCAGAAATATACTTGGTGGTAATTGAAGTGTACTTGACACTGTTTATTGAGGAAAGACGCGGCTGCCTCATGTGGTGAAGACACAGTGATGAGAGCATTAGCTTCTCTGGGACTTCCTATAAATTAACAAAGACTTTAAGAACTATAATAAACAAAAACACAATCAAAGTGATGACTTAATTGATTCTAACTATGAGAAGTTTCAAGAAGGGTGTTTCATTCCAGGGTTGGTTAGCAGAGCTGGAACTGCTGCCAAGATGTTTAATCATGTTTAATAAATTGCAGCAGACAAGACTGTATCTAATCTATTAATAGGCCCGAATCATTAGATTGTGATTTGCATCTGGAAAGGGTCCAACTGTGGACTCCTACTGAACTGAGCTGAAAGCAAAAAGCAAACGGCCTTATCTCATACAGTAATGGTACGTTACCTACCAGGGGATGGAGATGTCTTTAAAAATATCAGACCTTTCCTAATGCATTATCTATTGTAAGAATAGCATTTAAAATAAACCCACCTTGCCTCCGTTTGTGCATATGCAAAACTTTAAGCATGCAAATAACTGATTTCATAGAACAATGTTGTCGAATAAAAACACAAGGCTGAAGATTAGAAAGGGCAAAACAAAGGGACCGTCAATAAAAAGCGAGCATATGTGTTCATCGGCAAGCCCCTAAACACACACACACACACACACACACACACACACACACACACACACACACACACATTGATTAATTGTATTCTTCATTCATTGTGAGGCAGCCTGCTGCTAATTAGCTTAGGCATGGTTTTGCATATTGTATTTATTTAATTTCTTCATGGGATGCACCAAAAGAAGGTGTAATTTGGGATGAGAAAGGGGCCATTTCTTGCCATGGTTTATACACACAAAGGGCTGGAAGTACTGGGGCTGATTGCTGTTACTACAAGAACTCTTTCTTTCCGCGCCAAATGTAAAACAAAACCTAACAACATCCCTCTGGTGATTGGCTCTTGATTCTTGGCATAAAGACAATACTGTAAATCTAATGAACAGATTATGTTTACAGTTCCCCTGTCACTCCTCTCACTGTTTTCTAGATTAACTTCAGCAATGCCACAGTTTTATGAGGTTCATCTCAAATATATTTTAGAGAAAAGATATTGCAGGACTCTTTGGAAGTGCATGAATTCTAAACAGCGGTAGGTACAGCATCAGAAGATGAAACATTTTCTTGTGGATATGGAAAATTGCTCCTTAAAAGTTATTTCTGGCTGAAGTTGACAGTTTTGCAGAATCAAGAGAAGACACTTTCAGGTGATTGGGCATCCAGCTGAGTTTGGGTGAAAACACATTCCATATGTATTGAGTCTTATAGTGGAGAGCAACTCTAGGCTGCCCCTTTTTCTGCCAGATTGCAGACTTTAGACATCAAATCCCTGTTTAGGCTCTACTTTGCATCTCTCTCTGTGTGTGTATGTTTGTCTGTGTGTATTTCTTTGTCTGCCATATTACATACAAGCATGTTTGTGTGCATTGTATGCTTATAGATGTTTGTTGACATCTAAATGTACATGCATGTATCAGAGGAGGGCATAGAATCGTTTCTGTGGAACATCTAATCGGGAGCCATTTTTCCAGCCATGCTCACATCCTGCTGCAAGCAAGCAACAGATGGCAGGACTGGGCGCTGTGGCCGATTTAGTCCAGTCGTGTTTGCTAGGAAGTAATTGTGTTTTAACCTGGAGAGAAACTAAATATTACAGCCATGCAGGCAAACAAATTATAGTCACCTCGCTGGCCAGCAGATGACTCTATTTGTCTCATGTCCAGATGGAGTTCGAAGAAAAGAAATTAGCCCATGATGCCGCATGGTGTGCAGTTTTTTTGTGTGTGCATCTGACTGTTTGCTTGCCCGTCTGTTTGTCTGTCTTTCTACCTTTCTGTCTACCTGTTTATCTCCTCAACAGCTGCCTGTCTGCTTCCTCATATATCAGCCTGTCTGTTTTTGTATTGTGGCAGATGTTTCAATGCTGCAGGTCTTTATATCAGAAAGTGCAGCAGAGGAAAAAAAATGTTCAAGTGGATTAGAGCGTCCATACATTCACCTTAGCATTGTGCCACAGATTGTCTTTTGATGCCAAACACTGCCCTGGGGGACATAAATACTTACTAGAAATTGGTATGGTTTCATGATAAGCGTTCAGGCGTTCGAGCGTTAGCATGAACATCAACAAAAGATCTGCCATGCTGATCTCTCCTCAAATTAAGTCAGTTTTCTATTTCACGTCTCCCTGATTTTCAACACTCGCTGTTTATATAAAACATTCTTGAATGAAGTGTTCATTCACTGTCAATTCCTGCACCATGTGCCAACTGTGTGCATCAGAAAATCCCCTGCAATCTTTGTTTTGGCTAGTGTGAGGCAGCAACTGATTACCCAGAGTGCTTTCGGAAGTTAATGTTCATGGTCTGCACAGCGGGATTCTAGGAGTGATGACAGAGGAAGTGCCTCAGGGCGAGCGTCTCTTCGCTGCCATCTCACTTTCACTGTTTCTCACAATGCGTTTACCCCAACAGATGGCTCCAATGCTCACACAGAGACACTGAGAGACTATGAAGAACTGCGTGGGCTGATACAACACAAAGATGTGCAGAGAATCCAAAACCAACTAGTGTGAATTAATGTAAAATTGACTAATGAGATCTCAATAGTCAGTAATGTGTTGAAATCGCATGGTCAAAGGGCTCCATCATGCTTACTTTTAAATGAAAGCAATCCACCATCTCTGGTTTATTACTTCATTTCCTCTATAACTTTCTTTTATTCACTTTTTTAATTCAGCAAAACATAGCTGGTTGAATGTTATTAGAAATACAACAGCAAAACATACAATCAAATGATAAACTGCAGGAACTCTACAAAACAGTACGTTCAAGGAATGGATCCCAGCTCATATATTCATCGGTGGCCTAACAGACATTAAAACAGAAAGTGTTGTGAGGGTAAAAGTGTGTAGTAGGTTATAAGGTATAGGAAGAATGTGTGTATGTAGGAAATATGACTCGACGACACCTTGGTCCCAAACTGCAGCTCATTCTGTCAAGTGATGCCTGAAGTGTTTTCTTTGCATATCAAAGAAGAAGAGTTCAGCTTTGCCTTCAGGCTCTGAAATGACACACAGCACGACGTCAGAATATGACTTACTGAGTAGTTCAGCAGGATGGAGTAATGTGTGTGTGTCAGGGCAAATA
The DNA here is from genome assembly GCA_005408345.1 of Macquaria australasica. Classification (NCBI taxonomy): domain Eukaryota; kingdom Metazoa; phylum Chordata; class Actinopteri; order Centrarchiformes; family Percichthyidae; genus Macquaria; species Macquaria australasica. The sequence continues at coordinate 21,336 of SEMN01001229.1, forward strand.
ATCATACTGCATCCAGAATACCCCCAAATGCCAACTGCTCATCATCAACTGCTCACAATTTCAGACTCCTAAGGAACATTGCCTTAGGCCCCTAATATTTGAACATTTCTGACTGTGGTGACTCTTGGTGGTAGCATCACAAACAAAAGTGTGGTTAGCAATGCATGCCACTTCATTGAGACTATCTGACTAACGTGCGGTAATGTTGGAGGTTGTTTGAAGGAATAGTTCTGCTTATTCACATTATTGCCAAGAGTTAGATGAGATGATCATGTCTGTATGGTAAATATGTAGCTAGTTCCAGCAGACAGTTAGCTTAGCTTACCATAAAGACTGGAAACAGCTAGCCTGCCTCTGTCCAAAGGTAATAAAACAGCAGCAGCGACAGCAGCAAGATGAGGGAGGCCTGCTGCCGCTGCGTTCAGAGTTTATGATGGTTCAACTTTTTAGCTTTCTGCCACAGCTCACCGTGTGTCCATGGCAACCACAGAAACTGCAGGGAGGGAACTGATACAGGAGCTGATTTTACAGGTATCTTAGTTCCCCAAATTATAGACCTCAACCAAAAGCAAACATATTAATTAAGAGAAATGGTGTTAGAGCACCATTCACTTCAAAGTCTGATTATTTAGTCTGGGACAATAAATGTTTATGATACTAGTTAGCAAAACTGGCTATATTAATCATGTCATTTTGCTTACCTTACATGTTTAATCTGTACAAAAACCAAAATGTAGAAACGACACGTTGCGGTTTTATGCAGCAATGCTGCTGGGGCTCAAACTGATCGTGGAAATGTGAATTTTCAGTAACAATTATTTATTACCCCATAGTGTTGTTGAGTTAACCAGGTGACTCCCATGTTTCTGTTATTAAGTAACAATGAAATTGCTGTTAAAAATATTGGTTCTAATGAAAAAAAAAACTTTCTTGATCTTTTTGTTCTGCGCAATTCAGTCTTAAAATTCAATCAAGCAAGAATGAAGAAAATCCAGTATTTGTACGTAGTTGTTTGTGTTAGTATCTATGTGTTTGTTGTTTGTGAGAGAAACAAATCAGACAAGGGGACAGTTTTACCCCCGTATGGGTGATTGAACTTTGCCCTGTATGTGTGTGTGTGTGTAAGCCAGTATAATTTAAAATGGTACAAAAGATGGTTGTATCTCAAATATGAAGTGATTTTCATTATGTGGCTGTCATTTGCAATCTGTTGATGGTGGCATCTTCCTTCTAAACCACTCAGAAAGTGGTGTCCCTGAAAAGGGGTAGTTTTTACATGCGTCCCCAAAGTAGGCCTAAGTGAGTACAAGTGTGTGAGTGGGTGAATGACCACAGTGGACTGTGAGGTGAATGTCACACCCATCAAAGTGCGCAGGTAATGATGCACTGTAGCTGGCATTGCTACAAGGCGATAACCTGGATGTCCACTTACCTGCCCACACACACACACACACACACACACACACACACACACACACAGTCCCTCGGGCTGCCTTTCACACTAACCTTTCACAGGGCCCAGTGGAGCGTGCTGGTGTGACTCTACTCTCAGGCTCTACTGACGGAGGAAACTGCTGCAGAGACAGACAGAGGTAGTGGGTGGTGGTGTTAAAGGTTAGGGGTTGCACATGCATAAACATTGGCAGGATAATAATTGCCCATTGGCATTTGTGTTTACTTAGACATACTTTTTGTAAGGAGTTTTTGATTCCAGCCTGCTTATTTTCTGTATTGAGAAATATTAAGTTTTATTATTTAAAGTACATTGAACCCTTGACTGAGTTTAAATGCCCTCAATGTAAATAAAAATACAATATTGTCCAAAGTGATGCATTCAGCACAAGGGAATTTCATAACTGTGTGAAAATATACAGCTTTTACTTCATTTTGGTGATTAGATATGGCTCAGTTACATAAGACTAGAAAGAATGTACCAGTAATTATTTCTCATGTTTTCTTTTCTTGTGATCATGACATAACTTGTTCATGAACTCAACATAATAACTCTATTTTCTTAAGATTGTGAGAACAATAATTACATTTAACTTATTACATTAAAAATTATTGCGTGATCATGAGTTTTGACATCTTGGAATATCCAGACTATGAAATAGCCACACACACTCTTTTCTCGTGATCATAAAATAATGATATTGTAATCTCAAGATAACAAGCTTGCACTGTTGGAATAACAAAATATTTTTCTTATGATCATGAGGAAATCCTCTCCATCCATGTCCACTCTGGCCTTTCATATGCAAAAATGAATATGATATTATTTATTCTTTAGTTCTTCCTCTCCAGATTTATAATATCTTAGACTGATAACTTGTTAATCCCTTTAGATGATTTTAGATTAACTTTTTCAATTTTATTTTATTTTATCTCTAATTTATGTGTATAAGCATGTCGAGTGCATGCATGTGTATTTGCACATCTTTTATGACTTCAGACTGTGAAATCACTGAAAACTGTCCTCGAACAGAGAAGATGTCAGGGCTACAGAAGAAAAATCATTCATCTTGTGTTTTTGCCAAAGCACACGGTGGAAAGAAAGAATGAGAAAGGAGCACTACATACCACACAGTGAGTGGACATTCACAGTGAAACGCTTTGGATTCAGCTGACTATAATTATTCTCCCGTGCCCTCTCACTGTGCGTGGTTATCACAGAAGGGTCAGTGGCTGCTGCAATTATTATACCTCAACCCTTTGTTCTCCGTACCATTTTAGATCATTATTGTTACTTTCTGTGGAGGAACTGTTCCAATCTCCATGGTTATCAGCATAGTAGGGTCACATTACATTACATATTATGTTGCATGTGAGTAGTGACACATAAAATACAAAGATTTAATGGGTTGTTGGAATTGTGACTTTATGAAATACGTTATGCATTTTGTTATTGCAACTGTGATAAGTTTAATTTATTTGTTCAGTGTGTAATACCTTTTGTACATAAATATATGCTTGAAAATACATATATTCAATATAACATTATATAAAAAATATATGTTCAAGATAATAAATATTATATAATTGTAAGTATTTCAGTATACAGCCAGTGCTTTACTGTTTCCATTTTCAAACACAAGACATTTTCTTATGCTGTGGTCAAATTCATGTTATATTAGCCTCCTCATTCCTGCTTCTAGCATGACTAAATGAGCCTCCGTATTGGTTAACTGGGCTGAAAACATTCCCCATTAAGGTAAACAAGATTGTACTTTCTTCTATCTCCCACGTGACTCTGCCTCTAACCAAATTAAGACACTCATTTGCATAAGCGAGATGGATGAGATAGGAGGAAAATACTTTGCTCTCTGGAAAATAAGTGCACTGAGATGTCGCAGCCTATTAGAATGGCCATGCTTCATCATTTTTTCATACAACATTTTGCTGTAATAACTTTTAAATGTTCTGAGCTTTTGATAAAAAGCTCTGACTGATAAAAAGGCAGAGAGTGTGATTGTAAAATGCAAGTTAGGAGAGTACATTTTATTTCATAATGGATTGTTCGTGAACAAACCAGAGCAGCGTGCTGCACTTCCTTTTACTGCAAAATTACATTTCCCATGTATTTGAATATTGTAGTAATTACATATGTATGAATAATGCATTTTGCAAATTTTTCTCTTACCTTAATTTAGATTCACAAACGGAGTTCCAAAACACCCACAATACGGAATAACAAAGTATTTTACAGCAATATCAGACATTATTGATGCCATTTATTGCCTTACCAAAAGGCAAACCACGCTAGAAACAGATTATATGCAGCATATCTTACATTAAAATAGTAAGACTTTTCTGCCTCTCCTCTGTCCTCAACAAACCTGCTCAGTGAACGGAGCAGCCAGACACACAGTAAGGTTTGTTTGTGTACTAAAAACAGCACCAAAATTTACTGCAATCAGACACTGTGTATGGGCCGGGGCACCTGGGGCGCTCTGTGTGTGCTCCTACCCTGCGGTGAAATTGCTGTCAACACTTTTCCCCTCCTTTCAGCGTTGGTAGGCTCTGGTAAGCAGCCTTGCTCTGTCCACTATCTACCCCTCCCCCACTGAGAGGAACACCATGCTACATTCACAACTCCACATTTACTACCTTCGGCTGGTTGTTGTTTTCTCTGTATTGTGCGTTTTTTTCTATACCTTGCTGTCTTTCATTTCTGTGTATATCACTCACACTTGGTTGGACTTGGCTGCACAAAACCAGGAGTCCGGGAGCAAATTGGTTTTACAGCTTGCTTTAGTTTGCAGGCAAATTAGACAGAAGCGTCTTGTGAATATGAAATATGATTTCTTTGTTACTGTCTGTACTGCAGCTGAATGAAAAGTGCTACTTTGCTGCAGGCAGCTGTAACCAACATTAATATAATAAAGGAAAACAAATGTTGAAAGATGCCTAGCATTTAAATCAAAACAAATCAGTGTTTTGACCACAATAATAGTCAGCTTGTTTGAATTTCCGTGCAACACTCTGCACTGTATTCTGAAGAGACAATTAATTTGCTGCTAACTTTGTCTCAACAACCTGTACAATCCCGTGGCTTTGACATGTGTGAGTGTAAGAATGACTCATTGACTCAGACCATTAGTGAGATAATGTAGACAGTTGCCAAGGAGAGAGAGAGAAGAGACAAAGACAGAGAGAGAGATCCCCACTTTGCATAAAGCCCCCAGGAGAGTGTAGAAGTGGCGTCATGAATAATGCATTACCGCTTAATTTATGGCCAAACTTTAAATAGCGCTGAAACACAGGAGACGCCACCATATGAAAATCCATCTTGTTACATTATTTGCTTAGCGAAACCCACGATCTAAGGCAATGTAATTAAACAATATCCTGACAATGATAAAGAGAATAATTTCACATCTTGTGTGTGTCGTGTTTTGACAACTCGTAATTGAGATGTGCTTTTTTTTTTTTGATTCCTGCATATCATTTAGTTCTTATACACCATTTCCTGTTCACCAACGCGTGCACACACACTCTCCCAAATGACCTGCCTAGTTAAATATTATAATGTCCAATACAGACTGAAGAGGAGTTGCTTTGCAGTCAGTGTGTTGCAAGTCTGTGGGCTGCAATGACAATCTTAAGGCCACTAAAGGTTGTACAGGCGACATCACAAAATCAATAATCACCATAAGACTGGCAGTAAACTTAGAAAACTGTCTTTTTAATCCAGGTCATTAGAGAAAGGAAGATAATAAATCATAACAGATTACATATAATGGCAAATGACGATGAGCATGTGTGCATAACATGACATAGTACCATACAGATGGTGTTATAGCAGCACTTTAGCATTGAGAGTATCAAGGCATCCATGTAAAATCAATAAAGTCACTCACCTGCTGGTTCAAGTTCATGATTCACGCCACCATCATCAAACTAAGTGTTTTTTTTTATTTTACTTGTCAGCTTGTGGTAACTTTTGGTACTGGAGGCTATGCAGAAGCTGAAATGTGATATGCAGTGCGTAAAAAAACAGCAACAGGGAGCTGATTGCAGTCTGTGCAGCCTACCTTCACCCATCTTCAGCTCCTCGCCTCCATGGTAATGAGGCGATGAATGGCAGCATGTCTACAGGCAGGGGAAGCAGACGCGCCATGCAGCTGTGGACTCCTACGCATGAGACACACACGTTTCTTCCCATCCCTCAGGCTCCCACCTGAGGGCTTGGTACTTAAATGGCAGAAGGGTGAAGGTGGGTAGGATGGATTGGTAGAGACTCTGATATCCTACGGTGGTGGAAGGAAGGAAGAGGAAAGGAGGAGGAGGTGTGACCTGGGCGACAGAGATAATGTGTTGTTGTCTTGCATTCTTTTGTCTTTGTTACTGAGTAATAAAACAATGTATGCTCTGTATTCTGACTGCAGTGTGTCCACATTGCTTAACTGCATGAGTATTTTTAATGTATGTGCATGTTTGTGTAAAGGAGCATGAGGAAGGTAGATACCCTGCCACCAAACCAGCATTCTGGTCCTTAATAAGACAGCATGGTCTTATTTACCTTACACTTGATCCAATTAAAATGATGGATGCTGTCAGAACTTCAATTAAATTCAGAGCCAAAAAGACCTGCACTGAGTGGAGGAAAGTTACAATCCTTTACCTTGCTGTCATTTGTCATTACATCAGGCTTTCCCGACAATTCATTTTAATTGTTTGCCATAGTGACAAAGTACTTTGTGTTCAACCTTCTGGAGAGGTTTGCCTAGAATATTGCTTAATCCTCTACTGGATCCTCCACTTCCAGCTATGAATTTCCTCTCCTGCACCACATCATGTGTGCTACAACATTGAATGGAGAACATGGAGGCACCTTGTGCTCTGGCTGCTCTGCCACACAGCAGGAATCCTGTCACTGTCCTTTTGTATTTGCGTGGTTAGGTGGGCAATGAAGGGATCAGTGGGTAGCCAGCAGGCAATTACAGAAAGGCTTTAACCTGCAGCACAAACAAGGAAAAATGGCGTGGATTGAAAAGTGGGAATAAAGGATGGAGAAGGCTCAGAGAGACAAAGAACAGTGAGTTTGAATGTAGGAAAGGTGGAACAAAAAATACAGTTCAGTGAAGCATGACTCTGCAACTGCGTGGTATATTGTTGACCTTTACAAGACATTTTAAGAGAAATTTGACAACATTTGCATTGCAACTACCACCAAATTTGAAATCAGAAATGAAGACCAGGTGGTTTGTTTGTCCGATCTGGTTTAAGAATGGTGCATGTTAATCATCTACTGGACAGCCTACGGTACTTGAAATGATACCTGTCTTAAGCAATAATGTGATAGTGGTATTGCAAGTGGATGAGTGAGAGATGTGTGTGAACGTTGGGCTGCAAAAGGACAAACCAAATCCAGAGATCTGGAGAATGGCAACAGGGCTGGCTTAAATAGGCCTAGTGAAGAGCTATTAGGTACTCCAGAAGTACACTTTACAACAATTCTAACTGTGACTGACAAACCAGGAGCTCCAGTTTGTTTCTGTTATTTTCTTCCAGTCTCCGTGTTGTCTCTGTATGTTTATGAAGTAAATTTATTTAAACCTGGGCCCTATTTTTTAAACAAATTTTGGGGTCTAAATGACTAAAAGTAACCAAAGGTTTTGGAATTGGTCCAGTAGATCGCCTGCACAAACGGGCTGCAATGGCTGCAACGTAATCCTTGTGGGCAATTGCGCCCATGAAAAGTAAATCCACTAAAAGTGCTTGTTTTTTGCCAGTGACAGAAGTGTTGGATAACATTATAGAAAGGATCCCTACAGAGACAGACTGTTTTGTTAAAGAGTAAAATCCTTTTTGTTTAACCAGAAACAGAAAATCTCGCTCTGAAATCTCTGGAGAGGTTCAGTTGTTGCAGGAAGATGAGTGGACGTACTTTTCACGGGCGCAAGTGCCCACAAGGATTACATTGCAGCTATTGCAGCCCATTCGTGGATGCCGGCAGACGCAATCTGCTGGACCAATTCCAAAACTTTTGGTTAAGTATAAGTAATTTAAACCCCAAAATTTGTAAAAAATAAAAAAATAAAAAATAGGGCCTAGGTTTAAAAATACCGGAGTTTCCCTTTAAGCCCTGGAATAAGCACCAATTTTTACCCAAGCTGAAACATTTTCAACCGTTGCAGACATGTCTGCTTCAATTCACGTTGTCTAGAGTGAATTCCTGTCTATCTGCTTATTTTTATTGATTCAGTTTGCAATCACTCTGAAATTTGCTTTCCATTCTTTTTGACTTCACACTCAGAAATTTCCAGACATGTGCAGTGTATCACATTGGTTTGGTTTTGAATGGATAGCTTGTTGTATCTTCCAAATGTCTTTCTCCCAGCAGAGAAAGTTTCTCTCCACAATCTTACCAGCGCTGATAGCTCTGCTCCCAGAACATTGTACAGAGATCAAAAGTGTATCATTCAGCATGCTGGCATGGTCTCCTTCTCTTGCTCCTGCAGTGAGAAGGTGTCTGTGGAGGTTATACTTGTCTTGCTCTTTCTAATCCCAGGATGATCTCGGTATTCTATATGTTTTTGCCAGCTTGATCAATGCAACACTATCAGCTACTATGCAAGTCAACATCTGCAGTACAAACCTTTTTGAGACAAAAGGAAAGACAAGAGAGCTAAAGGTGTTTTGGCAGTGAAAACTAGATAAACATGAACCTGAAAGATGTTTTGCTCAAACTCATCCCAAAAACATAATCAGCACAAACCTGTTGAATATGAACCAGTGCAGGTTTGAATGTAAAATCTTCCTTAATATTTATTGTGCAGGGTGTATTGACTTAAAAGATAGAGATGAGATGCGCATTCTTAAGACAAACACTGCATAATCTCTACAACAGGGAGTGATAAGATGACAAGCAAATCAAAGGAACAGATGGAAACTTTACCAGTTCAACAATGAACATGTTGATAACAGCACTGCATGACAAACCTGTCCATCAGAAAAAATGGCCTCTCTTCTTACAAGCGCTCTTTTAGGTATCTTTTAGGTAAATATTGCATCAAAAGATACACCCACTATAAATCAAACATCTCAGGAGTCATCATATTTAATACAGGGCTCTTTTTTCCACCCCTCTGTCTCCCAGTGATACATTAAAAACAGAGGATTCTCTGAGGGGAAACCTGTGATCTCAAAGAAATATTTATTTTCTCATGCTGTGAAGCAGTTCATCTGAGATGCTTCAGAAAATTGCTCCTGTTCCCCCCTAGTGAAAAATGTCTAAAAGACTGTATACAGCTTTGCTGCCTTTGAAAATGTATCCCCTGTGGGCTTTTTGGCCACTCCTAAATCCCTTAGTTACTTTCATTGTTTGTGTTGGCGTTAATATTTCATAAAGATGTTTCAATATCTATTCATCTTTTTTCTCCACATAGATAACCATCTCACTAATTCCCTCGTATCATACATTTTAATGCACTGAGTGATCGCATCCCGCAAGCGGTGTGTGCGGGTTTTTCTACCCCTCCCCCTGTAGTACAAGCCTCTTCATTAATAAAACATAATAGATGCTTCTGCCAAGAATCACTCCCTTTCAATAAATGTAGTGTACAATAGGCTGGCATAAAAGCTCTTGTCCATACAAATGAAAATGACATACATCTTCTGGTGTTGTGATCACACCATCAAAAACATTTAAATTTCATGAAATGTTACCAGGTACATACAGTTTTTTTTTTGTTGTTGTTGTTTTTTTTTTTTTTTTTTAACTTTTAGCTTACTTTGGTGCCTAATGGTAATGAAATAGCCCATTGAAATAGATTTAAATAGAATGACTGTGCAAAAAGAAAAAGAATAATACTGCAAAATAATGTTAACCAGTCGTTGAGGAAGTATACAGATCCTTTACTTAAGTAGCAATACCAAATTGTATTGCAAATACTGTATTACAAGTGAACGTCCTGCAATAAAAATGTCACTTTGGTAAGATTACATTTTTACCCAAATTTACCTAATAGAGAGTATAGAAAGTAAAAGTACTTAATGCAGAAAAATGTGAGTGTTATACTATGATATATTATAAGATTATTAGCCACTGATGCATTAATGTGCATTTTTCTGTTGTAGCTGGTTGAGGTGGAGCTAGTTTTAACTACTTTATACAAAGTTGGGTAGTTTAGTCATATTATATAAGCTTATGTTTTATTAAATATTAATTTGTAAAATAACTAGTAAGTATAGCTAAAATAGCAGTTGTTTTTCTGCCAATTGGGGGCAAAATCTGACATATTGTCATCTTGTAAGTTGATATTGCAAACATGTTAGCAAACAGTGGTTTATTTAGACATCCAGCACACACAGAGCAATGTTAGCATTCATTCACAAATATACTGTAAGTCCCATATTGACTCTTCTTTTAGCTCTGTTTTTGGTCTCCACCAACTCCTGAAGGAAATATCTGGCTCTTTAGCTGCTAAATGCATATGTTCAGCAGCTAGCTGCTAACATTGTCTGTTAGCTGGGTGCTGGGCAGGTGTACAGAGGGTTATTAGAATTTTTGTTTTACTAGAAACAGAGGCCTGCGACCGTTTCACAATGTTAACCACATGTTAGGGTGTTAGGTTAGCTGGCAGAAGGCTTTCTGTCTCCCACATGCTCCGTAGAGCGTAGGGATGCTGAATCAGGTGATAACTCTCTGTGGGTTCATCATTATGAGCAACATTTTTTTTGACATTACTCATAGTCCTTTTAAACCATTGTTAATATAAAAATATTGATTATAGCAGCTTAGTTACATTCTACCACGGATGTTAATAGTCAATTACAGAATTACCTTCTAATCAAAATGCAAGCAATTGTATAAGCTGCCCTATGTTATTGGAAAATAATTGCTTCTATTTCCACCTGAACTTGTTGTATTTCAGAAAAGATACAACATCAAGTTTCTGGCTGGACCAGAAGTTACCTGAGGGTGAGGCAGTTGGCTTCGGGCACAGCCAGGGGACTCAAACAGGGCAGATACTTATTTGCACGTTTGCGCATGAGTTATTTCCCTCTCTTTCCTTTCCTTTTCCTCTCCATCATTCCCCTCTCTCTTTGCCTTCATATTTGTCGATCCCACCATCATAGGAATAACTCATGGTTATTGTTTTCTGTAAAACACACCTGGCTGCTGGTAAAAATCCACTAGTCCCTGTTGTTGAAACACAACTCAACACAACACACATCTACATCTTCAATATTTAACTTCTTCCCTTCGTACATGGCTTGTTGGAGCTGAATTTTTCATATGTGCTCAAAAGCCTGGCAGCGTGTAACACAGGTTTAAATGCAAATATAGCAGAACTCTAACTGTCAGGTGATATATTATTGAAACCTTTTAATGCCAGAAAAGTGTAAATGCATCTTCAATAGAGGGTCTCACAAGGAGTGGTCTCCTATGTACATTTCTTCGCAAGACTAAACTGAACAGTGTAAGCTTAAATAATGGATTTTAGACAAATTTTAAATTAGGTCTTAATAGGTAAGGAGAAATACCTGCCCTTTCTAAATGAGTGGTTGTCAGCTTCACATAAGAACCCCTTTGGTCACTACGCTTATTAAATCTTTTTAAAAAATCCAGATCATAATGACAGGCATATTGTTAAGAATTAATCCTTTTAATGCCTAAGCAGTAATCATGCAGGAAACTTTTGACACAAATGGTTACTGGAGAACTGAAAGGGAGGCTGATTGTAAATTATCTGCGGCTCCTATGGCTTGAATCAAAAGGAGCTCAATCACCTTGTCTAATTGTGCAGCCAGCACCAACTCCTGTTTCTATGGCCATTAGTCCAAGAAATCCGCTCTGACCTACTCGACTCTGTGAAAACTTCAGGAAACTGAAGTGCAAACACTCAAGGTGAAGAGTTTTCTGCAACATGTCAGAGAAGTTTAGACAATCTCAGGGAAGGACAGACCCTCAGGGGCTGGAGGCAGCAGCCTTACCCTGCTGCCTCCTCCAAATAATCAGTTGGGAAGGGATTATTTCAGTCTAGTGTATATTCTTTTCAGATAAGTAAGTCTGGTATATATTTATTTATCTATTGCTATTTTTTTTTCATTTTATTTGACCTCTCTTGAGAGAGTCTTGACCAAACTGGCAGCACAATATGTTACAGGGAAGAAGTACTGGTAGGAGAACTAAAAGCAACAATAACACACACCACGTCCAAAAAAACTATAAAGTAAAACAACTGTATTGCCTATTTAAGTCATTAAAATGTCACTGAAGTATTTGAATGTATGTGTTTAAAAGCATTTAAAATGAACAATATTTGTGCATTTTTCATAGTTCAGGCTATGTAGATTGAATCTTTCACATGAATATTCTTTTACCAAAATGTGTATGTTTGCTGTATTAAAAACAGGAGCAGTTTTGACATTTTTGATGCTGGTAAATAATATAATATGAAAATAATTTCTTAACATCATTCATAAAAATATTTGGGAATAATGTTGAACAGTGTCATATCCTTAACATTGTCAAGGTCTGTCCTATTTTTAGTTTAAAGATTGTCTTATTATGTTCATCCAGTCTAATGTTTGTGTGATTTTGGGAGGTGTTATTCAGGATAAGATGGTCTTGCTGCAATGTACAATAAAATAAACAGGATTAAAAATATCCACCTATCTTTTACTCTATGTGAGTCCATAATTAACCAAAGTTCAAACAAATCAAACTGAGACCCAGTGGAAAAAAGGACATTAATATTTCAATTTTTCTCTTATTAATTTAATCACATTTCATATGCTGATTTGAATTGGCCACGCTCCTCCACTCAGAGTTGACTCTAATCCCAATCTAATTACTAATTATACGGTTGGAGGTTGATTGGACCAATCCTCCCAGCCAAGGCCAATTTGACTCCCTCTGATGTCGAGCACCTTTCATGTGCGATGTCTCCCAGGTTTTGAGGACACAGTGTGTGTGCGTGCGTGCGTGCGTGCGTGCGTGCGTGTGTGTGTGTGTGTGTGTACGTGAATGTGTGTGCACATGCCTGGGTTTTAATCAAATCATTATTCAGCACCCTCAGTCAATAACAAATGAAAATGTTTTCCCACTGCTTCTAGTTGACTAACAAATGAAACAACAAAATAAAAGATCTGACCCTATGTCGTTCCTATTAAACGATCTGAAAACAAGTGTGTTTGGTTTCCCAGTTTTTACAACGACAAATAATTAAAATAAATACTCCAAAAATAACTGTTGATGTGTGATTTTGATCATTTTGGATAATATAGATAAAGACTACTTTATTGCCACTGCAGTTACACACATGTACAATCTTTGTGTATTTTGCCAAGAAAGGTTTTGAAAGTTATGGATACAGACTATCCTAATCTTCTTCTAATCAACATCTCTGATAATTTAGCATAATTTAGCATAAATCAGTCATTTGCAGTGTGATCAAGTTAATAAGAAAATGTGAATTTTATGTTGCATGTTACATTTCAGCTAAATATTGATAATAATTAACTTATTTCCAGTACTGTAAATAAGATTAATGAATGATGTGGATGTGTTATAAATATAACAAAAACTGTGCCATGGTCAGTTTTCCCACGCATGAACTGTTACAGCCCGTTCTTCGCACTCTGGTCATAGAGTGTGATGTCATTTCCCGGGTGATCAGAGGAAGAGACGCTCTGGGTTTGGATCTTTTTTGGGATTGCCTGGAACAGACAGAGACATCAGGCTGCAGCACAGATGGGGAGACCATCGGGTCTTGACATCGCTGACGAATGGAACAAATGATGCATTTCAGTGTGTGTGTGTATTTATAATTCGCTGTCTGTGTGTGCACATGCCCAGGTGTGTGTACAATCTTCCTTTCAAGACTTTTTTTTCCCACTGCTGATCATTCTGTTTCCAACATAAGAGCTTTGCGGTTAATGAGGACTTGATCATTTTTACTGCTAAATCCAGATTAGCATTTCAACCTCAACCTCAAGCAGGATTGCAGTTGTTTGCTATTGCTTTAGTTTGTGAATTATTGTGTATTTTGTAAATTTTACCTACCTGGACTGCACAAGGCTGCATTCCAATATTCATCCTGCATCCTTCCAGAACGTTGCTCAGACAGTCAAAAACACTGCTTCAAAATACCGAACAGGATTTGCAGGATATGTTTGACAACACAGACTGTATGCCAGTCTCCCTTAGTCAAGCTGGGCTTCACTTTTGAATACGTTGCTGCTGCTCTGCTATTGAAGTTCATTGAATGGAAACAGAAAAACACTGTTTCACTGTGATGATGTTTCACTGTGAGGGGCCTGCTAGAGAGCAGTATGCTAGGCAATAAAGAAAATACCTGAGTTAAGTTAAATGTGAAGACAGTTAAATGAGTTGACAACTGATAGCAATACTGTTTGATTAATGTCGTACTGGCCTCTCGTTGTAACAAGTCAAGAACCAGAGCATGGCCTCTTCTATTGATAGTCCACCTAGTTCAAAGACAGGTGGAGGGTTCTGGGAACTCCTCTTGCTCCTCATGCTACTGCCGACTTAACAACTATAAGAAACTAGTGGCCAAAATATTCCTTGTGAAGAGTAAAAATCTCAAATCTCTGCAAGATTTTCATACCATACAGAAATATGAAAACCAATGAGTGCCAGGAACCTAGAAAAAAAACAACACAAATAAAGCACAACAGCATCCTTTGTTATGTAATTTCTAACTTTTTTACCTTTCGTCATGCAGTCACTGAAAACATAGCCACTATACAGTATGAGCAGCCATTTGTGGCAGTGAAACCTGAAATGAGGTGAAATGAGCCTTTGCCCTTGTGTCCCCCATGTAACTCAACCTCTAATATGCATTTTAATATAAAAAAACACCTTTTCTAAGGAAATTTGAACTCCCAGTAAACATTCTAATCAAGAGAATGACATTCAGATTCATGCTTTTCTATTTTTTAGCTTTGAGTTAAAAGCTTAAACCGCTTGTTGTCTCTTCTCTCTGTGTGGCAGCACAAGCTAAAAACTCTGCGGTGTGATCACAGTGTCTGGTGTGCCAACCCGCAGCCGTGAGTCTGTGGATTACATTTGAGTGCCCACACATTACGACTCCTCCGACTTGCGCTCACTGCAAAGTAAGATGGAGGAAGGCAGTGGATACTTCATTATGAAAGTGTGCATGATAGCAGGAAGGAAGGGACATAAAAATGTTTTTACCCTTAGAACCATAATGTTCCAAAACATTTCCCTTAGTATTTCTTATGAGGTTTCCTGGAAATAACTTTGCAATTGGGTATTATTTATGGGTAAAATAGATATTTCCTGGAAAGAACTGCTCAGTCAGCCCAAACAAATATTAATTAATTTATTTATTATTGGACACTTTTTTGGAAAATTCTTCATGTATGTTGAATTGATACTTAGCTGTAGAGAAATGTTGGTGTGTTCATCTGACTTGCTGTGCACTGACTGGAGGTGTCTGTAGGTTACACACGCAATTAAGTGGAATTACCAATTTAACATAGTCTCTATTTGTCCTATAATTAATATCAAATTGTGTAGCTATTTTCAGGAAACATCTAAATGAAATATTGGTAAATTATTAGGAAAATACATGTATAAATAAGTGTTACCATACAATCCTATCAGCACAATACCCACATTTTTGTTACCTGTTCTACTAATGAGCACTAACTGGACAGGTTCTCATTAATGGATAAGCACATTTTGATGCAGTGGGAACATTTCTTTTCAGCACTGATTAATTCTGTATTATATACTGCACATCTACATGACATGATAGAGATATATAATACAGAATTATTTTGTGTGCATCATCTTTCCCATAAAGCTGCTATGTGATGGGTGAGGCTTTGAAGGTGTAGCTTGAGCTGTATGCAGTATTAAAGACAGCACTGCCCTGAACTCAAGAGAACAATGGCAACTGTATTAATGGTGAAATTCTTTGGGAAAATAAATTGATCTTCTGTCCGTGTTTCACTCCTGCTTCTTTATTCCCTAGCCTTTTGTCTGAACTCCCATTTCAAAACACTTTGGTTTTTCCGTCTCAGTACAGGACCAAAGGGGCATCAGAGATAAAGAGAAATTTCAAAAGTTTTAAAAATAAGAAGAGTGTTCATTCTTTGAGTGCAGAGGAAAATAGGCACTGCTGCACCGGGAGTCCACTCTGTTGACATAACCTCGAATAAAGGTTTTATGTCATTGTTTGAGTATGTAGGGCTCTAAGTGTGTGTGGCTGTAACCGCTCGTGGCTCATAGCAGCGTGGGCAGTGTGTGTGTATTTGGAAATGTCATCTCAATTAGTTGTTGAGCCCCGAGTCGTGAGAGCTCTGACAGGGCAGTAATGAATGGCATCACACTGGGACTAAAATACACCCAGCAATGGCGAGGAATGACCAGAATATTCTATTTCCTCTTAACAACTTCTCGCTAGCTAGCTGTGCAGGACAGAAAGATAACTGTGTGGGCGGTTGCTGTGTATGTCACTGGGAAACAGAAAGGAGTGCAGCTGTTGTTGCCATAAAATGTACATTACATCTTCATCATCTTTTATCTCAGCTGCTGTGTTTTGAGGCGCAGGGGCTAGCTCAAACATTCCCTCTATCCTTTCGATTTCCAGCTTTGCTATTTTGAATTTCTCCCTACAAATCTTTGGTGTTGTCATTGTTTGCGGCCCCGCAGGCAACATTTACCTCATGTTCTAAGGAAGCTATAATATCGGCCATCAGATGAAGACTTCACATTACCCTCATTCTCTCTCGATGATGGTATAGATTCAAGGTGGCTTTAATGGAGGCTTTGCGTGCAGACAATTAGGGTCTCGTGTAATTAAACTGTCTTTTATCTATCATAGTCATTACATGGGCCACATCTGAAGACAGAATGCGGACATTAGGCAAGTCACATTAAAATGTAATTGACTGGTAAATAAAGTAAACAAATAAATTATCTCCACAGCTGTGCAACTCTAGTTAAAGAATAAGCAAGAAAAAGACTGTTGCCATGGCCTTGAATGCAGATGCATTAGCATTGATGCTTGTTTTGGATTCAGCAGTATACCTTCTTTTCTTTTCATCTGAGTGTTTCTTGTTAATATTGCAATGATTGCTACCTCTTCTGACTTCCTGTTTTTCTTTTTCTCTTTTTTTTTTTTTGCCCATTAAGACAAGTGGTTGAAACCATCAGTTAGCTAATATAACCGTCGTGTGCCTCAACTTCTCTTGACTTCCCCCCTTACAGCTGTAACTAGTGGTGACGTCAGTGTGTGAAGCAAAGAGGTTGCCAGAGGAAAAGTGACTTTTGACAGCCTGCGTGATGGAGGTTTCCAACAGAGTCATGGTCTTGTTAATGACTGCACCGCACAATGGGCCTGATTTAAATGTACCAATCAACCCTTATCTAAATATCAACCCTGATTATTAAGTAGCTCCATATCAGTAGCACTGATTAAAGACATTTTATTATTAATTATTACAATAATCTTAGCTCATGGAGACATTGTGTTACAAAACATCTGTTTTTTAAGAGTATCAGATTATTGCATGGAATTTAATTAAAGTTTGGTTAATTACCATTTGGCAATAGCTAAAAAAAAAAAGGCCCTTTTCACCTTCACCTTGGACAAAGGTCATCAAAAGGAACAGCTGTTTGAGTTTTGTGAGCATTTATATTTATGATCTGTCATCCCACAGCTTCTAAAATTTAGATTTTGACTTGCTGAAGTAAAATAGGGGAGTTAGAAGAATGCACCTCAGATCATTTTTGTCAAATCTACAAAAAATTAGCATGATATGATGAAAATCATGATAGTTATGATAGTTGTAAAAATACTGAATTAGAGACTGGAATCTGGAATATGATCACTTAGAATGCGCAAAGCAAGCAAACTATTGTTTAAACTCAAATAGGGACTACTATGTGTTGTGTACAAAGAAATCAGGCAAAGCTTTGTTTTAGCTTTTTAAAAATTCACTAATAAAGGCACTATATCAAAACGATTTTACATTGCAGTATGGACAGCTTATAAGTGATCTATTGTAAACTTTAATGACTTGTATTTCATTTTTAGAAAGAGTAAAAAAGAGAGTGAGACCCTAGAGTAAGTCAGTAAGTCACTAATTGATTAACTGATTTTATTCTTATTGTTTTGAATGACATTCTAATGCTTTTCTTTGCCTATGTAAAGCACTTTGAATTGCCTCTGTGCCTATTTACACTAAACAGGTGTATGAAAACCACCAACTTGTGACTTTATTTAATGTTTACTTTCAGAAACTATATTTTTTCACCCTTCACCATGAGATATCCCAGGTTTGGTGCAGCTGATGAAAACAGCATTGCTATCTGTATATTATCCATTCCTCCTGTGGTTGTGCTTTGCTCCTTCATACAGTGCTGGCCCCAGCAAAACTGATCTGACATCTCCAAATAGCATGGCGATGAAACCATATCACAGTGTTCAGATTTCAATTCTATTCCTTGGGGAAATATTGTTTCAAGCCATTACTCTTCATCAAGGGGACGTCATACCCACTCTATGCAGCTATTGTCCTCCATGGCCCGTGTCTTCAGCTGTACCCCTGAGACAATAGCATACGTGATGTACTAGCTGCTGAACTGTCATGTAGCCCCAAAGGACCACAGTGCAATGATCAAAATCCTTAAACAGTCTTGCATAGACGTTTCGTCATTATTTTGGGAGTGAAATGCATCAAACACCATTCACTTGATGGGATGTTCTTATGCTGAAATGGTGTAGCTGAAGTACAAAGTACTTATTAAAAGGCAGACTCACTCACAAAGATGCACTTTGATACTGCGATCTTCCCTACTGTCTGTGTTGAATATGCTCAGTTTCAGTGTGACTGGCACAGCACCAATGATCCATGCCTGTTCCCCATTCATCTTCGCTGCTCGCTCTGTGTACAGAACGCCACACATTACAGCCCTGGTGGACTCACGCTGCTCTAATCCACAGCAAAACTGCGAGGGGTTATATGGGGAACCCTGCCAGTTACCTTGGGGGGCGAATGATCTCTCCGACCTACCCCTACTAACCCCAGTGGTCGTACCGCAACGGGAAAAGATCTGTCTCTGCTTATTATTACTTCCACCTCCCACCAGTGGCACAGAAGATGAATCATACCTGTCAATCCTTTTCCCTGGTGCAGGGAGGCCATGTTTGTTTATATTGATCGGCAGCATATGTGGCACAGCTGTTGCCGGCTGAGGCTGGTGCTGGCAGAGGTTTGTTCACGCTTTCCCTTGGCAACAGTACAGTTGGCAGGCAAGACAGCAAGCAGTACGCACTCGACTAATCAATACAAACAATGAAGCAGCAAATCAAGAATAATGTTGGAGCAGAGAGAAATGGGGCAGAAAATAAAGCTTTTGATTATTTGCTGCTCAGAAATTATTTTGTTTTGGGATCTAGTAAAATGTGTACTCATAATGCTGAACTATTCTTTGTGTTATTCTTCCTCCGTGTGTGTTTAAAGGAATATGAACAATGCATGCATCGTAAAGGATAATTACACATTTTTGTCATGTGATTGTCAGATGTGTCTCTCGTCTGTAGATTATTAGTATGAGGAAATCTGATTCCCTTGTTTGTCTTTATGGCAATAGCACCTTCAAAATGTATTATATTAGTCATATTTATACTGTCTCTATTTGTCAGCCCTGTGATTGAATGGCAACCAGTCCAGGGTGTACCCTGCCTCTTTCCTAATGTCAGCTGGGATCAGCTCCAGGCCCCCGCAACCCTCTGAGGATAAGCGGTATAGAAAATGGATGGATGGATATTTATACTGTATATATTATATTTATGTAAATTAATTTGCATTAACTAAATACTGTAATAGCTATGATATAGACGCATTTGGACTACTCTCAGGTTAAGAAAGACCTTATGTTTGATTATCATATGAAAGAGAAATTAGCTTTGCAAAAAATGAGTACACCCATATAGGTGTGTATACAATGGTGTGTGAAACACTACACGTGCAGGAAATCAGTGGTGCACAAACGTCCTTGGTTAATAGTCTGTGCGAGGGTTCAGCAAACCAGAGAAATCCAGAATCATGTGAATGTGTGAAATTGTAAGTACAAGTGTAGGAAGTGGGTCAAATTACTCAAGGTGCAGCATCTGGCAATGATTAGTGGCCATTAATTGGTGTTAACTGGTGCTACTACTACTATTTACAGAGTTGAAGGATAATTAGCTGAGGGTCAACTCAGGGCTGAAATTAACATGTCAGAACTCTGCAGCTGTCTCATGACAACTAGGCGAGGTAGTGGTGGGGTGTACCAAATTTTGTTGGCAGGCTAGTGTAGGATTATGTGGATGGTTGTGTGTGTGTGCATGCCATGTGGATTATTATAGGTATTTTACTGAGCGAGTCAGTCAGTTATCGTGTGTGTGTGAGTGTGTTTGGGATAAATAGAGAAGGAGAATGAGTGTCTATGTGTCTGTCCTGGTGTGGATCACCACATGAGTCAAAGTGACAAAAATTAAGCACCTCAAGAATAGCTCTCAGCAGGGCCCAGACTTGACTTGCCAGAGTAAACAGTGAAAAGAAATACTCTAGACTAGTCAGCCAGTCTGCAGTGTGTCCATGGGGGGACCTATAGCAGAGATCCAGCTGCAGCACCTGCATAAACACTAAGACTCAGTGTGGGCAGTCACCACACACAGCTGGGGACAGAGGCAAGCACTGTGTTGGAGAGAATGAAGTAGATACTGCTCTCTGAGTTTGCTGTGGAAAGCTGAGATCACATATTCAAAAGGGCGGACATTGTCATTTAACTATCTGTGGATGAGGGAGACAGTAATAGCAAGGCAGCACATCATCCCTGGTGTTGGTATCATCCATCACAGCACATGTGGAGCCCTGGAGGACTACCCACCACTTTGTGGAAGCTAATGTGGATCCAAATAAAGAGTTTAAAAGAAACCCCTGAATGTTAACACCAACGCAGAAGTCACATAAGATGTAATTCCTCTAATAGCCACTAGATGATAGTTCCAAAATTACTGAATTAATGGAAGTCAATGGGAAAACTCAATCTTCTCTCTAACAATGGAAGATTACATTTTTTTCACTTGATGTTACAAGCTCAATAGCTAATTTCCCTTCGTCTAATATATGTCTTAATTTTGCCGACTGTGGAGATCAGGAATTGACTATTAGCTAAGCCCTGCTCCCCTTCGCTTCAGTTGCTATGCCTATCAAGCTTTCCTTTCTTATGGCACATATGCAGTTTCCAACAATAACAGATCTACCACTCTAAATTTGTAGTCATTTTTGAAACAATGGATCCTTGATTTTAGACAGAAGTAGACAAAAGCTCATTTTTAGCCGGCTGGAATGACAACTCACCTGTAGCTAGCCAGCTAATTAAGCTGTTTGCTCCATGAGTTGGTTGAAAATGCCGTCTCTGGCTGACTTTTTTTATGTTTCAAACTAACTCGTTTTTAAATGGGAACCCTGTAAAAGGGACTTAAATATGTACTTATGGCTACATATGTAATAGCGTACTAAAGACTGAAGCTAAAGCTACATATGTTTACCTAATAACCTTTTTGTTTTAATTCTTCACAAAGAAATTTGGCATAACAGATAAACAAGTATGAATTTTCTGTATTTATTGGTTTTGTGTTTTATGCTCAACTTTGTTTCCTACCTGGAACTTCACTGCATACCATTTTTCTCAAGCATTTGCCAACTGCTGCAGATGACAAAGGGATGTCTGCCATGATAGCCCTGACACATCCAAACTCTCCCCACACACTGGAGGATAACTGCAGCCATCAGAGTCGCTATGCTCCGATACCGGATAATGACTGGAGCGAAACAGGACTAAATCTATTGTACGATAACTTATCTCTCTAGGTCTGTGGATTTTTTTTTTTTTCTTATATGAGGCCTTGCGTTTCATAAACCCCAAATCCATTTCACTCTGTATCTGTGCTGATACAGTTTCCCTGTCAATGAGAGGGAACTCTGGGGCTGGGAGATAGAGGGGGGGGGAGAATTCACCGCACACTGCAGGCATAGCGGGAAAACCGAGATAAGAATATTAAACAGGAGAAAGAATTGTGTCTTCTCCTCCAAACCAATAATATGACTGAGGATGGAAATGAAAAGGGAACACTCAACTTCAGTCTCTAAGAATTCATATGTCAAATTTTAGAGGCTAGAGTGTATTTCTGTTTATATCTGTGTGTGAGCATGTGTGTAGGACAGTGAATTGTAAAACATTGTTTTATTTGAATGCTATTTCAGTTTAATTATGGAACCTCTTTCGAAAGTATATATTTCAGGATAATCTGAATCAACTAATACTAGAATTTGGGCGCTACATCAGACTTCAAGATTCATGTCGGTGTAAAGGCCCCAACTGTGCAATTTAGATTTTGGGCCGTCCCAGGTGAAAGTTGACAATCATGAGAGGAATGTGGTGAAACTTTGGTCACCTGTGCTCCTAGATAGCCACCAATAGCTGTTTTAGAGCTTTGGCATCCAATGACATTCTGCATCAACATGTTGGCACTGTCAGAAACTGATGACAAAATTCTCGCAATATGACTGCTGCTACAACCCAGGTCTGCAAACCAACCGATCTCAATACGGTATGAAATGTTGCAGAATACCCTGGCTGCATTTTCAAAACGTGAGAGCAGCACAGATGGATGACATGAGTTGTTGACTTGTCTCTGCTAACATATTTCATTTCTACACTACAATTCATTTCAAGGAATTCATTTCATAACCTCACATGCCTCAGAATTGATACCGTACAGTCTGACAGATTGTAACTAAAATTTTGTTAGATCTGTCGCACACAGTGTGACACACAATAAGATCTCTATTATTATACAGTGTGTATTATCTGCATTTAACAACATCTTAAACAGGCGAATTAAGGTCCATATCCATGTGAATGCATTATGTTGATTCTTGATCACTACCTTGCTTTGAAACATTTAAAGTAAGACTTGAAAATGTAGAAAAACAATCTTGCTGTTTACAACTGACACTCAGTTAGAAAATTAATCAGTCCCCCTGATGATGACTGCAAATTGCCCAAGATTATGTTGACACGTCTTCATTGCTGCATGTAGGAGGAGGCGATGGCAGCAGAGCTGCCATTTAGCCTGCCAATGGCCCCAGGGGATTCTTCTTCTCTAGCATTCTTTTTAATGTCTGGCAATTAAAGGCCGTCTAACTGCCTGATAGAAGGAGAGATGGAGAGAGAGGGGAATAGAGGGAGTGTGACTGAGTATATAAGAATGAGATTCAAAGAGAGAGACAGGGAGGGAGAGACAGAAAAGAAATAAGAGAAACACATAAAGACAGGCACACACACAAATAGATCTCAAAAACTAGATCATCATGTTAGGAAAACTGCCAAGGCTTAACTCTATTTAATACTGTCTCTGTGGTGTGGTCACTTAAAACAGCAGCCATTTGTACAGCTGAAATTCTATTTAATTTAACAACGGGTACCCAATTGTTGAAATTTTTCACTTCACACTAACAGGCCCCGAGGGAAGCCCTCTCATCTCCTCTAAAGTGTTATCTATACATTACAGTGATGTGCACAGTCCATACACTACAACAGTTCATCAGGCAAATCCATCCTGCCTAGTTTTCATTCAGTCTAGCAGTTGATGCTAATGCTTTCCATATCTATCAATGTGACAGGCACAGCACGTTGGTTTGTTTCACTCAACGGGAGAAATTAATCACACACATTTAGTATAACAAAAGAACATTTTAGCTCTGCATTAACTACACTCATGCTAGTTTTGATGGCCCTATTAAGATAACCCTTTCCGGCTTCTTATTGAGGCTATTTGTTAACTGTTCTAACTTAGCATCTTTTGGACTTGCACATATGTGAATTACATGCCTTTATATAGTATAACGTTTAGTATTAAGTGTACTGAAGGCCTGTAGACTACTTACATGTATGAAAACCTGTTTCCTGGGCAATATTCCTGTAGATAAAAATATTATCATTGACAAATGTCATTCGACTACTTGTTCTTCCATCAAGGGGCTGTGTTAAAGTGCTCACCATCAATGGCAGCTACATATAAAGTAAAGCCTAATGCAGGCACATTATAGGCAGATTACATCTATTAGTTACTGCTGTGCTGCATGCAAATGGCATGCCCATGGGAGACCAGAAAATCATTTTAAACTTCAATAAGTTACAAGCGGTGGCAAGTCTACCCATAATCTGCACAATGCCCCAGGCAACAATGAGGCTGGATGCAATTAGGGGGGAAATAAAATTCTACACAGTAAACAAAGAAAAAATGTAAAAAGACTGATGAAAGAGAAATGAACATCGCGCAGCGAGATTGCCTCGTGTTTGATGAGGTTGGCTGTTGCTTCCTTTAATTGTCACAACATAATGCTACTGTTTTCAACAAAGATAACCGTGCCATTTGTTGTAATCTGACCAGGCAAGAATGACTTAAGGCCAACATATCAAATGAATTTGACTTTTTAATTAATAGAACACATGTCTTTGTCACTGGAAATAATAACATGTTTCAATTTTAGGAAATGCAAGGGTACAGGCATCCTTGCATGTAACATTCAGGTGTGCACAAGGTCTTTATGATGATCTTTTGCAATGGTGGAAGAAGTAGTCAAATCATTTACCAAAGTAAAAGTATTGACACCAAAATAAAAATACTCAATTACAAGTAAACGTTCTGCAAGTATTAGCAACAAAATGTACTTTAAGTATCAAAAATGAAAGTTGTCATTATGCAGAGTGGTCCCTGTCAGTGTTATATTATAATTTTATTGGATCATCATAATTGATGTACTCATTTAAACGGCACTCTGATGTTGTGGTTGCTTTAGATTGAGCTAGTTTTTACTACATTACATCATATTTTATAAACTGATAATGTGTTTTGTATGTGAAATGTTTATGTGCAAAGTAACTAGTAACTTTAGCTGTGGGATAAATGTAGTGCAGTAAAAAAAAAAAGACAATTCATAATATATAAGTATAAATGTGTAAAACGTACCTCATAATTGTGCAGTATTGTAATATTATAATTAGTATTTTAATAGTGTATAGTACATGAGTAAATATACTTACTTACTTCACTTAGGCAGAATACACCATAGTTTTATAATTATTTTATCATTTTTAACACAGATCACAGATGATCATGTTCCTAAAACTGGCTAGTTTATAACGTCAAGAACTATCACTTTGTCTACCCTGATAATAAATGCAATATATCATTCAGCTTTGGGATCCATGTTTTGAGCCTTGAGTTGACTGGGAGGGTCCCGACTATCCACTCGTCACGTGCTGCTCCAGTGTTTTTGTCTGAACGCCCCGCCCCATGCTCGTGCTATTGGTCAACTCGACAAATAGCAGTGTTTGATTGGAGAAAAAGGGCTGTCTGTCATCGACGTTGACGTGTAGACCAGGAACCCGGAATAAAAGAAGTGGTGTGTTGGCATTCTGGAGAAATTTGGATCAAAGTACAATAAAACTGTCAATCCTGTCCTCCCTGCGTGTCCACATACAGCAGCCGGGCATTTCGTAATGCAGAAACACCTCTACTAAGCGACATATTCTCTCAATAAACAAGGACAGTGTAAGTATCTTCGTGAATGCAATGAATGAAGGCTGTCTTTTACGTTTTGTAGAGTTGAATGCTATAACGTGATATCCGTTTGCTCAGAAGCTAACACAGAAGCTCTGCAAATTAAATATGAGTCCTGCAAGCGCTAAGACTTTCTGCTCCATGTTCGGGACTGCAGAGAGAAAAACAAAAGTGCAAAGGCATGCATATAGTCTGTTAACAGTACAGTGTATTGGGTCATTTTCCACAATGCTGACAGATAGAAAACTATGCTTCTAACTTCCAGAGACCGCAATGCCCCCAAAAACACCAAGCTATGCTATAAAAGTTGCATGTAACCCACACTTATTAGGTCCACCTAGCTGCAACTAATGCAGTCTAATGCATCTGATCTAAAGTAAAGGTGCCAGGTTTTAGTTGTAACTGTTTTAGAAATGTGTTTAATTTTGTTCACCCCATTCATGTCGATAAGGGTATACTAAATATACAACCTTTACAGCCTTCATGTGCAACTGGCAACTGAGGGTATTTTCAACTGAGTGTGTTACTTCATCATCATGCTTTTGTTTAGTCGGCATGCCTTCTGGATTCGAGTAATAAGGAAACTGTATAACCACATACTTCATGTGTATTCTGTCAGTGCAGTCTGCCTGTGGGTGTTTTTAGATACAGAGTATTTCCTAGACTGAAACGTAGTGGTGTAACCATGTGCAAAGCAAATAAAAAATGTATTTGTGACTCGGTAATCTTTACTCAATGAGGGAAAATTCACCCTTGTATTGCACAGCGCGTCTCCTTCAAGCAGAGATAGAACCTAGGCCTCCTAATTAGGGGAACAACTATCACTAAAAGCCAGCATTAAAAGAAAGGCTAGACTTACTTTCTAGGCCTAGTTTAGGTGTCTAGTAAATTGAGATTGTGATGAATACGGTTAATGACTGGAATGTAATATCAGCCTTGTCATCTGTGCATAGGCTCTAAGTTGCAAAAATTGACAGGAAAGCACCAACAATGCTCCTGTCACTATGCTTGGATATTTTGTTTTCCAACAGTCAGCACACTGCCTTGCTCTGTTTTTATACCCCACTGTTGCAAATGCAAAATATACCGTGACGAGAGAGGCTACAAATCCGTTGCTTTGGCAATTTAGATATAATATTGTGATGTTGCTGCACAGTACAACAGAGCGAGCCTACTGTGTCCATCTGTAAACATTACATTTGGACAATTTCCTCTCTTCCTTTTGTCCTCCTCTCACTTCCTTTAATTTGCTGACTCTGGTTTCCAAACGCTGGAGAACAATAGCTGTGCATACATCCTCCTTCTCTGCTGCCACTAACAGGGTTTGAAATGCAGCTGAAAGCAGTGTTTTTAGTGTAAGGTAAAATTCAGGTCTCCCAAGGCGGCAGTCTCCCATGAGAAGGTATCAGTCAGCACAGGCAGCCAGCCACGCTCCTTGAACATGCTAATTCATTCTTTCCTCTGTTCCCCAGCTGCACCTCTAGACTCTTCACCACTCCTGTTCTTCTAGGATGCACATAGATACTTTTTTCCTTTTGTATTCGCCTCTCTGTTCTCCCCTGTGCACACCTGCTTACACATTACTCTCCCTGTCACACTTAAACATGCTTTTAAAAAAAAGTGATAATCAGTTATCATAAGACTGGCAGGGCACGATAGATACTGAGTATTATTTGTCAAAGCATATCCTGCATATCTTTCAAGTCGTGCTCAAATCTTTCAGGCAGAGAACAGGCCAGACTTCAGTATCATCAGAAAGCACAGGCCTGCCCCTCGACTCATACTTGCTTTTTCCACTATTTTAAACAAAAGGCTCCAATATTGATTGATGCAGTGTGTTGTGAGGGAGCCTGTCTGGAATTTAGAGCAGAGTGCTCACTGAGAAACAAGTATCTTGGATGGATGCAAGAAACACACACACTCACACACACACACACACACACACACACACACACACACACACACACACACACACACACACACACACACTGAGTTTTAGCACACATGCGCATGCTTTGACATAAGAGCCCCATACACTAGCATTTATTCTGTTACACAAGCACAGTCACACACTTGGATAGTTACATGTGGAACCTAAGGATACTATTTGTATTATTCCTAGCTCTTTCTCTTTATATCTTCCCTGTGAGCTGTCAGGGTAATCAAAGCGAGCTCATGGTGTGAAGGGAAATGGTGTTAGACTAAATGAGATGGATAGGAAGTGCACATACTGTGAACGTAACACACGTGGAAGGTGGTGAGAATTAATTAAATTATGTCTAGCAGATGTATGTGAAAGATAAACCATCTGCCTGATCAAAACTGACTACTCTTCCGTAAATATAATTGTGTATTAACTTGAATCCTTCCTGCAGATTTCACAAGTTATCTCAGGGTACAGTAACAGGAATGGAGCTATATCCATATTTGATTAAACTAAATGATCAGGTGTAACACTGAGAACCAGCTGTGTAATTCTCTCACTCAGAAGGTTGTTTTTCTTCTCATTTCTTGTCAGGCTGAGGAAGGAGAATGGGGAAGAAGGATGCCAGTGCGACAAGATTACCAGTTGATCAGTACCGAAAACAGATTGGTGAGTCTTTATTCATTCTAGTGCTGGTTAATCAATTTGTTGATCAACAATAAATCAGTCAACTGTAATCAAATCAAGTAATAATGTTTGGTATTGTCAGACAATTTGATATTTTGACATTGGTTAGAAACAGATCTAAAGAAATTCTCTGGGCATTTGCCATAAATATAGCATTTTGTATACTAAACGATTTATAGTTTAATCAAAAAGATAATTCATATATTAACTGACAATTAAAACAATAAGTTCTGTAAATTAGTTCATGATGATTTTTGACGGTTGAGATTGGTCTTCAGCTTGTGTAACAAACAAAAATCATTACTCAGTGCTTGATGTGGGCAGTTTTACCACAACACAGTGATCAACTCCGTGTTCTCCCATAGAAACAAGCCAGTGTCACACTCAAGAAATCACACATGATACTGTGTTGCAATGAGCAATTCTGTGGTAGGTTCTCATACATCCCCATATAACTGCCTAACAGCCCAACTGTTTTAAAGATATCAACTTTGGTTATGCAAAAATTAGCATAATCTCTTTGCACCATCCTGGAAACTTTTCCAATTTGGATTGGATTGAAAAGAAACCTTAACCAGACTCACTGGATTAGAACCAGTGTACAAGCTGTGGAAGTAATTACAGCATCTAGTGTCACATTACTGACGGACACTGAATTCCACCCTTAAAAAACTGCCCCTTTGATATCATGTCAGAAGCTGTTTTGTCAAACTTTAATACCACTCTAATCCTGCAGTATTTTGTTTCCCCATCTTTCCCCTTACATCACAAAGGCCTAACTAAGGCAATATGGTCGGTATCAATCAAAAGTTTGGTCCCCTTTAGCATGCCAGCTGTGGTTGCTTGAAGATCACAGCTCATATCGTGTCTTTTTGTTTTTGTTTTCCTCTTGTGGAGCAAAATCAAAATGTCGCCAATGGCAAAGCTGGATAATTGTGAGCAGCTATGACTGAAGCAAACACAAAGGGAAGCTCTGTTCTCCTTATAGGATTAAAGTTTCTATTTCAAATCACAGGAGTGGCATGTTGTGTACATGAAATGTGATTAAGTAGTCTTATTAGATACAAAAGGCGCCCACTTTCCAATCGAAGGAAGAAGATTTTTGCACCAAATGGAGTGAGACTCTTGCTACAGCCCTGGTATTGGTGTTGATCTAAAAGTATCCTCATCAGGAACCTATACAAGGGCTGAAATAGCTGAGACGAAGGAGAGAGTTCATTCATAGAGATTGCAGTAATCACAGCTATAGAAGATGAGCACAATCCAGAAGATGAAAGTTATAAAACTAGCAGGGCACCATGGATTACCAAGTATATCCACAGTGTCTCTGCACTGGAGACCTCTGGCTATGGGAAGTCTTAAGAAGCAGGTTCTTTGCAATAGTGGTCCTCTTACAATTCATATTTAGGCTTGGACCACCTGATTTTTTTTTTTACGTCAGGAGAACAAGAACAATTCGTCCCATCAGTCAGAAGGCGGCCATTCAGTGACACAGCCCGGAAGAGTTCAACAAGCAAGTTTGTTAGCAGACGAGTCCCTTTTACAATCAGTTTTTCAGCTGAGGCCACCCGTTTGGTTCAGTCAGAAGACAGTCATCCACACAACTAGACCACAAGAAGAAAAGGACACATAGAGGGATTTGGGGCACATGTTCAGGGATGAGGTCGAACTTACAGTACAAGGGTAGAACCCAGATGACCTAATATTTAACCTGTCCATGTAAGAACTGAACCAAGAGACACTCTGCAACAATGGCTGGCTGAGCACATTTCAGAATCATATCTTGCGGTCTATTGTATCCAATTTGCCATCTTATTTTAAACATACTGGCGTTTTCTTCCATTTGTCGTCCAAAGTGAACATTAATCAGGAGGATTCTGACACCTTACCAGCTACCTTAGATGTGTTATCCCTTCACACAAATAACACTCTTGAGAGGGTTTTATAATCCTTGAAATTGTTTTCTTGACTAGAGAAGTGGAAAAAAAAAAGATATCCGTCTTAATCAAGTAACTGACTTCTTTCTATACTGTTCTTGTGTTGCTTGCAAAAATAATACAAGCTTTATTTAGTTCTGTGACTGAATCACACTATATAAAACTGTTTCTTTCATGTAGTTCACAAATATGCATGTCAGAACATATTTTTTCAAACACCTTTGTGCCATTAGAAGGCGTGAATTTAATTCAGCCGTAGCCAGGCATTCTCAAGAAGCCGTTCACCCCTTTCTAGTCTGTCTTTTATTGCTTTTGAGCAATTTCATCAATGTGCAAGAGGGGCTGATGTGGAAAGACACCTATTACAATTTGAATGGAGATTAATTTTCTGTTAACAAACATTACACCCCTCTGGTCTTAATGAAAAAGTGTTACCTTCTTGTTTTAATTTATCAATTAAAATGTTCTGTACTAATCCACATCCCCCTTCTGAAGATTGTGCCAACTACGACATTGTTCTGGTCCCCTTCCTCCCGGTGGATGATCGTTTGTTGGCCCCTGGTGATTCACATCCTCTGATTATTCCAGGTTTTATACTTCCTGGTGTTACTTTTGTGTTAACAGGACTCATGAGATGGTCTCTTAAGCTAAATGTTTTCTCATGTACTTCTTGTGTGCTCATTTTCATTTTTTTGTTTGTTTTTTTGTGTCACTTTCACAATATATTTTTTGTAACAGGTGGCCCAATTTGTCAGTTCTTTCCTTTTCATGTTTATTCACTGAAATGAAAAAAGTCAATCGTCACTCTGACCACAATAGCAATATTTGTCTTTCTCAGGCACGTGATAGTCTGTTGAGAAATGGCATGTTTGCTCTACTGTGCTATAAGGGCTGCGGTCTCATAAAGCAGCGTGACAATTGTATATGTTTTCAAGCATAGGATTATTTAGCCCACAGGTATCCCTTAACCGTCTGCTATTGTGTAAAACCCGGCATGTTCAACAAATGAGAGACAGACATAACATAACAAGCTCATCTCCCGCTGTCACATCCCCTACCAGGGGTGCAGAAAATATTGTTTTTTCCTTTATTCCTTCCCATTTAGTGTTTTGTTCTCAGCACATCTCATCATTTCACAACTATGTAACACAGGTGTCAGGGACACTTTGGTCCTCTCTCTACCTCCGCCTCCTTCCAACCCCTCAATTTCTGCCGATTTTCCTTCTTTTTGAAAAGAATGGCCATCAGGCAATTTCAGTGAACCACTGTTTAACAGAAAAGGTGGAAAACAGAGAGAGGGGGGAGAAGATGTCGGAGAGGAAAATGAAATCTTTAAAGATAGCATGGGGCAGGGTCTTTTGAGAGCTGGGACGGGCCACGCATGGTAATTTGAAATCGTAATAGGGTGGCTTATTCATGGAACATCAGCAGCAGTCCAGGTTGTTGAGCTGTACCATCATCTCTGCTGGAGTGCTTTTGTCATGTCAGATGACCATCAAGGGGCCACTGTTGACACACTCTTTTTAAATACTATTATTAAGCCTGTTGTAATTGACTGTGCCAAGCTGCCCTCAGGAGAGGTAAAGCTATAGTGTTCTTACGTGGAAGTGCAAGTGGTCATTCTGTTCAAGTAATGATTGCTGCTACCTGCTGAACAAACTAGGGAAAATTGTCTACATGGATAAAGACACTCAAAATTTCAAGTACAAAATGGCAAATTGGAAATTATGGCTTTAGAAGGTAATTTCACGAAACTTTTTGCTATTTATTGTGAGAAACTGATATGTAGGCGAAATATTTCACTCACATCTGTAGGGAGGCTACAGTATATCATCAAGGTATAGTTGCTTTCCTTTTATCATTATATTACGGATAATATTCATTACTTGTTTTATATGCTTTTACTGTAAATCTCATGTGGACTGTGAGATGTTGCCTCCCCTCTCCTCGCCTCACATGATGCAAAGGACAAGGCATAAATATCTCCCATGTGTCTGGCATCAGCCCTCCAGTTCCGCTACCATGCATCCTGGCAGATGCCAGCGATCCGCACCATGTGGTCACTGACTATTTGGCCGCCATGCCGCACAGACACAGAAGCAAAGCAAAGTATGAGAAACTGTCAGACACGCTGTCAGTGTGTTGCCCGAATTGTCCCAGGGCTCTCAGAGAGAACCGGACAGTGGTCTGTCTGTCCAAATCACCCCATCACTCTGCATGTAGTGCATATGCAGGACATCTAGTCCCCTCAGACACAAACTAACACACACAATTCCTCAGGTATGTTTGTGTTTCTCTTGACACACTTGTGTGCTTGTTTGTTATAATTTTGCCTTCATGACAATTGTGCACAGCAGCTTTCTGAACATTACAGTACTGACTGGATTTTACATAGACCAACAAGGAGTGTTATTGCTAGCATCTGTAAATGTTATTACTGTAATTCAAACATGTGCCACCTTACATCATTAATGGATTGTTTCTTTACAACTATCCTGGCCTTAGGCCACTTATCTGCATCCAACAGAGGAGCGCCAGTCTTTTGCCATGTTTGAAACATGGTACAATTTTTAAATAGAAGTGAATGAATGGATAAGTGGCATTTAGAGTTCATTACTAAGTTGTTTGCTCCTGTAAAAACCTGTAAGTATTTTATTTTTCAAGCCAGCATTAAGGGCTTGACATACAGGAGCCATGGTTGCATGTGTTTCACTGATTTTCAATTAGGGATGAAATGTAAAGTGAAGAGTTTTAAATGTGCTGCATGTGTTAGACCAGCTGAGCAGTATGTGGTGTACTGGGTTGGTAATGCAGTCGGTAGAGATATTAACAAGAGGGCAGCAACTTAGGAAACAGTTAATGCCATAGTGGGTGTCTCAGAAATGTAATTCTGGTGGATTAGCTCTTTATTTACTGGTAAAAGTAACATATTTTCAGTTTAAATGATGAAGCAGCAGTCTTTTAGTACATGATGCATTAAATTTAAATGTGGTAGACAGTGGTATTAAGTTAGTATTGTGAGGTTACTTAGAATTGTGCAAGACATGATTTACTTTTTTACCAAAAATTAGATGCATAGTTCTGTGTTCTATGTTTAGTTTCTTGCCTGTTAAGCCCATCAGGATATTAACATTGCATAAAGGAATACTTGAACTGTACAGGAAAATCCATTAATGCAGGGTTTTTTTCTGGCACAAAGTGAGGCAAAGGTGGTACTGTACCTCAGCTGTGACCTAATGAACATGGATACATTTTTAAAAAATGTAGCAATGGGGAAGATTTCACCAAAAAAAATGTGGCTAATGTGTGCACAGCCAAAATGTGGATAAGTTGACTAGTAAAATAATTTTTTGTTGGCAACAAAAAAATGTGAGTTGTTGCTTGGGAAGAGTGAGGAACAGGCTGTTAATTAATGAATCGTTAATGAGTAGTTCCTGAATAACTGATTCGAGGGCTATATAGTAGATGATGATGACGTACTAGAGTCTGTTCTCTAGTAACTCATTAACGATTCATTAATTATCAGGTCATTCCTTTACTTCCTTTTGTGTAACATATTGTCAAGTGTTACCATTTTATTTTTGAACAATGATGCAGTCTCAAATCATATATGCAGATTTATTTTTATATTGAAAATTTGATTAAATATTTCCTGCTGGTGACAGTTTCACACAACTAAGACTCTAAAGAAGAATCAGATGGGTATGACAACAGTAAGTAATTCATAAGGGCAACTAAATGTTATCTTCCCGTTTCCAACATCTGATCCACTCTCACTAAAAGAAACCACTAAAGGATTCAGGCTAAAATCAGTAGTTAACAGGGAAACTGGTTGATCTGTATCAGTGGCTCTCTTGACTCTCTTCATCATTTGTCTCTTCCGCCTGAAGCCGTTGTCTTCTTACTGTATTTATAATGTGAATTCTGCTTTTAAGCTAGTGTAGCATCCACACTGTCTTTTCACTCTGCACCACTGTTACAGTTTACAGGAATACTTTTAATACAACATCTTGACATTGGTTTTTATCATTACTGACATGGTCAGGTTTTGGTAAAGATGCCATGGAATTTGAGCGTCCACATACAGTATATTTAAACAGCAGTATAAACATGTTTTATTTTAGTTTTTCTCTTTTACCGCTGATGTTTCTTTTCATTCAGACAAACTGCGATACTCTTGGATATCTACCCCTCTTCTAGCTTCACTTTAGTGGCCAATTTGTGTGACACACAAATCACATACCTTTCCCCCCTCTTTCCTTTGAGTGCTCAATCACATGTGGCTAATTTTAGCTAATACCCCCTACCTGTCTCGTTATGCTAAGCAGAACAATAGCTCAAGATAAAAACGAATTTCTCCTCAGTCTTAATAAGACACCATTTACAGGCAAATGCAACAACAAACAAGCAATGAAAAACCATGAAACACACATCTAAGGGAATGTACAGTAAGTGGTGTAGGGGGAGAGGGCCACTTTCACTTTTCTCTTGTCCTCTTGACATGAAATCAGTGATGACATCAATGAAAGGCATGCTCAGGGAAGCCTCTCAGCAGGCACTCTAGGCCGCCGTACAAGGACTAATGTTCCTCTGAGACACGACATTGTCGTTGCTGTACAGGAGGACAATGATGCCTTTTCAGAGTGGCAGTCAGAAGCAGGTAGGGATGGGAGGCCGGCGTGCAGCCCAGCGCAGGTAGATAATTGGCGACAGAAAGTGTCTACAGCGCCGGTGCAGCAAGGGGAACAGCAATGACAAATAGGAGTGCTCATAAGCCCAATGCAATATCATCAACACATCAGTGTGTGCGTGTGCGTGCGTGTGTGCGTGCTCCAGACCAAACAAACACCAGGAGAAAGGCAACATGAGGCTTTAAAAAGTACACCACAGTAATACAACAACATTACAATACCTTACACAGCCTGATGTAATTCTCTGGCATTTATCCCTCATATCAACTATTCATTCTCCTACTTGGTGTAATTATTCTGATTTTGCTCCACTTAAGTATTGATTCTTACCAGATGGTTATGGGTGTATTGGGTTGTTAGGAATTTTTGCATATAAATGTAATTTCTCCATGTAGACTAGGAACAACTGCGAATGGGGGAAAAAAACAACAACAACAAAAAAAACCCCAGCACAGGTCCATGTTTTGGAAGCAGTTTGTGGGAGATGTTGTAAATGCTGAAAAAGAAATCTGCCTTTGAAATTTAAACCCCAGCTTGCTTAAGTTCTGATATTGTTCTGTCTTTGAGTATCCTTGGGCACACCGATGCAGAAAAGGTACCTTTAGGACACAGATAGACAGACAAAGTGAACTAGTATCAAAACAGAAAGTACAGCTTGTTCAGTTGTGGGCTTCAATTTTGTGTACAACTTTTTTTTTTCCTAACTGGGTACAGGACAGGTTGCAAAACAGAGACCATAGATTTCTACAATTTTTCCCCCAGCTAACCTGGTTTGCACATTCGATCATCGTTACTCTATGTGAGGAATCCCATTTCCCAGATATCCTGGATATGAGAAAATGTTTATAACAAGTAAATGTTCAAGTAATAATTCAACTTTGGTTGAATTTGCAAATTTACACCATTGACCAATAGCCAGTTAACTGTCAGTTGGCAAGCTCGTCAGCTTTGAGAGCTATTTTCCCTTTTCAGTAACTCTTTATTGAATGACATTATTAGCATGTTTCCATCTGGCTAGCGTGTTAGTGGTTAGCTCCCCTGCTAGAGAAGTTTACCAGCTAGCCCTGCTAGTAGTCTCAATGTCACCAAGCCTCTAGAACCACAGAGGCTGGAGTGACTGGGCCCTTTACAGTGGTTAAATTATACTGTAGGAGTTTAACAGGCTTTACCAGTCTCTGTTTATGGCCATGTAAGGCCATTTATTTGTACATTTTTACACACTTCACAATCTATGTGGCTTTCTGTATTCTTTTCCTTTGATATGGGATTTGTAGCATCTAATATAGCTTCCTCTAGTCTTACATTACCACAACCAGCCATTTGCAGTCTGAAAGTCCCTGCACAATTTCTGTGAATGCTGAGCAACCTGAGGTGC
Source organism: Macquaria australasica (assembly GCA_005408345.1). Lineage (NCBI taxonomy): Eukaryota > Metazoa > Chordata > Actinopteri > Centrarchiformes > Percichthyidae > Macquaria > Macquaria australasica. The sequence continues at coordinate 57,077 of SEMN01001229.1, forward strand.
CATCTAATCAAATTTCCCCCTCTCCACTTTCTGACAAGTGGAGGAGACATCCAGTGGCCCTCCTAATGAATTCCCACTAGCTCACTGTCTGCTCGTGGCAATATGCTCCCCATTTCTATTAGCCCTCCTCTTAGTCAGAGGGAGGTGGAGGAGGAGACCGGGACCAGGAGGGATGGAGAAAGAGAGAATGAGATAGGAAATGAGTGCATGATTTCTGAAAAAGAAGTAGGGGGAGTGAGATGGTTGAAAAAGAAGTGTGTGTGTGTAGTGAGACAGAGCAGCTGCTTAACACAATGCTAATGGTCATCTCCTCTCTTCACGGCTGTCCCCAGAAGAGGAGAACCTCTGCTCCCTAGGAGACATGATACTCAGTGGTATGCAGCTCTGTCTGTTTGTTTTAAGAATCACAACATGTACACACCTCCTCACCCCTTCTTTCTCACTGGCTCATTTTCACTCTTTTCTCTGCCACAACATTTCCAGATTGACACGGACGCTTTCTTTCCTCTCCTTCCTCCTCCTCTTGTTCCCTTTCGATGTAAATGAGGCTTAATTAGCTGGGAGTACAAACTCCAAATGGCCTTCGCATGTCACATCACCAGCTGAGAAAACCTGGAAGCTGACCTGGGGGCTTGGTCTTTGTCTAACACACACATATTCCTCTATTGTACCTCGCTCCTTATGAGGACCGTCAGTCTATTCCCCAGCCAGTAACTTTAACCACCTGAACTTCATGCCCAACCTCAACTCTCACCCTTTAACTTAACTTTAACCTAATCCTAATTCTAATTTGAACACTAAACTAAATTTTTATGATATCACTAAGGACGCGCTAGTATGTCCACAATCTGAGCGTATGAATTGGTTCTCACAAAGATAGAAATACTAGAACGCGCACACACACACTGTTCAGCAAGCTGTTGCCTTTCCACCCTATTGTTAGCAAAGTTCCTTTTCCTGCAGTGTGTTGTTTCTAATTAGACCAAGACAGCCGGCTCTGCCTCATGTGAAGCACGCTCACACACACTCACATAAACACACAGGCCTTGCCAGGTGGCCGGCTTGCCCACAAGACTCACCCTTGAGAGTTGAGCCCATGGGAAGTCAAGCAAGCACAGGTGAACTGTGTGCAGCTCAGGCCAGAAAAGATTCTTTGTGCTTTGGATGCATGTGCAGATCGCGCCCTGTGGGTGAATTTAATTGTAGAAATTGTGAAGTTTCAATGCTACATTTTGCCTTTTTTTCTCACTTGCCTCATTTTGTTAACCATGTGACATCACATTTTATAGTAGAAGTCACTAGTCCCGTGAGTTGCATTATTCTGCTTGTTTTTTGGTTGGTTATTTTGAGTAAATATGAGACCGCTGTTGTAGTTGGGCTTTGGGGCTGCAGCAGAACTTACAGGAATAGTCCAGGGAATAGTTGGACATTTTGGGAAAAACGCTTATTCACTTTCTTGCAGAGAGTTAGATGAGGAGATCATTATCTATATACTGTATCCCATATCCGTTAAATATGAAGTTACAGTCAGGAGATGGTTAGCTTAGCTTGGCATAAAGACTGGAAACAGGGGGAAACAGCTAGCCTGGTTCTCTCTAAAGGTAACAAATCTGCCTACCAGCACCAATAAAACTCCAAAAAACACATTATATCTTATTTGTTTAATCTTTATAAAAACTGTAAAAACAACAAATTGTGGTTCCCCGCGGGGCTAAGTGAGGGACTATTTCTTGGCCAGGCGCAGTAACTTCCTGGAGTCTCTGCTTGCCTGGCAACAATGAATGAAACCTGTTTTTTTTTTTTCAGTCATTTGATTTGTATGCCCCAAATGTTTTCTCTCTTTCAGGTAAGCAGGACTACAAAAAGACAAAGTCGGCCTTAAAGGCCACACAGCTGAAAGCGGAAGCAAAGAAGACTTCCTCTGGATTCAGGGTGAGACTGGCCTAGTCTTACTTCCTCTTGAGGACTACTGAAGTCTGTATCTGCATGTCTTCTATTATTTCTCCTTGCCTGTCTGTCTGCCAACCATCGTCTTTCCATTTGTCTGTCTGCCTGTTTGAGAGCGCGTCTCACTAGATCACTTTTCATATCCCAGAGTCTTAGCTCCCTTACAACTTACTGTAGGTCTTTTGGGAATGTAACAATATCTATCTACCTGAAATGATGTGATGTGGCCCCCTGCCTGTCCTTTCAAGATCAGTGTTGAAAACTAAGGAAGGAATGGGAGAGTTTACAATACTATATCATGTCTACAAAAAAAAAAAAAAAGAAGACGTAACACAGCTTTTTAACACATAGTGAATTCCTGGAAGGATTGAAACTCAAGGGTTTCCTTATTCTTTTAATGGTAATGGAGCAATGGAGAGGGACAAGGAGAGACATTGAGAGAGAGGTGGGGAAATATAACAAGCAGAAAAAAAAGTAATAAGAATGTGAAAAGATAGATGGAGTTGGGTAATGTGAAAGTAAAGGGATGTGAGGGCGTTGCTAGGATATAAAAGTGCATCTCTCTCTGTTGCTCTGTCACACTGCAGCGATTAGGAGCCGTTGTGCAGGCAAAGATGGATGACTCCACGTTTATCACTCTGGCAAACGTGGCACCGCTGTTTATGCTTTTCCTCAATCAGTTGGCTTACCAATAAACAGTTTTACTATTTCAAGGTTTCTCCATATAGAGTAAGCCCTTGCCAGTGAAATACCTTGTGAATCTACCCTCATAGGTAGAATAATTCAAAACATAATTTAGACAGGTTCAATGTTTTCTTTTTTTTTGCATGCTTATTTTCTTTCGTGACATTGAAAATTGGTTCTGTTTACAGTACATCAAAAGCCAAAAGGCTTCACTTCCTCATTAAGCTTCAGTTGGCACGTAGTACACAGAGATGAACAAATCATAGTGAGGATTAAACACTGGGTGAAATGGTCAGGTTTTAAAATATGCATCTCTTAGACACGCAAGGCCTCATTAAGCACGTCTTTAATCCAATTAGATTAGTCCATATCTTGAAATATTGATATGGCTTATGAATAATTCAGGTTTTTCACGCCCAAGACGAGTGGAATTTTCAGAGAGGTCGGATTAAAAATACCTCTGGGACGAGCATATTAAACTGACTTAGACCCTTTGGCCCCAAGTTCAATTGAAATTCAGCCCAAATGTAATGGATATTTGGTCACGCTTGCATTCCCATCGAGTCCTTTTAGCGTTATATGATTTTTACACAGCTCTGTGATGACAGTAGAAAGCCCCCCGCTCTGTCCCTGAACCTTTGGTTGACAGAAATGATTTGGCTGCAGTTTGCGTAGGCATGTTGCTGTGTGCAAAGAGTATCTCTTCTCTTCCCTTCTCTTCCTCCTTCTCCTCTCCCTCTTTCACCATGTCCCTGGTTGAGATGCTGGTCTCCGATGCAGCTGGCATCTCAGAAGGGCCAGCAGACATGCGGGCACAGAGAATCTGGCAGCTGCCAGGGCAGGCTGTCTTGGGGCTGTCCTAGTAGCAGGGCAGTCTGGGTAAATTGGCAGAGAAGAGGATGGAGAGACTCAGAAAGTGAAAGCGAGAGAGGGAGAACTTCTGTTCCCACAACAGTGATCAGCTGTTGCGCTGCACAAAACGACCTCAGAAGTGGCGGAAACCAGCCACTTGTTGTATCTGTGCGTGTTCTTATATTGAGTCATGGTGTGTTTACAGAAGTAGCTTGTTGTTGCCCGAATGCAAGTGTGGACACATTTCCTGCCTAGCTCCTTCACACTCTGGATGGCATGGGGTCACGACAGCAGAGATGAAGAACCTGCCAGGAAACCGTCTGCAGTCTCTCCTCATTTTGCCCAGAGAAGAAGAAGTGCCTTCGAAGTAGCTCCAGCACACTAGCTTGCAGCACAGGAAACAAGCCTGCTGCCTTGTCTAATTGGCACACTAGCCTTCTGTTCAGTTCTGCACTGTTTTCCCTCGGTCTTATTTAGCCGATGAGCCTAGAAAGTTGGGGGGAAAAAATGCTTATGGAATTGGCAGAGGATGGAGGCTACAGATAATGACTCTGGGTATCTTCCAGCTGTCATTTGTGAATGTATGTTGTGAAAGACTATATAGAATATGGTGTGTTCATACAAATATAACTTGAGTCATGTTTTGCCTTGGAAGGAGCTATTCTGATGAACAGGCACAGTAACTATTGATCACCATCCACAGACATTGCTAATAAATTCTTGAGTGAAAAGTATCAGTATAAACCGTGAGGGATGCTGTAGCCTGATTCCAAACTGTAGCATCTGCTTCAGCTTCTCCCTGAAGCAGACTGGATCTGTTATCTGTGCTGGCCATTAGGTTTATGGGGCTCATTTACACTTTGGAGTTGGTTAGGAGCGTTGACAGATAGCACGTGGGAATTTGTAGGTTTTATGGCCTTTTATGCCGGTTGATTTATAGTAAACTTTATGAAAAGACTCAATGAGTTGTGCTAGTGGTGATGAGACTCTTTCTGTTCCTTGAGATGTTTTGTGTATTTGTCCCTAAAGCATGTGGAAAGGGCAGGGTTGTATAAAAAAAAGAGTTTCACGTAAGGCCTATTTGTTTCAGTTGAGATAGTTAGCCGACAAAAAGTAGCTACATTTTAGTGCTGAAATGATTAGTCTATTATTTGATTAGTCGAATGAAAGAAATTGATATCAGGTAGTCATTTTAAGTCATTTATCAAGCAAATATACCAAAAATTTGCTGGTTCTGTCTTCTCACATGTGAGGATTTTTTTTGTTTCTCTCTTTTATATGATTATTACTTCATTGTCTTTCTGTTTTTGACTATTGGTCGGACAAAACAAGCAATTTTAACATCTGGCTCTACTATTTACTATTTTCTGACATAGACATAATGATTTATCTAGAAAGAAATGAAAATAATCATTATTTGCTGTCCTGGAAGGATATTAAATGAGTATAAAAGTATGAAGGATAGAAGATGTGTTTGCTGATTCCTGGACAAGAAAGTGTTATGATATCAAGGTGGAAAGTCACCTTTTACAGCCACAAAGCAATAAAAAGAAAATCATCAGTAGCTTTTATTTAACTAGTCATGCAGTATAACCTAATGGCTGGTTATTTGTCGCTGTGACTTGTACAGATGAGACATGCTTACCAACCAGTGCCCAAATGCACCAGCAGTTGTTTGTAGCTCGTGTCTATCTGCCACCCACATACAGCCACAAACACACTGAATCTGTCTTGCTTAGCACGTAGGCACATGCAGACTGACGTACGCATACACACACACACATATGCGCACACAAACAAACCCAGGCGGAGAATAAAAGGCGGACCAGATGAGGGGATGTCTGCTGAGCTGTGGCTTGTCGCCAGGGTGACAGGGACCCAGCTCCCAGCATGCCGAGTGCGCTGCAGCTGCTGCCGGTGCTGAGAGAGCCACACGATGAAGATGATGATGTGCTTGGGCCCCATCCAGGGGTCTCCATCAGAATGTAGGCAGAGAGGCTGTGTGTTTGCGTCTGAGTGTGTGTGTGTGTGTGTGTGTATGTGTGTGCGCGCGCAGAATAAATGTGTTTGTGAGACAAGACAAGAGTCAACACAGTGGGCCACTCTACTCAAAAACAATGATCTCAATCAAGTGCCGGTGCTTTCAACAACTCAAGTGTTTTCACCAAAACCCCTCCAGCTTGTTTTCATAGACAAGTCACTGTAACCAGCTGTTCTCTTTCTCTCTGAAACCTGAAGCAAAGAAAGGAAAAAAAACCAAAACAAAAAACCTGGATTGCAATTCCGTGGGTCGTTTTGTTTCAGCGGCGATTCAACGAAGTGCTTACCTGCATCAGAAGCACACAGTTTTCTTTGCGATACTGTCATCGGAATTACAAACGCTTTGACATGTTTTTCAAAGCTGTGAGAGAACACAAGAAAAAGAAGAAAACAATCAAGCCTCTGTGATTTGATAACAGTTCTCTTTTCTCCGAGGCCTAGGCAAAATAGAAAAGTAAATCAAGCGGTGGGAGCCTGGCGGTTAATATATGAAACTAAAGTGCATGAAATTTAAAAGTTTTCCAATTAAGCAAGGACTTAAAGCTGTTTGGAGGCTGCCGGGATGTAGATAAATGTGGGCTGAGGCTAATGAAGACCAATGCCGCTGATGACTAGGCACTACAACATGTACACAGATAGCTGTGGATGCTGTGATGCCTTTTAATTGTCACCCCCACACCCTTCGTCAGAGAGGAATTATTATTAGCCCCCCACCACCCCTCGTTTGTGCCGAGCCTTATCTCTCACTTGTTTTCTCTCTCGTTCTCACTCTTGTTTTTCATTCTGTCTTTTCTGTCTGCAGTTTGGCCAGTGGGTTGAATTTGCAGCCCTCTCTGTGTGTGCGTGCTACGTATGGCAATTACTGAACTGATTCTGTTTTCTCAAATTGTCATTCATATTATTTTTGTTTGCTTCTGTTTGTTATTTTTCTTTTTTTTTCTTTTTATAACGTCTGTCATGATTTCTTTCAGTTCAGACTTGTTTGCTGCTTACCTGTTTGTCATTTTCCCTCACTGTAACCTTGTATCACCCCCAGCCTGTCACTCATGAATATACGGCATAATTGGGACATTGCAAACTGATTTAGTTTGACATGGTTCAGGTAGTTTTCCCCCATAGTGTCTTAAAGAATCCATAAATAGAAGAATAAGATATCTGCAAAAATTGGAATCACATGTTATGAATGGATTATGAATTCACTTGTCACGTCACCTTTTGTTGTTGTGGCCCAGTTTGCATGTAAAAAACTAATTTCCATGTTCAAATCAAATATTTCTTTTTGAATAACCCCCAATCAGACTGTACTCCACATTCTTTTAAAGCTCTCCAAGCTCTCCAGTGTTGATTAGAAAGTTTGCTGCTAATGAGTTCTCTTGATAAAGAATAACTGGCATTGTTCAATACTCTGAGTGGCCCTAATGAAACTCCAGCTGATGAAGATTGTAATCGAGCGAGCGCCACATAATGAACGAGCGCTCCAAATTCCCATTTTCAAGTTGAATGCCACTCCTCTGGAAAGCCTCAATTTGTTTGACAATTAACCAATAGAAAATCTAAAAAAAAAAAATAGGCCATTTTGTTGAAGAAACTTTAACTTCTCAGTTTAAGTGGCAGGAGAACAGTGGAGACTGGTTGCAGATAGAATAGATTATATTACTGCAGTCACTCGGTTTCTGAAATGTGATACTGTACATTTTGAAAGTTTCTTTTTTTTCTTGGATGTGGCTCCAGTTTTACTCCACAGTATGTTTCCAATTAATCTCTTTACATCAAGAGAAAACCTGAAACAAATCAATGCTTCATTCTTCAATTTTTATTGTTTTTGGAAAAGTGTCCCAACCCTGGCAGCTTAACCTAACATTAGCCCTGACACAGTGTGGTTAGTGGAGGTACTGTAGCTTGATGTAAATATATACAATAAAACATTTATGCTATTATAAATGACGTAATTTCACTGCAGTATATTTACCGTCAGTGTCGCCTGACTCCTGCTTTCATTTTATCAGGTAACGATTTCCCACAGTGAATCTCTGAGTGTTTGTGTCATTAATGTGCAAATGGGTCCATCGGAGTTAGAACACCTACTGTGGGGATCTGGTTTACTTTTAAAGAGTCAGAAACCATTTCTACACAAATGCAGGTACATTTCAAAACACAACCGTTTGTCTGTTTTGGCCTTCCAGCACTAAGCTTGTGTTTTCCAACGCTGTAAAGAAAGCGCTTCAGTGTGGAAAGCTTTAAAAGCACCAGTCTTGGGTTATTGTGGAGACAGGAAACTGACTGCAGTATTAAATATTAGGATTTGATTAAAGTTGGATTGATTGAGGTCTTAATGCAGCAATTCAAGGATTACAATTACAGAATAGTCAGTATTTGTTACTGTGCGGTCATCTAACCACTGAAACAGGAAGATAAGTCAGTGACGATGCCTGTATGGTGTGATCAGCTGTAATAAAACACAAAATATGTGATTGCAAATAAAGTCGGATGCCAAACAAAGATGTACCCACCAAAGACCAAGCAATGTACCACAGTGTTTGTCTGCTTCTGAAGTAAAAGAACATAGGACATTTAGACAGATTTCTGTTTAGATTGCTCAACGTGTGGACAGAAAATGTTTAATTCTGTTTTCCTCTTTCCCTGCAATAGTCTAGACCAGGCTTCATTTTATTTGAACAGGTTACATCTTTGTATTAAGACAGATTTTCACTTTAATGGCTGGAATGAAAGTGTGATGATTGACAGTCCTATAATTACATTTGTTTTTAAAAGCGCATTCACAAATTACAGTTAAAATATTTAATATTTGCTTTGTACTTTTCAAAACAAGCTAATAAACACTATATTCTTACACACACAGACTGATAAAAAAAAGTCTATTAGGAATGCAGCGAATTTAGATGAAAAGAGAGACAGTAGGGACTTGGCAAATATAGACATAACAAAACAAATAAATAAGCACAATAATTACAGAACCATGCAAATACATTCAAACAAAGCAGAGCTGCTCCTATGCGTAAAGACAGACAAGGGGATCAGGCAGATATATAAATAGTTCAACAGAAGAACACAATATCTTAAAACCGTCTCTCTTTCCTTCTCAGGATGCATTCCTGGTCATCGCAGCAATCCTGTTCTTTGTCCTGTGTGTCTACGCTTTCTTCTACCTCAACCTGAGTACCGAGATTAACCTGGATGTGGATGTGGATTAATAAGAGGTGGACAGTGTGCCGACAACTTTCTTGTCTCTGCACTTCACACACGAGGACGAGAGTGGGATGAAGAATGAATACATAAAGTTAAATGACTGTGCCCTAATGGCCACGGTGGTGTCCTGTGTTTGGTTTGGGGCTGGTCGACAGCAGTCTGTTAGCCTTTTTACACACTTTTGGTGACAGAGTGACAATGAACTGCCTCTTCAGGAGAAATGGCACAATGCATCAAATAACTCAAGTCTGGCCATTTTTGAAATTTGTATAGTTTTGTATCTAGACACTAAATTTCCTATTTCCCTTTATTTTCTTCATGGGAACACGTGATGCAATTGTAATCATTATTATTCTGACATTTATTATACTGTGGTTCTACATCCATAAATGTTAGTTTATTCTTTTTCCCCCCTGAGCCTAGACCTGAGAGTGTAGCTTTGATTCCCCTTTTCCTAAAAAAGTCAGTGACCAAAAGCAAAATCTACCTGCTTCTTTTTACACAAGTCTTCCAAACTGCAGTCGAGACCAAGCTCTGTTAATCATATTCCGCGGAGTCACGTCCCACTGTTGTCTCCACTAATAGGAAAATGTAAATCTCCTGCTGAACCTCTCGTCACATGGAGGCAAACACTTGCCTCAGATTCCAGTGCACAAACTCTCTCCTCCCGGATATCTGGAGATCACAAAGTGTGAGATTAGAATCCACAAAGCCTTCGTCCTGATTGAACATGTGTGCAGAATACAGAACAACACATTGTACCTGCCGCACATACATGCAGCACGGAGACAGCAATATGATCCTGCTCTTTCATTTGAATGTAAATTACAGAGATGAATGATGACTGAATAGAGGTGAAACCACATGCTTCTCATAAGGACCATGATAATTTTCCTTCTTGTCAGATGTATGTGTTGTTGTGATGTGTCTCTATAGAAAGGAATATGAAGGTTTGTCAAAGCCTTTTTATCCCACTGATCTCACTTAACTCTATGTGCACTCGTACTGCTAGGTACAAGGACTGACCTATTCAGTCCAGGTGCTTCAGCTGTTTGAAGTATTCTTTGCAGAGTCAGGGGACATTTTGTTTTTGTTTGAAACTGCACATTTCTTTTCATATTATCACTTTCTATTCCATGTTTTTCTCAACACACATCAACCCTAACTAGCAATAGGAATACTGTTGTCTATGAGGCATTTCATGCTTGAAATGACTCTTTCATATTAGTGCGATGCATAAAAGGCCAATACCAAATACACAAGAGGCCTCGTGACATCTTTCATTTTTTTCCCCCACTGAGTCTCTTTATTTAAAACAAGTCTTATGTCTTTGTCTGACTGTGTTCTGTTCGTGACATGGTTCTCGAAATGTGAGACAGATTTTGAGTTTTTCTCCCATGACCCCCCCCGACCTCTAGTAAAAGACTACATGTCCAAGAAACCATTATGATAAGCATGCACCCGCACCCTCACCCAGTGGCTTTTATCTTGGGCCGGTCCTGACCCCCCTCCTCCACCTCTGTGGCTCACTCACATGTGTAACAACAATAGAGAGCCCGACCTAATAGACCTTCATACATGACACCTGTTATCTAAGAGGTCACCATTACCAACTACTGACATTAGCACAATGGAAAGGATCTGGCTGCTCAACCTATTTATTTAGACCCATGTTTGGCAAGATGAGATGCAGGCTATTTTTCACAATAGTGTAATTGTTAGTGGTATTATTAAATCAGCTTGCATGGTATATAAACATTTTACGGTTTGCTTTGCCATTTTGATTCTGTTACCGGATACTGTGTGATATATTATGAATTATTTTTCTGTTTCTTTTGTGAAATTGCTTTTAAAATCAAGCTCATGTATCTCTTTGTAAGGAAATATAAATAATGCATATTGTGAAATAAGATAAAACCTTTTCAGTTTTCAATAAACGCATTTGAATGAATGTCAGCTTCTGGCTACATGACATTAGAGAAAATGAGCATGTTGTATAAATTTCTGGGTTTTCAGCTTTTAAAACTGAACCCTTTATCTAATGACTCTAATGCAGACAGAGAAGGAGCCATGAGCATCAACAGCCAGCAGTATTAGATTTTATCAAATGCTTCAACATATCTAAGCCCATTTATGTTGCAAAGTTATTTCTGTAATTGCAAATATTAAACAATATAAAGTAAGTGTTCCATTTAAACATAATAGCAGCGGATCAGGCAATGTATACTTTAGGTAACACCTTGACATTATCTTAACTACCAGTAATGTTTTATACTTCTTTACCCCTGAAGGTTTATATTTAGCTGTTAAATGCAGGTGTAGTCGTTACTTTGAGTCTTAAAAGTTAATGAATAAAAAAATTCTAGTGTCGATTTACTTTGATGGGGTATAAGCTTGCCATTATTTCTCTTCGATCGCTTCAATTCCAAGCTATAAACAACAGTGTTCTATCAGTAATGGGTTATTAAATTGTATTGATTATAGTAATGTCTTCATTGGTCTACATACCATGTCATGGCCTTTCGTTAATAAGAACACGGCTGCTTGTGTGTCAACAAGTGTAACTGTGAGGATGTTGACACAGGATGCCCTCAGTGATTTTCACTGTTGCTCTGGACTCAAAATACACACAGCAGTTAATCCACAACAATGACAAAAGGACATCAGTGTGACGTCAGTACGTGTCATGTGACATATCTCTGCTAATTGTCGGTGTTTCACTGACGTCTGTGCACTGCAAGTCAAACACGTGAAATTAATCAGGCAGTAGCGTTGTATGAGCGTTTAGCATGACCTTAACAGCGTTCCACAGGAGCTGAATGCACTGAAGCTTTACCTACCATCCTGTGACAAATGAGCTAGACGCCGCGCGTCCAAATCCTGCTCATTAGTCATGTGAGGTATGTCACCAAGAGTAATTATACTTAGCCCGAAACTTGCATATGCAACAACACACACGCACCCACATACAATATGTAATATTGCTGCACTTTCCCACACTTTAGGCAGTAGGAAACATTCTCATACATGCATGGCTGTTTACCGAGACATGAATCATAATTATGACCGCTGGTGAACCCGACACTGCACATTTGGAGCATGCTAGGTTTGGCTCTCATGGTATTTGCTTTAGACATAAACAAACACGTGCATTATGTCACATTTTCTGTCCGTACCATGACATCATGTGAACATAAATGCACATTGACCTCAGTGCATTTTCTGTTTCGTTTCTAAGATGGCGTTTATGTCTGTTTTGGGGCTTTTTGTGTGTCTGTGTGTGTGTGTGTGTGTGTGCTTGTGTGTATGTGAGCAGCCGCCTTTCTCCTGAGTGGGTACTTGTGTGTGTATGTGTATTTTCAGTATTCAGCACCGTGCCTGTGGCCATGCTCCAGTGGAGCGCTCAGTCTCTCTGACGGACCGGTGAGAAGTGAGGAGGGTCAGTCCCGCCAGGAGCTCATTTAGTCCCTATCTCTATCACACACACACACACACACACACACACACACACACACACACACACAGTCTCTACAAGTCTGACAGGGAGACTCATCGCTTCCTCTCTCTCTCTCTCTCTCTCTCTCTCTCTCTCTCTCTCTCTCTCTCTCTCTCTCACACACACACACACACACAGACACACTGCTGTGCTCCCATTAGGGAGATATAGTGAGAAGACAGGACTGATGATGCATGTCACAAAGTGCTACTGCTAGTCTCACACATAATGTCTCCTCCCTCTTTCTCTCTCCTCACCTTCCCCCTTTTTTCTTCCCCCCTCTCATTGATTTGCCGCTTTACTGCATTACTTTAGCTGCTTCTGCAGTTCTGCTTAAAAATTAAAATATGTAGATTTATATCATGTAGGGGACTTTGGTGCATACATCCAGAGTCAGAGGGTCATAATGACACAAAGACATAAAAGCTCAAATTTCTCTTTGACTGTGAGTGGTGTGTTGCATATTTGAAAGCTGTAACTATCAAATAACTTTCAAGTAGTATATTATTCTTTATGCAGTGAGTGATGTAGAATATTATTGTGTAGTGCAAATGTGTGGTTGTTAGTCTGCTATTCAGAGTTCTGCATTGTTTTTCATACAGGTCTTTGTCCTACAAATCATCTTCCTACCTATTTACCACATTACCAGACTGCAGGTATCGGCAGACTTAAATGTGAAAAACAAACATGACCATGGCATCGCTGAACTTGACAGAAACTCTTTGGTGTTTAATTCTCTGCCGACCTCTGTTGCCTGTGCGTCTGATATGAATGCATTAGCAGGATTGCGCTGTGCGGTGGATTAGAAACTCCCCTGTGCTTTGTGAGGTGTGTGGTAATGCCAGACTTAGTGGATTCTGCTGCGAATCACATCCTCCCATCGCCGTCTTAATCCCTGATGCGCTGCCTAATGACACAGAGACCAAAGAACTCAGCGGGAGAGCAGAGAAAGGCAGGGAGGGCAGGGAGAAAGTGACAGTAAAGTTGCGAAGACTCAAAAGTAGTTAGAGGTCTGACAGACGTTTGATAGAAAACTCTGACTTACTCTTACTGACTGACACTAAAGACATCGCTGATCTGTCTCTACTGTGATATAATATTTGTGATTTGAAGGAAATGTGCATGTGCAGCTTTTTTTTCCTTTTTTTTGTGTCTGTGTGTGTGTGTGTTTGTGTGTGTGTGTTTACAACTGCTGCATCCATAATCAGTGTGTCATGAGCGGATAGGGCAGGTGCTCAACAGGTGTGCTCTCTGATACCAATCCCTCTCCATTTGCCTGTCTGTCCCTCCATGTTTGCTCACACTCATTGTGTTCTTCATAGAGGAACACCTGGGCTCTGCTGTACCTGGGCTTGTTGCCCAGTCTCTGACAGCACACACACACACACACACACACACACACACACACACACACAGCCTTGTCTTTGTGGCATTGTAAGGACACCAGACCAGACCATGCATTCTGGGGACCACCCTTTCTAGTGGTTGTACAGCCCTTCAGGCAGTATCCTGGAGGGGACATAAACACAGATGTCACTTCAAATAATCAATCAGACAAAGTAGAGTTCCTTGACCGGACTAGGAACAGCTTCCTGGGGACTAGTCAGGTATTTAGTCATATGTGGGGTCAGTATATACACACTGTCTGGTTTTTCTTTCTTCCTGAGTACCACTTAACACACTTTCAGGTTAAACCTACTTTGGGGAGCCACTTAAACACCTTTGACTGTCAAGGTGAGTGCTGTGCAACCATGATGCAGCAGGTTAAGATACTAAGTGCACCAGAAGTGACCCCTTCTGTGACATGGACAATAAAATCCTCTCATTATAGATTTGAGCTCTCCTTTCAATCGATGGGGATTCATGATTATTCATGATTAGAATTTGCCAACATATGAAACCTAGTATTAAGTGCATACGAAGGTATCACCATTTAAAGTCAGCATTATTACTGGACGAAAGTCCCACCAGTGACTAAGTAACATTAGACTGATAAAAGATCACTGAATAGAAAGCTGTTAAACACGGTTTACAATGGAAATGCAAGGCAAAGAATAATTAAAAATTGCATGTCATCATGAAATATTCTATTTCAGTACCTTATGTGCCTCAGATTATCTACACACCTGGTGCTTATTAGCAGTAAAATCCTGTATTTTTTATTTCCTTGGTTAAATTTAACAGAAGTTGCTCCAAATGAGAGATTTAGGCTGTTGGATGACTTTTAAATGTCAAAATGTTTATTTGACTGCATTTGTTGCAGTAACAAAACATGTTTTTGTAAATTTTTTTCCAGGTAACAAATACGTACCAAACAAAAATAACCAACAGTCACTACTTCCAGCTTATCAATGAATGCAAGACATTTGGGTTTTAGGCTGTTGGTTGGACATAAAATGTTTCGCTTTTTTTAAACATTAATAAAATTAGAAATTAATGAGATAAGTAGAGAGATGAGATTAAATGAAAAATGACAGTAAGATAAGATCAGAGGAGATAAGATGAATTGCGATGAGATAAAATTAGAGAAGATGGGATAAGATGAGAGGAGATGAAATGACATACGGTGAGGTAGATTAGATAAAGACACGGGAGATGAAAGGAGATGAGGTGAAATGACATAAGATGAGGGGAGATAACAGAAGGGCAGGGTTCGATCAGCTTTTTAATAGAGAGATGAGAGAGAAAAGAGATGAGATAAAATAAGATGAGGTTTAATTAGACAAGATGAAGGGAGATTACATAAAAAGAGATGAGATCAAAAAAGAATAGAGAAGATAAGGTGAGAGGAGATGAAATGAGGTAGATAACTGTAAAAGATGAGCTCAGATAAAATGACAGGAGAGATGAGGTGAGATAATATGAGAGGAGATCATTTGAGATAAGAGAAGAGGAGATTAGGTGATGTAAGAGGAGAGAAGATATTGTTATTGGTGGTGCCAGTATCAAACATTTCAAACAATACCAAGCCCTATGCTTTCTAAAAAAAAACAGCAAACTCTAGCTGAAACACAACTACATGTATAACTGGCTTGGATATGATGTTGGCAAACAATGTCCTAAGTCATCTGACTTGAAACATGATTTAAACATAATACATTTTAAACCTTGTTCTGGAGAGCTGTGATTCGATTTTTGATGTAGAATTTTATGGCCAACCAATTTCTATTTTTGAGTGCTTTTTTTTCAATTTCAAGGCACTCATCACAGTCGCTTTTCCCTGGCACACGACATGATGTGATGAAGGACATCATGTGCTTCTCAACAGCATAGATCTCGTCTTTATCCCACATCCTTCGCTTGAAAGGTTGGCGACCTGTAAAACAATGAACACATTAATATTTGTTTTTCTCTATGGAAGTGCTATGGAAATGTTTTTGGAGGAAAAAATGTACATAAACGCTAATTGTAAGGCAACAAAGGTTGAAATAAAAAGTAGAGGCCAGAGAGACTGTGTATCAGAGTTTGACAGAGGGAGTGAGCTTATTATATTACTTAAAATAATACTTACTTAGACAGAGACTCATAACGAGCTGGACCATGTAAAGTGTTAAACACCAGTAACAGAATATGTAAATCAATTCTACTGACTATTTTGACACTACACGCCCTAGGTCATGTGTGCATGGACTGTGGGTGTTTCCAGGCTTATGACACAACAGCATGTGTCAAAGGGCTGGGTAAAGGTGATGACTCATTATCCTCTTTGCCAGTCACATTACTTGTCTCATAGCTTTGAAACAGCTGTACCAACCAGAGAAGAGCATGACAAAAATCTCACACCGAATGGAAAGACGGGTTCTCCAGATAATAATGTTGTATTTAGTTTTGAGTGTCTGTAGTTGTGATGATATGATGTGGCTTGTGATGATGACGACGACGACTATGATGTCTACGTCGTTGATGATGCCGATTGTGTTTTGATCATGTAATCACCATGCACTTTACCCTCCTTGTGTATTTATATGGTCATATTCTGTCGGTACCCATTTAAATTGCATTGTAATTTTTAGACATTACTGCTGCTGCGGCTTGTGGCTGGGCCACACTGCCAACCTGAGCAGCGCGTGGCGGCTACCTCACTGAACTGCTATGGCTCGCACGCGTGTGGTGTCCACAGAGAGAGCGTTCCTCCTGCTGCCAGCCCTATCTTTCTACATTGAGTTTGCCTTTGATCAATAAAAGAATGTTTCATTTCATGATGCATTTCATTTATATTTAGTTCAGACAGAAAAAGGCTAAGAGGCTTGTGCTCGATTGTAACTGGGGAGTAAAAAACGTTTTTTTTCAAGTATGTGACATATTGTACAGATTGATACTGAAACAGGTGTAATGTTGGTTTTATATCAATATGACTATCAACAGATAATTTTCACTGTCTGCTTTTGTTGAGAACCGTGCACGTCTCACGGAAAAAATAGCTGAGACGCTGAATCTCTAGATGAGCGTGAGACGCGCGTCTGCAGCGCTGTGAGGCTGCTCTAACCTGTTACACCAGTCACTACTGTTGATGGACTTGTAGCCCACTGTATTCAGGGAACCTACCCTCCCCCTTACTGTACTGTATGTCTATGGTCTTTTGTATGTATTGTACCATGCCTTGCTGAAAAAGTAATTGCCCTCCAGGGACAAAAGTAAAGTTGAAAGGCAGGGGACAAATAAGAACTGGAAGAATCATTATACACAACAAGTTATGAGTCAGTTTTAAGTGGGATATAATGTGCATATCTTCACATTGGTAATGCAGCAGTCTGGATTTCCAAACAAAATTCTCATTGAGAAAAGAGTTTGCATTTTGCTGCATTTAGTTCAAAATGAAAATTTCTAAATAAGAAAATCTCTATAAACTTTACCTCTTTCCTTTTTTGGTAACTGGCGGTGACGGGCTTGTGGAGGTGTCATGGTGCCCTGCTGTGGTGCTGCGTCCCTATGGCTCACATCTGGCATTGTTGTCTCGTTCCCTTCCCTCTGACTTGATGTGACCTGACTCTCTGGAAACCAGAAGATAACAAATTACAAAAAAAAAAGTCAATTATGAATTATTCGTCATTCATAAATTAGAGATGTCCTGAGGTGAACCTAAGGATGGTATCAGGGCAGATCTGGGCATATTTAAATGAACTGGTATCTGCTAAAATAAATCAGATCAAAATCTGATCCTCTCTTTATTCTTTTGTGTTTTGCCAACCTCAGCCTGATAGTGCTGCCACACTGCACTGCTTTACAACTGGGCTCTACAGTGTGAGCATTTCACTGCATATGTGAAATGTGAAAATAATTTGGGCACACCGTTAGTAACCGAGTTCTGACACTGAGATTGCACAAATTCGTTGAGCTCCAACAGCAATCATCAGTAGCAGAGCAGTGTACAAACAATCACCTAGCAGCTTCTCATGTTTAGCCGGTGCTGACGGTCACTTTCACCGGTTAAAATGACAGATGTCTCCAGTGGCAGGTCATATCAGCTGTCACCAATCAATGTAAATTCAGTGAGTAACTTGACGGAACAAAATTAAACTTAGCTGTTGTTTGGTGCTCTCTGTGGCTGGTGTCTGTAATCTGCCAAAAATGATTGTTAGGGAAGAAGCACTCTCTAACTCCACTGTACAATTAGAGTGGACTGAGTGTCCAACTCCTAACAGAGTGAGACGTCTTCTCTAGCAGATCGTGTCAATGACAGGAGTTGCATTTTCCCAGTTAAACTTTCATTCATAAATCACAGGGATGCAAACATGTGTATTGTGGAAAAAAGAGAGAGCTACCCGAAGTAGGGAAAAAAAAGCGATGGGACTGATACAGACAGATAGGTACGTTTCTCTATTCTCATTCTCACATTGTTTTGAAGTGGAGTTTAAATAGCCGGCTGGACTGATAAGTCGGCAGTTTGACCGGCAGCAGTTGCTTATGGAAAGCCGACTTTTACAAGTGCAAATCTAGCGTAAGAGAAGCTGCTCTGACATGGAGTACAATAACGTTAGCTAAAAAGACATAACATACATAACCTACAGAGCTAATGATGTTAAAAGTCCAAACCATATAAATTCAGCCATTAGAAAAAAGCCAATGTCCTTTAACTCTCACCACTCGGCGCTCAAAATTAGCCACAGTGCAGGGAAAGAGTGGCGTGTTCACAGACAAACTTCTAAGTGTTTGCTCGGTCCAGCAAGACTAGAGTAAACAACCGCATAACCAGTGATGTACTGTGAGGTCCTTGCAACAGGTTCTTTTATGCTCAATGCAGTTAATGCAGTTAGATGAGTACCCATACATTTACTAAATTAAAGCGATGTAAATATACATTATGCTTACTGTAGTTGGCATGCACATAATAGGACAGCCACCGGGAGTTTATCCAGCCTTGTTTTTTGCCCGGCCTATATTGATGGCCGGCCTTTAATAGTTTGTGTCGACCACACCCCGACCGTTACTGAAGACCCGGCTTTTACTTGATTAACAGTTTTTATTTGAGGAAATACGGTCAGTAGCTCATAAAAACATAAGGTGTTACAGACACATATTTAATCAACATTTAGGTAAATATAAGAATCGAACCAGACTCTTTATCAGCAGATACCCAATGTTAAAAGGACGCGGAATGAGATTGGAGCCAAAAAAAAACTTGATTGGGAATTCCCTACAGTAAATGGACATAAGCACATTTAGGACCTTGTGAAAATGCTTACCTTGTGAATCTGACTCACACGCCACCTCAGTGTCGCTGTCCATGTGCACATTCTCTGTGATTTGGTGGGGGATTGAAAGAGGGGGTGGGATGGAGAAGAACGAAGTTAGTGTTAGAGAAGGTACAATAAAGTTAATTTGGTTCTGTTATGCTCCAATAATGCCCTAGAAAAACATATGAGATATTGTAAATATTGTTTAATCACTTTAGATGAGCAATTTAATTTTATTCAGAAACCTCAAGAAAGAGGAATAATTTGTACCCTCAGGATCAATGCTGATGTCATCCAGGGTCTTGCCCTTGAATTCTGCCAAGCGTCCCTGCTCCAGAGCCATGAGAACTTTGCTAATCTTAGCAAGTTGGAGGGTGCCCTCAGGAAGTCTGTAGAACTGCCGATGTACTCTAATGTCATGGCCAAGAAAATCCGCTAACTGGTCCAGCTCTGTATTACTGAGGTTTAGAACTTGAGACAGGGTTCCTGTTTGTTTGCGCAGTTTTGTAGAGGTGAGACTTTCAGGACTTTTTGCACCACAGACCTTGGTGAAGTGTCGAAGGCAATCAGACCCACGGTAGCAGGTAAAAGCGGATGGTCTTGCGAATAGGTATATGTTCTCCTGAGGAACCCCACATTCCTGCCGTTTGCTGACAAGCAGATCCAATGCTTGTTGCATTGCTGGAGTCAAAAGCACAGGAACTTTTCTTCCCCTTTTTCCTCTGATCTCTATCCTCCTGAAGTGTTGACAGAGTTTCTTTTCAAGGTCTGAGAGGGCTACATTCACATCGTCCTGAGGGTCTGATGGATTTTGAGACATATACGCAGAGAGGGGCATTTTTGACACCTCCCCTGCTCTTCGTCGGTTGAACAACATCACTTGTGTCAAAGTGACCTTTGCCAGCTGTGTCCAACTCTGGGGGGAGGTCGCTGTGGATAATTTGCTGTGAAGATGTCGTTGTTGCACATCCAAGTAAGAATGGAGAGTCTGGACATCTTTTGTGAATGGAAGCAACAGAGGGGCATTCCACTTAGATTCCTGGAGCGTTCTCAGTGATGCAGCTGAAATCAGTTCATTCCATCTGGTTTCATATACTCTGCGGAATGTACGGGCATCTTTTGCTGCATTGTAGTTGTTCTGTACATTTGCACGGCTTTCAACAAGCATTGAAATCTTTGTCAAGCTATGTCCAATTTTAAGAGCAAGACTTGGGCACTTGTATGTATTGGTTGTACTGTCATGGCCTGCCACATGTTTCACTGCCTGCACAACATGCATGAAATTTGCAGGTTTGATGTGGTCTTGAATGGTCTTCAAGGGAGTGGTTTTCCTTGAGCATATCAGAAGCCTTCCCAGCTCTCTCATTTTCTGCCGAATGTATTCATGTTTGCCAACATCATATCCAAGCCGGTTATACAGATGCTCACCAAACTCCATGATACAGTCATCAGATTTGACTGCAGAATAGACTTCATCCTGAACCATGTTGTTTAACAGCTTCCAGAATTCTTCTTTGACACCAGGTGGTGGAGGTGCAGCAAATGCACATAGGGCCTGGACACGGGTTTTGCCAGGTTTTTGTGCGACACCAGGCTTGAACTTGCAGATCTTCATGTGCCGCCAAAGGAGTTTCTTTGAGAAAAAGCCTTGACAATATACACAATGCAGGAAATTCTGTGCTTGAGAATTCTGTTTTGGTTGCTTGCGAGGAACAAGATATCCAACACCAGCATTTAATACGTCAACATTGTGTGCAAAGTTGCCCCTATTTCTCAAATGTTCCAGATGCATTCGTCTTTCTTTGGAGCCTTTTGGGAAGGACACAGCCCGTGCAACTTCTAGCTTATCGTGATGGGCACACTCCAAATGTCTTGCTATTTTTACAACTCCCAACTTACAGTACAAACAATATTGCTTTTTGTTGTACATTCTTGACCCATTCTCCTTTTTACAGACAGCAGATATGGAAAGTGAACCATCAGCTATTCCATCTTCTGTAAGTGAAGTGGCAATGTCTGGAAGATGTTGCTCCAGATCAGGTGTTGAGTTTGCCAACAGGGATCCAGTGTCTTCCATTCCACTCTGTTTTGATGAGTGTCCACTACAGGTTCGTGTTGTAGGACAGGATACACTGCTTAAAGGCCACCTTTTATGTCTCGTACCAGAGCTGCTTCCTTTTCTTGAGGTTGAGCGTCCTCTTTTAACCACCTGCTTTGAAGAGCCATTGTTCAGTTCTGTTGGTGAGATACATCCATCTCTGATGTCCACCATCATACTTAACTTTGGGCATCTGAGCTTGCTCTCTTTCTTGTCGAATGGCACAATAACTTCGTTTGTGTCTGTACCATCAGAATCATCCTCACTAGTCTCAGGAATATATTCCTCTCCACTGTCTTCTGAGATGGGGTCAAAAAGCTCATCTGAATTGACATGAGTCTGATTTCTCATCTATAGAAAAGAAAAGAAAACTAAACATTTGTTATGCACACTTCACACAAGATGCAAACTATCAGTAAAGAAACGTTAAGCACATGCATTCATCTTTTCTCTACATTGTGTGTGTTGCTCACCTGTATGCTTTTGGTCCTCCTCAGCCTTGGGATAGAATCTTGGTCTTGTTTGGAGTCAGGACTCAGACTCCATGTCTAAAGTGTCCAAAAGACATGCATGTAATGAGCATTTGAACCAATGTACAAAAAGAAAAAAAGGTAAAGAACACAATAAATGCTCAACAATAGTATTAACATTACAATACCTCACAACCTGAACTCTGAGATTCATCAGAATCTGTGTAATTTACAATGGAAGCCTTCATTCCGACTTTTTTCTTTGGAGGAAGGGGTTTTGGTTCATCTGAACCCTACAGAAGATAAAAGACATAATTAAGAAATTATATGTTTGATCACACATGTACACATAAAAAATAAATGTAATAAATACATTTATGCTTAAATTAAGGAAGGTGACAAATTGATTTAAGCAAGACATCACTTTTGTTGCAAATTGCTACTATAGATGAAAGTGACAGATTAATAATAAATTATTTACTTGAAACTGTCCCATTTGTGGAGCCATTTGCTTAGAGTACTGATGAAAAAATAAGTTTGTTCATATTTAATTGCTCATGTTTAGACGGTCAGATATAGTCAGAATAATTGCTTTCATTATGAATAAAATTTATCAGTATAAAAAGTTTAATATTTTTCTCTTTACAGTACAGTATTATACATCAGTGTTTCCCCACAGGATTTCATGAGATCCTGGGGGGAGGACCCCGAACCCTCTAGGGGGGTCTGGGGCCATTCCAGTGTGAGAGATGACGAAAAAAAAAAAAAAGTTCGATTCATTATGAGACAATGGCAGACGAAATTAATTTATGGCGGGCCGCCATACATTAGTTAATGAATGGGAAACACTGATACATTATTCAATTGAAAACAAGCACGTCCACCAAAAAATAGTGTAATCTCTCTCTATCTCACGTAATGAAATGAGTACAATATCATTCAGTTACCGTGGACCCCACAACAACAGGAGACCTGACTGGTGTGTGTGTGTGCGAGTGGTCTTCTAATAGCACCCTGACTGGACCCCATTAAACCACAAAAACCAGAATGTGCTTGTGCTTCAACAATTAATCAAATGGGAAGGGCTTACAAACTAAAGAATTAACAAATGAAAGACAAGAAGAGAAATCCAGACAAGAAATAGTACCTGTATCTGGGAGAATGAAGATCTCTGAGGAACCTGCTCTGTGGTAATGGAGATGTCAGCCTCAGATGACTCAGTGGGGGTTGATTGTTCTCCAACCTGAAGAATGAGTTCAGCATCATTATTTCGTAGTTTGTCAGCACTGACATTATTTCAGTACAACAACAATAACATTAAGCAAGAGACAACAGGAAATACAGTGTGGTTGTACTGTTGAAACGTTTCCTGAAACTAACTCAGCATGCTAGTTACTTTTGATAAGTTCAAGTTGGCTCTGATTTCTGTCAAATTTGTTGCCTGCTCTAGCACTGATGTAACCATTACAGTTGAGAACAAGTCAAGGTGAAGTCTGGCAGGAAGGAATTGACCTGTAACAAACAGCTGGTACGACTGGTAGAAAGCAAACTGAGCGCAGGTTCAATGACACGTGTCATACATGGTGTTTTTTTAAGTTTATGGACAGAAAAGACAAAATAAGTGTAAAAATATCAGTACAATATCATTCAGTTACCGTGGACCCCACAACAACAGGAGACCTGACTGGTGTGTGTGTGCGAGTGGTCTTCTAATAGCACCCTGACTGGACCCCATTAAACCACAAAAACCAGAATGTGCTTGTGCTTCAACAATTAATCAAATGGGAAGGGCTTACAAACTAAAGAATTAACAAATGAAAGACAAGAAGAGAAATCCAGACAAGAAATAGTACCTGTATCTGGGAGAATGAAGATCTCTGAGGAACCCGCTCTGTGGTAATGGAGATGTCAGCCTCAGATGACTCAGTGGGGGTTGATTGTTCTCCAACCTGAAGAATGAGTTCAGCATCATTATTTCGTAGTTTGTCAGCACTGACATTATTTCAGTACAACAACAATAACATTAAGCAAGAGACAACAGGAAATACAGTGTGGTTGTACTGTTGAAACGTTTCCTGAAACTAACTCAGCATGCTAGTTACTTTTGATAAGTTCAAGTTGGCTCTGATTTCTGTCAAATTTGTTGCCTGCTCTAGCACTGATGTAACCATTACAGTTGAGAACAAGTCAAGGTGAAGTCTGGCAGGAAGGAATTGACCTGTAACAAACAGCTGGTACGACTGGTAGAAAGCAAACTGAGCGCAGGTTCAATGACACGTGTCATACATGGTGTTTTTTTAAGTTTATGGACAGAAAAGACAAAATAAGTGTAAAAATATCAGTACAATATCATTCAGTTACCGTGGACCCCACAACAACAGGAGACCTGACTGGTGTGTGTGCGCGCGAGTGGTCTTCTAATAGCACCCTGACTGGACCCCATTAAACCACAAAAACCAGAATGTGCTTGTGCTTCAACAATTAATCAAATGGGAAGGGCTTACAAACTAAAGAATTAACAAATGAAAGACAAGAAGAGAAATCCAGACAAGAAATAGTACCTGTATCTGGGAGAATGAAGATCTCTGAGGAACCTGCTCTGTGGTAATGGAGATGTCAGCCTCAGATGACTCAGTGGGGGTTGATTGTTCTCCAACCTGAAGAATGAGTTCAGCATCATTATTTCGTAGTTTGTCAGCACTGACATTATTTCAGTACAACAACAATAACATTAAGCAAGAGACAACAAAAAAATACAGTGTGGTTGTACTGTTGAAACGTTTCCTGAAACTAACTCAGCATGCTAGTTACTTTTGATAAGTTCAAGTTGGCTCTGATTTCTGTCAAATTTGTTGCCTGCTCTAGCACTGATGTAACCATTACAGTTGAGAACAAGTCAAGGTGAAGTCTGGCAGGAAGGAATTGACCTGTAACAAACAGCTGGTACGACTGGTAGAAAGCAAACTGAGCGCAGGTTCAATGACACGTGTCATACATGGTGTTTTTTTAAGTTTATGGACAGAAAAGACAAAATAAGTGTAAAAATATCAGTACAATATCATTCAGTTACCGTGGACCCCACAACAACAGGAGACCTGACTGGTGTGTGTGTGCGCGCGAGTGGTCTTCTAATAGCACCCTGACTGGACCCCATTAAACCACAAAAACCAGAATGTGCTTGTGCTTCAACAATTAATCAAATGGGAAGGGCTTACAAACTAAAGAATTAACAAATGAAAGACAAGAAGAGAAATCCAGACAAGAAATAGTACCTGTATCTGGGAGAATGAAGATCTCTGAGGAACCCGCTCTGTGGTAATGGAGATGTCAGCCTCAGATGACTCAGTTGGGGTTGATTGTTCTCCAACCTGAAGAATGAGTTCAGCATCATTATTTCGTAGTTTGTCAGCACTGACATTATTTCAGTACAACAACAATAACATTAAGCAAGAGACAACAGGAAATACAGTGTGGTTGTACTGTTGAAACGTTTCCTGAAACTAACTCAGCATGCTAGTTACTTTTGATAAGTTCAAGTTGGCTCTGATTTCTGTCAAATTTGGTGCCTGCTCTAGCACTGATGTAACCATTACAGTTGAGAACAAGTCAAGGTGAAATCTGGCAGGAAGGAATTGACCTGTAACAAACAGCTGGTACGACTGGTAGAAAGCAAACTGAGCGCAGGTTCAATGACACGTGTCATACATGGTGTTTTT
>SEMN01001230.1:0-82167 GCA_005408345.1 Macquaria australasica
GTGTGTGTGTGTGTGTGTGTGTGTGTGCAGTGTGTGTGCAGCGTGTGTGTGTGTGCAGTGTGTGTGCAGCATGTGTGTGTGTGTGTGCAGTGTGTGTGTGTGTGTGTGTGTGTGTGTGTGTGTGTGTGTGTCACCTGATGATCCAGCGACAGGAGCTGCTGCTGTTGTACGTCTCTGAGACGTCTGATGAACTGAACGAACCGCTTGGACCTCTCAGCACAAACTGACCATCACACGCAGTTGCTATGGAGACGAGAGTGATGATGTCACAGGAAGTTTGATCATTCATTAACACATGAACTGTCTGAAACATCTGAGATCTACCATTTATAACACTGATTAATCATTAAATCAATAAAAGCTAATCATCCTGTTAAACTGCAGCTCCTGTAAATAAACATCCCTGACCACAGCAAGCAGCGTCTTCATCAGAGGTGTCGGGACAGTCATTGACTCCATCACAGAACTGATCGATCAGAACACACATCGATCGATCAGCACACGACGCGTGATGAGGAGGACACGTTACTGTGGACACAAAGACAAACTGTCATCAAGGAATGGAGTAGGTGGACATGAGGAGATCGAAGGGAGAAAGCTTCCTCACCTGCTGTAGGTGTGACGGTCGTCGGTGAAGCTGTTGTCTCGTCTTGTTTCTCTGCAGGAAAAGATTCAGTTACTTCCTGAAATGATGCAGATATTTTGTTTCTGTTGTTTTCAGTTTGTTTCATTCAAATAGAACTTTGAGTCAACGGGACTTGATGGGTTCATATAAGATAAGATAAGCCTTTATTGTCCCACAGCGGGGAAATATCAGAATGAATTAGTGATTTGTTGTGAAATCAGTAAAGTACAACATCAACTAAAGCTGCTCCTGTCAACACCTAGTTAAGAGACCCTTTCAGTTTGCTCTCTACACTCTATATAAACTAGTGTTCAATCAAACTGGGGAGCACTGCTGATCTCACAGTAACATCACAGCATCACCTGTGATCTGGATACTGTTTCTGTTGATCACCAATCCTGTGGCCCCTGCCTCCTGAAGCCCTGCCCCCAGCTGCTGCTCCACCTCCTTCACATCAATCAGCTGATTGAAGCAGAGGTCAAAGGTCACGACCAAACTGCCCTGACTGAGGACACACACATAATCAATACATTTATCAGAACTTTTATTACTGATAGAATCTGTTAGAAGCGACATGTTTCATCTGTTTCTGATCGATCAATCAATCAAACAATCAATCAATTGGTATAAATCAGACAGGAGCTGCTGCCAACAGCTGCTGCTGTTTAGTAAATTGACCATTGATCAGTAATGATGTGATTGATCAGATATCTGACCTGAAGTATAAAACCTGACAGGACTGGAAGAGACGTCTGAGCTCACTGTGACTGAACGCCTCAGATACCTGTCGACCAATCAGAACTGTGATCAGGTGACACCTGCAGACAGACTGTGACAACCTGATGAAACTGATGAGATCAGTATTGATCAAACTTATGGATTACAGTGTGTACTTTATAGTGTGTACATCATAGTATTCATTCTTAGTGTGTAATTATAGTGTCCATACTTAGTGTGTACTTTATTATATGTACTTTTTAGTGTCAGTACTGAGTGTGTACTTTATAGTGTCCACACTTAGTGTGTACTTTATAGTGTCCACACTTAGCGTGTACTTTATGGTGTGTACTTCATAGTATCCATACTTAGTGTGTACGTTATTATGTGTACTTTATAGTGTCAGTACTTAGTGTGTACTTTATGGTGTGTACTTTAAAGTGACAGTAAATAGTGTGTACTTTATGGTGTGTACTTTTTTGCTCCCTTACTTGGCCAGTATGTATTGCATCAGTGGCACAGCACTAAATTCTACATTAATAAAAATATCACAACAGTAACAAACTGTTTAACTGATGAACATTTAAATTCACACAAATTTATCTTCAAAATGCTCAACATGACAAACACACTGATACACTGATCAATACTTTGAGCAATACTACTCAATGCTGGAGTTTAAAGCTGTAAACCTGTTATTTTCAAAATAAAAGCCTATAACCTCACCAGGTTTTGGACGTCGAAGGCCAGAGATTTAAAGTGCAGACTGCTGGAGTTCTTCAGCTCTTCGGAGAAAACTGCTCCCTCTGTGATAACCATCCGACCAGTCAGCACCGCTGGCTCAACGGCACCTCGGCACACAAACAGCAACAGCAACACACTGCTCAATAATATCTGCTGACACCTGATCAGTTTCTTAAAACCAGAGTCTATGTTTACCTTCAGGCTTCAGGCTGATCCATGAAACTACGATCAGTCCAACACAACAGACCAGAAGAAGAGACGACACGACGCTGAGGAGGAACTCCAGAGACGACAGACTGCGATTCATACTGACAGCAGCAACACATACAAACGCTCATTTATTTTCACTCCACCAGACACCAACATTATTAATGTCTCCATAATCAATCACATCTGTCCAAACATTCAAAACATCATTTTTAAAGAATTAAATATATAAACATACAAGTTTTAATTAGAACAATAATCTCACACTTCACCTGACTTTACCACCAGACAGAATCTGACCTTCAATTTTAAAACATTTCTTTTAAATGTTTAAGTGATTCCACTTCCTGTTAGCACAGAACACAAAGAAACACACTCAGCTCACCTGCAGCAGATCAGGTTTCTTCTGTTTGTTTCTCACCTGTTTAGTTCAACCTGAAGTTACAACCTGACTGTCCTCTCGGACTCTGAATCTGAAAATGACTTATGACTCATTATCAGTCCAGCAGCCGATAATCAATACAGTTACTGATAATCATTAATAATGTTGGACTGGACTAAGTCGCAGGAGATAAACTGCTGACACAACATTTATATTATAAAATAGACAAATATACTGAAAAAGATTTGATACATTAATGATGTCACATAAAGATCTCACCTGAAGTTCTACCTGGTAAGTTTCTTGTTTATCAGAATCTAAAGTCCAGCAGCAGTAAACCTGTCAGGTAATCTACTTTAATGTGGCCCCACCCCCTCTGCACTCACCTGACAGGTGATGTGTTCTTCTCCTCCTCCTCCTACTCATCATCATCTAATGTTGTAATTCTACTGTTTTCTTCATTCTATAACTTCCAGCAGCTTTAGTCCTGAAATATCTTTAATTAATGAAGCAGTCAAGATATTTTACAGACTGCTGATAGAACATTTTTAACGTTTAATGTTTCCATTAGTACTTTGTACAGTGTCCTGTAGTATTTTGTAGTATTTTGTACAGTGTCCTGTAGTAATTTGTAGTATTTTGTAGTATAGTGTACAGTGTCGTGGTCTGCGAGGATTTGGACTTGTGCCATCAGTATAGGTCACACCTGTGTTTCAGCTCTGTGGACAGGTGGTGGTGTGGGGGGGGTTCATTCTGATTGTTCACTCTGAATCTTTAAATAAAGGTTTTTGAAAGTCTTTATTTCAGACAGTGGAGACGACATGAGAAACAAAACATATTTTCATTGGACGAGACGATCAGGACAGCTGGTAGATGTTCTTCATCATTGGCTCCTCCTCGCCATCATCACCATCATCATCATCATCATCATCATGGCGCCCTGAGAGGATCAAAAGGAGGCAGAGTCAGATTTGTACAGGTAAACTGTCTCTTAGTAACAGCTGATGTCATCCTGGTTAAATTACCTCTCTGGCCGCGCTCTTCTTCTTTTCCTCTCTTCAGCGTGTCACCTCCTCTGACCTCCTCATCCTCTTCCTCTTCTTCTCTGCACTCATCAATGTTCCTGTATGGCTGTGGACAGGAGAAGAAGAGAGACAGAGAGTTCAGGTACACACTACTTAAACTCTGTTTACAAAGCTTGTCAGACGAAGTAGAGGGCTGACAGGTGTTTGATTGGTCCTCACCTGGTCGCTGCGATGTGGCGATGAGTGATTGGTGGAGGGGAGGAGCCTGTTAATGAGCTGGCCAATCATTTTAAAGGTTGGTCTGTCTGTGGGCTCCAAACTCCAGCAGAGCGTCATCAGCTGATACCTGAGAGGACAGGTGTCAGTTAGATTCAAAATAAATTTATTTACATTAAATCTCTGTCTGTCTCCTCACATCTCTGCTGGAGCGAAATCTGGCTGAGTCATATGGCGGCCATCTTTGATCATCTTGTAGAAGTTGGTATCCACAGCAACATTTGGGTAGGGACTCTTACCTGAACAGGTAGACACATACACAGTCAGAGGTGAGCTTCAGACTCTGTTGCTGGGCAGATAATATCAGGTGAAGTCAAAGGTGGCTCTTTGAGTAAATTCAGACATTTGGATCAGTTTGGGTGAGATGTAACTCTGATGTCACAGTTCTGAATGAAGACGTCTCCATAGTAACGGCCGCTGTGGCTCATAGGTACTGTGGTCTGTAGAGACGTTCCTACATGTCTACCTGACGACCAGGACAGAACCACCGCTGAAGTATTTAATGTCACAATCAATAATCAATATTGGTCAAAACAGAGCTGCAATATGAGGTGATGTCCAGTGTTGCCATGGTTACCCAGAGAGAAGAGCTCCCAAAGTAAGACTCCGTAGGACCAGACGTCACTCTGGATGGTGTAAACACACTGAAAGATGCTCTCTGGAGCCATCCACTTCACCGGGAGACGAGCCTATCACAATAAAAAACACAGGAAGTGTCACAATAAAACACACAGGAAGCAGAAGTCACTGTTGATGTCAACCTGAAACCTTATTTAGTTTGAGTCTAATATATTAAGATTTATTTTCTAAATGTGAACCTGCATTTCTGTCTCTTTAGATTAAAGAACGTTTGAACAGGTAACAGACGAGGCTGATTGATGAGTTTAAACACTGACATTTCCCTGCACGATGTAGCTGTCGTCGTTGCGGATGTCTCTGGCCAAACCGAAGTCACAGATCTTGGCAACACGACGATCAGTCAGCAGGACGTTCCTCGCTGCCACATCTCTGTGGATACACTGACAGACAGACAGGCAGACAGGTGGACAGAGACAGAGAGGTGACAGAGAGATACTGTTAGAAAAGTTTTACTGCTGACTGCTGCTGACCCATTTCAGTTTTAAACTATCCTGGTGAGGACATTTCTGCATTATGAGAACATTTCGAGTTAGGGACTAGGGAGTGCGTTATGTCAGTGAGAGTCCTCACAAGTATATAAAGACAGTGTGTGTCATCTTACATTCCTGGTAGACAGGAAGTCCAGACCCTGAGCCACCTGGTGGGAAAACCTCATGAGGTCACCAACAGACAGACTATCTGTCTGCACACCTGAGAGACAGACAGACAGACAGACATTCAGTTAGGCAGGTCTGTACTCAGAGACAAAAACTACAGGTGTGTTCAGGTGTGTTCAGGTTGTTACCCAGGTGTGTTTGTCCTGGACTTAGAACCGGCTGCATCTCCTGATACTCTGAACAGCATGAGATCCCACTGTCGCTGCAACACACACACACACACACACACAGAAACATCATCATAGGTGATTGATTAATTGTTTAATGTATTGATCCTGATTCCCTGAAGCTCAAGACGACCAAAACCTGAAAATATTTAGTTTAATATTACACGATACAAAGAAAAGCAGAAACTTGAAAAATGGCTTAAATCGATTAGTCAATCATCAAAGTAGTTACTGATTGATTTCCATTTGATGGACTAATCAGTTCATTGGATAATTACAAGTATTAATGCTCACAGTTTTCTGTACTAGAGAATATTTAATCAGTTTGTAAGAACGTCAGAATGAATCCATGACTACTGATTGATAAAAATCATTCTACTTTGTGTTCAGATTTATGAAAAGCTTTCGACACTGGATCTAAATATTATTAATTTAAAAAAACTTTGCAATGGTGTATAGTGTTTCTGTTTCTTTGTTGTCCCGGGCTAAATATTCTCTGTATAACTTGAAATGTACTGATAGCATATTTTAGCATGTAGGCTTGTGCATGTGTACAGTACTGCCCCACCCCCGAAAACTGTTTCAGTCTCTTCATCTCCATCTTGTTTCTGATACTCTTTGCTGATGTTTGTTTATTTAACATTAACACGTTTACACATGTATTTCTGAGGTACATTCTGAATTAGATAATATTTCTTAGTTTTAACTGAGCAAACTTTGTAAAAATGATTTAGAAAAAGATTTCTTGGTGTTTTACTGCAGTGAGATAAAATCAGTGGTTTGGTGTTTGTCAACTCTTTTTTACCACAGACTTTCTGCCTCACTTATATATTGATATCATAGTTAGTGTCCACCTCTGGTTACCTGTACAGATGAGTCTGTAAACAGGTATGACATCACATCACCCACAGAATAACTATGAACAGATGTGTTTTTGTGTTGCAGCTGTTGAAACATTTTGTCTGTTGTGTAACGAGAAGAAACTTCAGACCTCCTGAGCCGGCCGTGCTGGGCGGCCATGTTCTTATAGAAGGCCTCCCCCTCCACTTCATCCACACTCAAAATGGACGCCATGAAGTCCTGAGTGTGAGCCCGCAGGAAGTTGAGCAGGTCACCATGGCTACAGTACTCTGTGATCATCAACATGGGGCCTGATGGGAGGGAGAGGGGACAAAGGTCAAAGGTTAGAGAGATGATGTTGGAATAAACACGATGGTTTCAAAAGAAATGGAGGAGCTGACCACAGCTGGAAAACAATTCAAATAAACGGTGGTGATTAGTATCTCACAGATACTGTAAACGGTTAGTACATTATTGTATGTTTGGTGGGACACAGCAAGACTTTTACATTTAGTTTTAAAGTTATATATTAAAAAGCTCAAACCAACAACATGTGAGTTTGTCTCTCAGTACTGTCTGACTTCCTGTCTGTGGCTCTCAGCTCTGAGCACATTGGTTCCTACTTAATCCTCTTTGTCCCAGGTGGGACAGAAGGCAGCAACAATCTTCTTCTGCCACTGGAGTCTGTCTTTGGCCCCAGCTTGGACCCGGTCCTATGAGAGACCCATCTCCTTCAGCTCAGCATCAGCTGTTCTTCGCCACATTGCTTTTGGTCTATTTCGTCTCCATGTCGGTGTCCATCTGAGGGCGACTTTGGGGATTCGTCCAGGTGGCATCCTCAAGCCAATAGACTCTCTGTGCCTGAATTTCTTTGCCCATGTTGTTGCAGCCTGTGACTGTATACAGGTTCTCGTGTGAGATCATGTTAGGCCAGTAGATATTAAGGTGTTGTGGAATGCATCAACCTGGTTTTGCTCAATTTTAATAACCCTCCAGCACTCGGACCCGTACAGCAGTACAGACTTGACATTGCTCTTGAAAACCCTTATCTTTGTCTTGAGGCTGGAGACATTGGCTTCGTTGTCACTGTTAAGACTCCCAAGATAGGTCAAGTTTTCAACATGCTCCAGTGCCACTCCACTTATCTTAACTGGACATGTTGATGGTTTAGACACATGACCTGGGCCTTCTTGTCTGTTTGGGATACATGCTACATCTATCTGACTTTTGTTGAAGGTGGATGTAGTTGGATGAGAGTAGAGCCAGGTCGTCAGTGAAATATAAGTCCTCTAGGTAGGAGAAGGGGGTCCACTGGGTTCCCTGAGAACAGCCAGATGTTGTTTGATGCATGATCCAGTCACTGAGGGTGACCAGGATGACTAGAGAGAGAATGCAGCCCTGCCTCACCTCAAAACACTGATTCAGAGGACAATTTTTCAGCGGTGGATTAATCCACATTTATATTCACATCTCTACCTTTGTGATAAGGTTCTTGTTTGACACTGATAGTTTTATATTTGTGGTTAATAATTAAAAACATCATCACCTCCTCGAGTGCAGGCACCCAGCAGGTTGACAATGTTGTCATGGTAACCAAGATGGCTGAGGATCTTCAGCTCCGACATCAGAGCTTCACGTTCCTCCGAGTGAGCGCTCGCTGTTCATGAAACACAAATCTGTGTCATCACAACAATACTGTGTTGTATGTGATGATGATGAAGATGAAGATTTGTGGACTGACGTTTGAGCATCTTGACGGCAACTCGGGTGACGTTGTCAGTTCCCAGACCGTACGCTGTTGCCTCGACAACCTTCCCAAACGCCCCCGAACCCAAAACAGCACCTGACAGAGGGGGGCACTGTTAAAAACAACAATCAACTATCGGTGACTTCACTGACTTTTATTTTGAAAAGTATGCCTTGACAGGTCAGATCAGTGGTGTATGTGGCCTTTTTATGTTTGTGTGCCTTCACATCATTTTGTAAAAGTTCAATTTAAAAATAAGATCTGCTGTCACTTCTTACACAATGTGTCTGGAAATGATGGTGATAACACAGAGCTGCAGCTAGTGATTATTTTCCATATTAATCTGTCAATTATTTTCTCGAATAATAGATTTGTATTTCAAATGCTGACGTCTTTAAATGTCTCGTTTTATCCCAAAAAACAAAACTCAGATATTACTGTGATATAAAACATTTGATTGATAAACTTTTTGACAATGTAGTTTCTCTCGATTGAGTAATTGATTGCTTAATTGTTTCAGTATTATCAATAAAAATAATAATAAGAAGAACTTGCAGGTCTAATGAGCTCAGTGAAATCCTGACTGCAGCCTGATCGTGTTTTAAGTTAAACTGAATGACGCAGTGTTTGGTGTTGAATTGAACGCTGTCTCGTACCAAGGCGGAGTTTGTCTCGGGGAAACTCCCACTTGTAGTTGTACGGCAGCTGGGTGGGGTCAACAAAGGTGTAGTTGTTTCCATTGGTGCTCTCGATGATCTTCCAACGAATCTCGTATTTGGGTTTCTGAGAGAAGAAGTAGAGACATGAAGCATGTTGTGAATGAAGCAGTGATGACTGAATGAATCCACGTTAATAAAGTTATCTGTCAGTATTTGTAGGGAATCAATTCAACATGTCACAGAGAACAAAGAGGAGCCGTTCTACATGGTTCTGTTCTCTTTAGTTTATATATAAATCATTTACCAGGATTGTATCATGGAGCAGGATACACATGTATGCAGATGACACTGATATATGTGTTTCTATTAGATCTGTTTCCTCAGTTTCCCCCCAGTTCTTACAGAATCTCTAACAGCAAGTTTGAAAACGTACATTTAACATGAACATTAAGCATTGTTTATAAGGAAACCACAAATTATTTTTTAATATAATTCAATTTGATTAATTTGCAGTTGCATACTTATTCTTTTTACATGTAATGTTTATAGTCCAAATCTACAGATGTGACGTTAATCTGAGCTGAGTTTTTCATGCAGTCCAGATGTTTGTGAATGTGCTGCACAGCCTCCACCACCTTGCCTTTGAGTAGACTGAATGAATTTTGAACTAGTAGAAGAACAACTCTCTCAGATGTTTTCTAGTTCATAGTAAGAAGCTTGTAGCATTAGCAGCGGAGAAATGTGCTGCAGGCTATAGAGCAAACATACATTTAGACTAATGAATCTATTTATGCTGCAGGTAGTTTTATGGACTCTATAATCGCTTCTTTGTCACAAAAAGTTTCTACAACAATCAGGTCTCTTAAGATGATGAGATCATATAAAGTCGTGGAATTAAAATTTAGGACGAGAAGCCGATAAAATCTCACCACTGCCATATTCTTAACAAACTAAAAATGTCAATAAATGTCCTGGACAAGTTTTTATCTTGATTTGACAACTTTTTATCTGGTTCCCACAAGTTATTATTTTAAACTCAAAACAGTTTTTAAAGAGAAATTAGTCATCATGTGTTATCTGTAGCTTACCATTAACTGTTGTGATCATTTTATTGTGTTCTTGTTTGTTTTGTGTAATATTGTTTGTATTTTCTTGTTGGGTTTTGTTTATTTGTATACAGGTCTACAGGTCTACTATATATATATATATATATACATATATATTATATATTATGGCTATAAAACAAAATACTAAATAGTATCAAAATATTAAATTGTATCACCAGTAAACATACCTGTCTCCACTTGTAAAAGATGACCAATAAGAGCAGGAGGAGGACGGTGACAGCACTCAGAGATCCAATCAGAGCTGGCGTGAAGAATGTTTGAGGTTTTCCTGCAGAAAAACACAACAGCACATTTATTCAACAACAAGACGACATGTTCAATCACATACGTGGTTTTTCTACTAACTCAACATGTTGATACTCTAACACATACGAGGATTAAAGACTTGACGAGACACTCCCACGAGGTTGAAGGTGACACACTCCACAGTGACATCATCACCAGGTGACTGACGGAGGGTCAGGTGTTTCCTCACTTCCTCCTCCTCCTCCCCCTGTGAAGTCACATCAGCTGGAGAAACCTGATAGGTGGAGACATCTCCACACCTGCAGAGGAGGTGAAGGTGAAGATGTCTGTTTTATCTATTCTGTTTGTTTATTTCACCCTTTTTATCTAATTTTTATTTTATGCTATTTCACTCTCCATAATTTCAGTGGCTTTATTTAATTTATAACTCTGTTTTAAAAATGCTGAATAAAGTTTATCATTATATATTATTACATTAGAACTTGATTCAGTGAATCCACACAGATTTCACAGCGGCTCCGGAGATTCAAACATCTGTGAAATTTTCTGCAAATGTTTGTACTGTTGGTGAAAAAGGATGTAAATGCAGCTAAAGTAGAGTTTATCTCATATACTGCAGTTTCATGTGTACATACATATATTGCATGTTTGCACGTATTTAGTGTAACATGTAACCTGCTATATCGATATCTGAAATTTTTATTTTTACACAAGAAATTACAAAACTTTCCAAAACTCCATCTAGCACCACCTCCTTCTCTGCTGCTGTTCAGACTAAGAACAGATAAATCACCAGGATGTTGTTTGTAATGAACTCTGGAGCCTGCAGGGGGCACTGGCAGGACTTATCACTGTCTGTAAGGTTGGTACATACGTGTCCTGCACCCCTGGGCAGGTGTACCAGAGGATTGTGGGTAGTGGATATCCAGAGCTGCTGCAGGTCAGAGTGTCGTTCTCCAGACTGACGACGGCACTCGGAGAACCTGAAAGACACATTTTACTTTATACATTTACTCAGAAGATGAAAACAAAAAAAATATGATGAAAGAAACTAGAAGCTGACTTTGACTTTTAACCTGGTTATAATTCTCCTGACCGACAGGAAATGACATATTTAAAGATTTACAGGCTGTCAAAATGTATAGATCATGGGATTATCAATAGAAGAAAAAGTAAAGCTGCGGTACTGAGCAAGAAGAAGAGGAGGAAGATCAAAAGTTTTTTACGATAAATTCGGAGGTCGATGTTCTGTGAGCTGCTGAAGAATGAGTTGGAGAATCGGAACGAGTATTGACCTCGATCCTCCTGACGAACCCGCTGCAGCAACAAGCTCGCCTCTGACCTGCAACATAAAAAATACCACCTTAACAAACTTTAGCACCAATGATACCACCTTAACAAACCTTAAGATGGTATTGTCAGTCTGACCTGCAGTGGAAATCTGATAATGCTAGCCTTTAGGTGTTAGCATGCTAGCCTGTAGCTGTTAGCTTGCTAACCTGTAGCCATTAGCAGTGTAGCTTTCCTGGTAAACCATGTTGTTGTTGCCGTTGTTGAGGTGCGTTGGTGTCGTCCAGTGCTGGTTCCTGATTGGAGGATACGCCTCCATCACAAAGGTAAGGATCACATCTTGACCTTCATACACCTCCACTGTGCTGCTCCCGCTAATGTTAGCACTTCTAGCCCCAATCCCATCCATTCTGTTGGTGCTAACATTGGCAATTAGTTCCCAATTCACTTTGAGTGAACCGCTGCTAATGTTAGCTTCTATCTCTCCTTGCAACTCCATTGGCATGCTACTAATGTTAGCAATCAGGGCCCCATTGACCTCTCTGGTCTTGGTGTTAGTGTTAGCAGGCTGCATCGGCTGCAGGTAGATCCTCAGGTAGGGACCATCTGGTGAGGAAGAGGAGACACAGTAAATATCACTCTACATTTAGTCTGTTCATCTTCAGGATCATTTGGTGGATTTGGAAATTATTATTATAAGTTGGTTATTCTCTTGTGTTTCCACCAAATGTTGTTACCCAAAACTCTGAGCTGTGTGGTTGCCGTGGCGATTCCAGCTTCATTGACAGCAGTACAGGTGTAGGTTCCGCTGTGTGTGAGCTTTACAGCAGAGATTGTCAGTGTGCTGTTGATGTACAGGTGGCTGTTGCTATAGAGACGGCTGACAGTGATGTTCGGTGTCTGGAACAAACCAAACAACCAATGAATATAAAAACAGACACTTTGTCAGGAGTTAAGACACACAGGTGACCTCTGACCTTTGTGTTTGGGTGTGTCCAGGTGAGGGTGCAGAAATGGGAGGGGTTACTGGTCAGACAGGTGACCTCAAACTTCTCTCCTTCCAGACAGACCGATTCTTCCTGACTGATAGACAGGGAGGGAGGATGACGCAGCCCTGAAGACAGTCAGGTAGACAGATATAGAAGTAGACAGACAGGTCATTGGGGAGACAGGTGAAAATGGAAATAAGATAACTCAAGACAGACAGACACACTGGTCTCACTGAGGACCACCAGCAGGTCGACAGGTAAACAGACAGGTGTACAGACAGACAGTCAGACAGACAGGTCTCACTGGGGACCACAATCAGGTTAACTGTTAGACAGATAGTCGGACAGACATTCAGACAGACATGCAGGCCTTTTTGGGGACCACCGACAGGTCAACAGGTAAACAGACAGGTGTACAGACAGACATGTAGACAGGTAGACAGACAGGTCTTACTGGGGACCAGCAGCAGGTCGACAGGTCTGGATCTGAACTGCCTTCCATCCTTCCAGCCTGAACAAACATAGCGTCCGTTGAATGACCTCTGCAGGTCTCGGATCAGGGCTCCTCTGTGGGGGTCAAAGGTCACGTTCATGCCCTGGGGCAGGCCCCGCCCCCTGCCCCCAGCACTGCCCTCTAATTCGAGTGTGAGGTTAGTGATGGACGGGTCAGTCAACAGACACCTGAATAGGAAATCCTGGCCCTCCTTGACATCAGGGATGCTGCGAGGTGTAACGAACACGCTGGAGGGGTCAGCTGGGTCTGAGAGAGGGGCATTATGGGAAATAGTGGTCATTCTCAGTAGATGATGAATGCTACAAAATCTCCTGTTAGCAGCAGGTGAGTCATGAACATTTAGCTCTAATAATCTAAAGGTATTTTTCCAACAGAAACAGGAAACATATCAACCAAAGAAGCATGTTTGTCAGATGCTCCTCTTTTGGTTGACTTGGTGGTAAATCCAGCAGTGGACTTTTGAGTTTTTGTTGTTTTTCTGTTAAATGAATTGAACCGAAGTGGTGACTTCATGTGGAGTTGGAAAATAAATAGACATTTGGATTATGTGGAATTGGACCATGTTGGACTATTATACTATTATTATTTTTCTGTGATCATTTGTACGGTTTGTTTCTGAATATTTTTTTGTCAGACTCAACTCTGACTGGCACCCCAGAACACAAAATGCTAACAAACTGACAGAGTGATGACAGTAAACACGTCACGGTACGTGTTACTTCAGTCTACGAGGACTCAGCCCTCTGACTCTTGCAAGAGGTGTGGCCTTAATCTTACTTTTGACATACAGGTGAATCCAGGTGTCCAGGTGTTCCAGGCTCTGGTTGGTGTACCCACAGCAGTACCTCCCGGTGTGTCTTGGGTCCGACTGCCTTACCTCCACCGGGTCCAGCAGTCGGTCCTTGTACAGCAGACGGAATGCAGTGCTGGACCAACGGATTGAACCGTTACCATGACATCTGAGTGTGAAGTCGGAGCCGGCGGTCAGGACCACCTCAGTTTGGTTTGGCAGGAAGTCAGAGTTCAGGCGTATCAACGGAGGACCAGGAGGATCTGAAACAAACAAACTGTAACAATCAGTTCAACAGCAACTATAAAACACAACAACACTAACCATGATGACAACACATGGCCACGCCCACCTGTGATGATGGGTGTGGTTACAAATACTAGCTGGTTCCCTGACCACACACACAATGTAGAGTTACTCTTTGAAGCTAATCAGTATCTTTCATATTAACAAATGGCTGTGTGTAATGTGAAAGATGACCCTGCTTTCAGTTCCTAGTTTTGTATTTTCTGTCTGGTTCAGTCCAACAGGTTGTTCACACATACAGACTCAAAGTAGCAGCTCTCTCTTCCCTCTCAGCCTGTTCAGCTAATTTACATACTCAGCTTCGATTGGACAGTAATATTCTTCCATCGCCGCTATACCGCAAGTCATTTACTGCTCTGATAGACTTTTCCAACATTTGTTTGAAATGTTTTTAAAGAGTTGAGTTGGAGCTAATAGCACATCTGCTAACAGCTGTGCTTCTGTTCCACTAGGGAAATAAAAGCAGCTGATTGGTTGTTTCCAGGTTGTCGCTCCCCCACATCAGAGGATATTTGCATAAAGTTGAACCAACACTAGACAGCAGATGGACAAGTTAGTGACTAATTGGTGAACATAGAGAAACATTTAGCAGCTAAAGATAATTTAGCTGCTAAAGATATTTCCATCAGGATCTGGAACCCAGTTTCATAACAATCCATCCAAAAGCTGTTGAGATATTTCAGTCTGGATGAAAGTGATTACATAAAGGCAGTACTGAGTAACACCACAGTACTCAGTAGTCAGTATACTATGATACACAGAAAAACTGCCACTGCATAGATGATATAACATGACTTTATTTAAAAATCATTGAAATTACACTTGAATTATGACAACAAACAGTTTTGCTCATTGAATGGGCTGCTGTGATGTCAGCAATACTATTGTGAGTTTGATTATCAGTGTTTAAATTTATTGATTAGCTGACTGACAACAGGTACATTAGTGGTTAACAACTGACAGTCTCATTGGTTAGCTAGTATAAAAATATCTAAATCATTGGCCACCTCAATAAGAACAAATCAATCTTATTGGTTGGTTTAGAACATGTGTCACTGTCAGTACAAGGCAGCAGGAGCTTTCTTGGTGATTTCCTGCAGCTGGGTAGCGATACGGGACGTCTGCAGCAGTAAAGCCTGATGGTTTTCAACCAGCAGACTCTGGTGACGAGCCACATTCTGCAGATCCTGGATCTGCTGGGAACCCTTAGGGACACAACGTCAGAACAGGTTAGTTCAGTTTAACTGGATCAGACTAGATGTCATGTTAGCTGTCAATGATGAGATAATGAGTATGAGATCTTGTTCATCAGTTTGTCGGTGGAACAGTTCAGATTGATTATTAGAAGACTTTTCTTTAGCTCAGACCAGATTAAACCAGTGTAGTCTGGACTGGTTAGGGTGTGTCTGTTCTGGAAATCCAGACTGCAAGTGAGACCGAGTCTGAAACGGGAAACAGCTAAGATAATCCTACTTGATGTCTGAATGAGCAACTTGACCACCTTGGTCTAAACTAAACTAATCCTGAGATGAACTGAACTGAACTAAACTAAACTAAACCAAACTAAGCTAAAGTAAACTAAGCTAAGCTAAGCTAAACTAAACTAAACCAAACTAAGGTAAGCTAAGCTAAGCTAAACTAAACTAAACCAAGCTAAGCTAAGCTAAACTAAACTAAACTAAACCAAGCTAAGCTAAACTAAACTAAACTAAGCTAAGCTAAGCTAAGCTAAACTAAACTGAACCAAACTAAACTAAACTAAACTAAACTAAACCAAACTAAGCTAAACTTAAACTAAAGTGGACCCACCTGAGTTCCCAGCATGCCAAGCAGTTGGACCACCTGGACCAGGCCCTTGGCAACCTCCTTCTGGACCAGGACCAGCTGTTTCAGCAGATCCAGGACCTCCTTCCTCCATGTCGCCTCCATCTGTGGATCCGGGATCAGCTCCAACACCCTGGGGGGATGGGTGTCCACGTCTGGACCTTTGAGGTGGATTTCTGATTGGATGGGTG
Source organism: Macquaria australasica (assembly GCA_005408345.1). Taxonomy (NCBI): domain Eukaryota; kingdom Metazoa; phylum Chordata; class Actinopteri; order Centrarchiformes; family Percichthyidae; genus Macquaria; species Macquaria australasica. The sequence continues at coordinate 15,962 of SEMN01001230.1, forward strand.
ACTGGGCAGTGCCTATCGTCATGGCAGCAGGTGGGTTGCCATGGTGATCACCTGCAGTGAAGACGACTGAAGTCAAAACTTCAGTTTTTACACGACACGAACAGCTTTTACCTTCCTCTGATTTTCAGAATAAAGGTCACGTTAAATTAAGAGTTTAAGAGGATGTTTAGATGTGTGTTTGCTTTGATTGGCAGGTGTCTCAGCCAATAGCTGACAGATACTGCAGCCATGTTTTTATTACAAGCTGTGACCCAGACATAGATTTGTGTATGGACAGTATGGTAGCTGTCCCCAAAACGATGTCTTGTAGGCTCAAACTGGTGTGACACATTTAAGTTTTTACTGAAAAATATGAAAATAATACGCTACACAGCTTTTTCTGCTTCCAACTCGTACACAGAGATTCTCATGGTCTGATTCAGAAAAATAAACTCTCACAAAATATTACCATAACTAAATATTACACATCCTCTCACTCACTTGGGAGTAACATACCTTTTACACCTCAATTCAAATGATCTCAGCTCAATATAACGGCATATTCCTTCATAACAAGTCACAGAAACAGCCAACATGAGCGACGGGGGCTCATTGTCAAGGCTAGTGGCTAACATTACTAGGCTACTGCTAACGCTAACTTGCTAACTAAACATGGTCGATACGGTTGCTAATAAAACAATAAAGTATTAACATTTGTCCTAAAACAGTAAAGTGCTCCTGCAACATGTACAAATGTTCAGCTTCCATCCAGACTTCCCTGCATCTGTTCTGTTTACAGGTAACATATTGTACAGGTAACAACCACAGACTGGATATACAGAACACACACTGATCCTCTGGTACTCCTGACTAACAATGACGCTTCCCATTAACACATCGGCCCCCTAAAACTGAACAATACATTAAAACACTTTATTTCCATGAACATCTAAACAAACAGGAAACTCACATTCAGGAAGTCAGTTGGTCCAATAATCCACAGCTGACTAATAATGTCACATATTTACAGATCAAACAGCCCGTCACCGTACGAGTGTTAGCAGTGAGATGTAGGTCAGGGGTGGGTTTCCTGTATAAAGGGAGATGTTTTAATGAAGTGTGACTCTTTGGTGTGTTTTTTCCTGCAGATAAAAATCTGAACACAAGCTTCCTGTAAATCTGCATGATCATTGATTACAACAGAAACATGAACTGCTGCTGTGACTCTAATAGAAACCCTAAAACAAGCAGTCAATCAATCACAGTTATTCTAACATATTGATAACATACAGGCTGAACCTGATTATTACCAGACTGAACCTCAGCTGATGTTTCAGACTGTTCCTAATAAACTGGTCAGACTGATCGGTCAGTGCTCTGATCAATAATCAGATCTAATCAGACAGATTTGTTGTGAAGCTTCATGTAACAGTTGAAGATTCACGTTGAGTTTCACAATCCGAAAAAGAAAACAGAAGTGAAACAACCACAACACACACAACGTGTGCGTGTGTGTGAGTAAAGTTCAGACAGTTGTCTGCTGCAGAGAATCTCTGTGTGTTTATTGATCCTCGACATGTTGAATTCAAAAAGTACTATATGACCTTTGAAACGTGAACATGTGAACAGCTCACAGCGTCACTAACCATTAAACATGACGTCACCATGGGGTCACCATCATGTTCTTCAGCCTTCATGTTGCACTTTGTCAATAAATACATTTTATAATTTTTCACGCCCCCCCACACGATTCTAATGTGCATCTTTAATGAAGTTGATGTTTGTTATTGAAGCTGTCGTTCCACTACGTCACATCGATGAAGTCAAATCTTACACATTGTTTTACTGTCTGAAGTTATAACGAGTTTATTCATGAAGCTGCTGCTGTTAGTTTGATTATCAGTTCTTTTGATTGATCAACTGATCGATTTAACATCACATGATGACACCATGTGATGTATATACAGATGGTTATGCACCATGTTGGATTCACTTCCACCTTCAGTGTGTGTAAACCTCAAATTAGAACAAAAAAAAACTCCAAAAAAACCCATAGAATCCCTCCTGAAGCATGCTGGGAGTCTGAGTCTTTAACCCACTTCATGATGAAGAAAGTCCAGAGTTTCTGACTGTTAGTGACTCACAGTTCAATACCTCACTTCCAGGGTCTGTTTCTGCAGTTATATATATATATATATAATATATGTACAGTATATACATGTACTGCATATCAGTCCCCTGAGACTGACTTAGATTATTAATGATATTAACAACATTTTTATCAATTATTAGGGTCCGAGCACTGAACAGTGCGTAGGACCCTATTGTATTTCTAGGGATTATTATTATTCTTTGTCCGAATGAATCGCACTTTTGAGGCCCTAAACATGCTCAAAAACTCATGAAATTTTGCACATGCGTCAGAAATGGCAAAAAATTTCATATTTTATGGTTCTTGCGCATGGGTGTGGCAAAATGGCTCAGTAGCGCCACCTATAGACGTTTAATAAACTACACGTTTCACCTACATGCACCAAATTTGGTATGCATGTGTATCATGTCCAGACTTACAAAAAAGCCAGTGGGACCCCCCCCCAAACCCAACAGGAAGTCAGTTATTTTTAAATAACTGTTCATTTTTGGCCATTTCCTGCCCTCATACTTTGGCAAACTTGTCCTACAGATTTTATGAGATCGCCTTCAAACTTGGACCATGCCTTCTTAACAAGATGGCCATCAAAGCTTCCTCAAAGCTTGAGTTTTCGTGCAACGGCCTGCCCGTGACGTGGCGTGGAAGTCTTTCGCCGCCAAACAGGAAGTGCTTTATAACTGGACTGTACATTGTCCTACAGGCCCCAAACTTACCACGTGTCATGACCCCCCCACACTGAAGGCGTCTATATGCAAATTTTCAGCCACAGTCATAGCGCCACCTAGTGACGACAGGAAATGTTACGTTTTACAGTCTGACATCCAACTCCCAGTGGGTTCAGCAGAACTACCTCAAAATTGGCCATTAAAGCCTAAACACGTTGATGATGCTGTACAGTGAATAATATTGACTTTTCACCAGAGGGCGTGGTCACGGCCGCGCGGCGAATTTCGATGTTCCATAATGAACAATCAAACAGTTGTAACTCGGCTGAAATTGATCAGATCTTTTCCATATTCTTCACGTTTCATGACATTCCCACCCTGAACATATGTAGGGGTCAATACTGAATCAAAGTCATAGCGCCACCTGTTGACAACAGGATGTTGCCCCCAATACATTTCATCAGTACACCTAGCACGTTCACCACATCCACATCAAACTTGGTGAGGATACACTTAAGACCTTCATGATGCTTCACTGTGAAGATTGTGACTTTTCATCAAACGGCGTTTCCATGACAACGCATTGTTCGCCATAAACAGGAAGCAGTATTTTGGGGGGTTAGGGATGCGTGAAAACTCACCAAACTTTGCACGTGTCATCTGTGCCACAAATGTAAATCTCATATTGTTATTGGACATGGGTGTGGCTAAACGGGCTCAGTAGCGCCACCTACAGACGTTTAACAAACTAGCCCCTGCGGCACGTTTCACCTACATGCACCAAATCTGGTATGTCTGTGTATCATGTCCAGACTTACAAAAAAGCCTCTGGGACCCCCCCCCCACAAACCCAACAGGAAGTCACTTATGTTTAATAAATTGGAAGTTAGGTGTTTCACCGCCAAACAGGAAGTGCTTTATAACTGGACTGTACATTATCCTACAGGCCCCAAACTTCCCATGTTTCATGACCCCCCCGCCCTGAAGGTGTCTATATGCTAATTTTCAGCCACAGTCATAGTGCCATGTAATTTCAGCCATTATTGTTCATTTTGCTATTTAAGTGTGTGTACTGTTCCTTTAACCTCTTGGTCACGAGAGCCCCCGTATACGGGGGCAAGACCGCCCCCGCGTAAGCAAACGCGTCACAGGGCAAACACGTGACAACATAGTCATACGGCACACCGTTTTGACCAGTAGAAGCTCGACTAGTTAACCAGCGTAACCATTTCTACCTAAACGAAACACAAATCAAACACCAGGCAACTGACTGACTGCGTAGCAAAAAGCGTTCTCCGCCTGAGCACGGTGCATGTCCGCCATCACAGCGGTCCTGATATCGTTCAGTTCACGCCAGCCTCATAAACAACACATCAAATTAATGATCTCACGACATCAAAACTCACTGAATAAACCGTAATCAAAAGTTGTGTCTGGTCGCATAAAACCACTAGTAACGGCTACTCCAATGTCTCTGGGTCATTTCGAGTCGATTCCAGCCATTTTGTGTTCATTTGCATGTCATGTGGAAGGAACTGCAGTAGACCGACGCACCAGCCTTCCATGCGAACACATGGTCTGTGTCTCCATCTAGTGGTTGAATCGTAGCATTGACACAGATTTACCCAAGCGCACACGGCGCCTGGCGTCTTTTGTTCGTGTGATCATTCCACAGCATTTTCAGGCTAAATGAGGCCATTCACAAGGCAAATAACGGACAATAACATGCTATAATAACATTTTACAATTTCTGGTTTCTAAACATGACTCCACTAAGACCTCTCTAACTTTGCTCTGCTTCACTTTATGAGACTCGATCTTGGCACAGGTGATGTTCAGATGTTGTACTACGGTTTGATAGAGGCTTTGGGCTGCAACTGCATAATTCCAAGGGAATATTCACTCTAAAAGTGTACAATTTAGTTAGGCGGAAATGAAATATGTCATTGATTCTGTGTTCCATCTCCATTTACCCTGACCAAGGGTCAAACTAAACTCGTTAACTCGCTAATAGGCCTAACAGAGATCAATTGAAAATTTTGAACTGAGTTTACTCAAAAGACAGAGAATTAAACAACTTAAAGTAACCTAAGTTGAATATTGTTCTTTAAACTAAAATAGGTTAACCAAATTGAAACTACATTACAGAAATCAAGATATTTCTTTTTCTGGAATGTTTGGTTTTATTTGGGTTTACGTGAAGTGTGTAAAGAATTTGTGATTTTGTACTGTTTTGCATGTGTGTCTACTATATTTTCTGTAAATAAGCCGGCAGTTCAACCTTATCCTTGGTCTGTGGTCCATTATTATTAACATTAGTTATCAACCCTTCTCCTTCTGAACCTAGAGCCTGGTCCTCGCTTTCTGTGTTACAGCAGTGCTACAATTCTAATTAGGCTATGTTAGTACTGAGACAGTAAATGTTTTTGAGCATGTAATCAGAAATTCAATTATTGATGGAGTCTTTAGAATTATACACAGATGTGTTGTAACAATGAATTATAAGGTCCAGAAACCACAAATTCAAGTTAGGAAAACGTATATATATACTTTATTGTTATGACTGTTATTTAAATTCAAGAGTTGTTGTCCTTGTAGGATTGCTAAAACTTACGAGCTGGGTTACAGCAGTGGTTTGTATTTTGTGAAAGAAAAGTGAATTGTTCAGTAGCCTACAGTACTGAAGCAGCAGATGCTGCACTCCCCGACGTGCGCAGATGTGCGAGGGCCCGTTCATCGCTGCTTGCAGCTTTAATTGTATTTTATAATTGTATTAAGGACAGAATAATTTCACTTTATTGGCCGACAGTTTTAATGTCTCCTGTCAGAGTGTGCAAACCTTGTATCTCCATTTTCTCTTTTCAGGAACAGAAACGTTCAGCTGACTTCTCTGTTTATTAAACGGCTAACTTTCTATTTTCATTATTATTATTATTATTATTATTATATCTGTTTCTGAGGATAAATAGTATTTAATTGATAATGACGATGTCGGAGGAGACCTCGTCAGTCCTGAGCAGGACGGAGACTTCACTGACATGAATCCATTGATCATTTGATCAATAAAACCTTATAAAAGAGTGAAAAACCTGATGACTCAGATAGAAAAGACAAAGATTGAAGAAAGGGACAGTTTGATAATGACTTGGTTATTGATTACTGATCAGAAGTGTTATTGAGAGCTGGTTGTTTTTGTTAGTCTGAAGGAGTTTTATTTGGGAGGTTGAAAAACATGGAGATACCAGGTTTTTATACCAGGTTTAGTTTTGGAGAAAGTCCTGCAGTTAAGAGGTTTCAGTGTGGGGTGGTGGTGGTGTGATGAAACCTCAGAGAGTCAGGAAACACATTTTCTACCAGAGACCACACACAAACACACACACACACTGGGATAATGTGTGTGTGTGTGTGTGTGTGTTGGAGGGTCTTTTTCTCCCACTTCCTCATCTCACTTCTTCTTTGTTGAGGACTCTGTGGGAGTGGTGGAGGAACTCGTTACCACGGTAACATGTTTACATCCACTCCACAACCGTCTCATAGTAGAAGAAGAAGAAGAAGCAGGAATTATCTCATTGTATTTATGTATAATTTATAATTTACATGTAGGAAGTTTAGATGAGTCCAGGAGGGGACTCTGAGTCCTGAGGGGACACTGAGTCCAGGAGGGGACTCTGAGTCCATGAGGGGACACTGAGGGGACACTGACACCTGCTCAGTCCTGATTGCTTCATTTAATATTGATCCATATTTATCTGATCATTAAGTGAGCTATAAATTCAGCATGGCTGCCGTACAAATATCGGAAATTGTTTGTGTGTTAAATATGTTCAGTTCTCTTTATCAATAATGCAAATAATTGTAAATATTTATGACATCACTTCCTGACCATTGAGAGAAAGGGCTGACCTCATCTTTGTTTCTATTTGTACATTTTGACCACAGAAAAGATGTTTTGCATTTATATAAATTATATTTCAGAGAAATTACTGTCACACAACAAACATTTTAAACGTATTTACGTGTTTGTTTTACAGTCAGGTTCATACGAACTCTCAATTCAGAGAACGCAATATTAATATAAATTCAACTCCACACAATCAGTAATATTCATCTGGTTTGATTTAACTTTTATTAATTAATACCTGGTTAATAAACACAGTTAATACACAGTTAATAAACACAGTTAATAAACAGTTAATAAAGTTTTCTGACCTTCAGCAGAGCAGCAGCAGCTGAGAGCGAGTGGCAGCAGCAGAGAATAAACCTTCATCTTTCTCTCTGTTGTTGTTCAGACTGAAGGAGACTGGCTTCCTCTCTGTCAACGAGCAACTAGACTCCACCCTCCTTCCTCCAGTCTCTACCCACACCCACACCACCCTGTACCACCCTTCACCCTGTACCCCCATCCAACACCCTGTGCCCCCATCCACACCACCCTCCACCCGACACCCACACCACCAAATGAGCTAAATAAAACCAACTGTGACACCTGATTAATTTCAAACTCAACACATTCATTTCTTTTATTTTGAAATCTGACTGTGAGGTCCTGGTCCGGATCAGGGTCAGGGGGTTTGGGCATGGTCAAGTGAGACTCTTTAATCAACATGACAAACATGAAGTGAAGAGCTGATCAAACTCTGTTCAGGTCTCAGGTGGTGTTGCACCTTTCAGCCAGCAGAGGGCAGCGAGTGGAAGTAAAGTGATTAATGCTTATTAATCACTAGTAACTGTTCTGGAGCTTTTGATTGTATCACATGACCTTCCTCAGCATCAGTTGTCGTGGAGTTGATGAAAGTAAAAAGTTTATTTATCTGAAGAAGGAGGAGGATTTTCTTCATCCTTCAGTTCATCACAAACATCTGGAGATACGAGGTTTTCCACTGCACATGAATCTGTGTGATTTCTGAGTTCAGAACACAAACTTGATGTTGACAACTTTCAGAGAAAAAAGGAAGAAGTACTTTTTGTTTTGTGACTCAGTTTCTGTCTGAGGAAACATTTTTTAACATTCAGCACATTTCTGAACTTCTCTTTGTTCCACATTACAACAGGAAGTAGAAAAAACACAGGCGGGGGGGTCACATGACACCGTGAAAACTCAAAAGTCAAGTTTCTGAAGGAGGCAACAAACTTAGAGACTCACCTGAGAGCTGCTCCATCCAGGTTCACACCTACAGGTTCGGTCACACATGAAACACCTGGATCACCTGCACCAGGAGCCTCAAACAGCAGCAGTTGTTTGGTTCTGATTGTTGAATTAAAGTCTCTGACTTTGATTATTATTCTCAGGACTGCTGACGTCATGTCATCTGGTCGGCAGAGGTCATTTAGCTTTTGTCTTGTTAATAATATATACAATATATTATATAATAATATATGCAATAATAATAATACAGACATGAATGTTAGTTATACATTAAAAAATAGCAAATGTTAATAAGTTGACAATAAATGGATTTTGGTTCGGGGGCAGAGGTCAAACAGTGAAAATGTGTTTTTAAATCTGAAATATTTCTTTCACATTTTATGAGTTAAAGTTCAGAAAACAAACAATCTTTAGTTTTTATTTCTTAAGAGTTTATCTCATCAGGACGGTGTGGTCATAAAGTCATAGTTACAGCTTATAAAACCTTTATAAAGGTGATTTATATTCTCACCTGCAGTTAAATTAAAAACAAACTGATAAAATGCTGGATTTTATTTGAATAAAGAGTTTCAGAGCAGTTTGAATAAACAAAGAAGGTAATATAATACAGATATACACAGACACTTCTGAATAATACAAAGTAAATAAAGAATATGAAGCTGAATATTAAAAAGTTATAAATCTGATTCAGGACCTGCTGCATGCTTTACTCATTTCATTCAAACAGGAATAATATTTCTGTTTCCTGTCAAACAACATCAAAAATATATTTTTTAAAAACACCGGTTTAAAGTACTCATCCTTTGGCAGGACTGTGGGTAAAATACCCCTGTTTACCTGGGTTAATGGCTAAGGAGTTAATGAAACCCTCCACCCGATCTGGAAGGCCCTTCACAGGCAGCTCTCCTCTTCCTCACGTCTGCAGGACAAATCAGGAGGCTTCTCAGCTTCCTGTCTGTCCTCTGGTGTGTCCTGAGACTCTGACAGCTGAGGGCTGCAGAGAAGAGAGAGGAGAGGAGTAATTCAACCAATAAACGCTAATAAACTCAATTTAATTATTACCACATTAACCTAATAAAGGCACCCTTTGGTACAGGTGAGGTACAATAATAACACCAGCACAGTTAAATACATGATACTTACAATTTTCCTGGGATACAAATAGGAGAGGCAGCTCATAAAATCATGCTGTACGCAGATGATATTCTGATTTTTGTTTTGCAGCCTCAAAAATCATTACCTGTCCACTTTGATATTATAGGATCATTCTCAAGACTCTCAGGGTATAGAGTCAATTGGACAAAGTCTGAAGCTCTTCCTTTGACAACTTACTGCCCTAAAACATCATTTCAGGTGGGTAGCTTCCAATGGCCTAAAAAGGGAATTACTTATTTAGGTGAACGAGCCCCACCCTGGTTCCAAATTGAGAGCTATCTCTGTGACAGCCTTCCTCTGGTATACTTTGCCACTGCTCAATTACCCTCAATTATCCCATATTTCTTCACCTACAAAGGGTTTGGAAGAGGTTGTCCTTTATTTTCAAATTTAACTTTAATCTTAACCCATCTTCCAGCATTTGGCTAAATCCAAGACTCCTTATCGATAAAAAACGTTTCTTTGGAAGCTGTGGGCAGAAAAAGGTATCCTGGCCCTGAAGGACCTGTACGAGGGAAACAGTGAAAAGTTTCACAAAGCTCAGAGAACAATATGACCTTCCACATAACCAATTCTGGAAGCATCTTCAAATCAGAGTTTGACTTCCTTAAAGCAATATTAATCACTTTTGGTGTAGGACATGAGGCATCAAAATACTATTCAATGCTATTAATGCACCAGGGACAGGCCTCAAATCTAAAAAAGACCTGAGAGTCATAAAAACTCATAAAAAATGTCATGTGAACTCAGAACTAGATTAGTACAATTTAAAATAATTAATAGAGTGTATTGGACACCGTCAAGGCAGCATAGAGCTAAACTTGGAGACAGCCCAACTTGCTGGAGATGTGGGGATGATCATGGTACACTTATTCATTTCTTATGGGAGTATGCTATTCATAAAAATATAAGGCAGTTCATTGGCCAAGATATTCCTTACACGCCTAGTCTGTATGTTCTGGAGGATCCATCGCCGCTAAGCAACCTCCCTACGCCTCTAGCAGACTGGATTTACATAGCAATTATGTTGGGTAGGAAGGTCACTGTTAAAGAGTGGAAATCTGCTGGTTTTCTCAGCTTGGAATTGTAGCAGCTTATGAGAAGTTGTCTTTTAGGATTAATAATCAGGTAGACAGATATAGTCTGAAATGGAACAGATACCTTAGTCACACTGAATGGCCCTGAACCCCTAAACTACCATTATAATTCCATGATATCATTTGTTTTTTAGTTTTTTTTACGTAATTATTTATTTTGTACTCTATTATTTCTATATAATTTCCCATTGTTCGAGGCTGCTATGTCTGTTTAAAAACCAAATAAAGTGTTGATCATAAAACAAAATACATGATACTTGAGATGGCCACAAGGTGGCTCTGTAATACACACGGCTGTATTAGACCTGCTGGAATAACTGACAGCAGCCACAACAATAAAGAAGAGAAACCACATAAACATTCAACACAGCAGCACTATCCTTGCAGTAGAATTATCATTAGCCTCCAGGCTGTGAACATGTGACGGAGCAACATCCATAGTTGGCTAGCACTAGCGTTAGCAACATGCTATACTATACTATAATATACCAGGTAAAGGAAAGGTGCATTATGGGAAATGTAGTATTCACTACTATGACACAGTCTGATGATGCCGGTGAGTTTTAACCATAGACTGTATATAAAGATGGACGACATGACAGCTCCCCAAAAGTGAAGCCAAAACATCTGGATCGCCCCCTGGTGGCTGGCTGCAGTATAGTTCATAAGCCCCCCCCCCCCATGTTAGCGGATGGGACATGGGCCAAACTGAAAAATCAAAGTACACGTCAAATAAAATGTTCCCAAAGATGGCTTCTGTCATTTTAGGTTCTTATCACGCTGATGTTCGTTCAAGTGTTCGTTTTTCTGATAAGTTTGTTTTTAATTTGTTATTTGATGCTATAAAAACGGGGTGTCACGTCATGATTGACAGCTGTGAGTGTGCTGTGATTGAATCAGGTGGCTGTATTGGTGGGATCTCAATACCGCGGCTCCACCACAGATCACTACGGTGCAGACTGGTGTAGAATGATGTCACCAGCACAAGATGGCAGCTCCTGTAACCGGGGTTACCGGGTGTTACAGTGGGAGAAAGAGGAGACACGTCAGCCATCTTTATATACAGTCTGTGGTTTTAACAGCAGTTCACCTGAACATGTCCGAACAAACACTTCAACATTTATGGACATCCATCCATCCATCCATTTTCTATACCGCTTATCCTCTTAGAGGGTCGCGGGGGGCTGGAGCCAATCCCAGCTGACATTGGGCGAGAGGCGGGGTACACCCAGGACTGGTCGCCAGTCAATCACAGGGCTGACACATAGAGACAGACAAACATTCACACTCACAGTCACACCTACGGACAATTTAGAATCACCAATTAACCTAACTTGCATGTCTTTGGATGGTGGGAGGAAGCCAGAGCGCCCGGAGAGAACCCACGCGGACACGGAGAGAACATGCAAACTCCACACAGAAGGGCCCTAGCCAGCCAGCGAGTGCAAACCCAGAACCCTCTTGCTGTGAGGTGACAGTGCTAACCACTGCATCACCGTGCCGCCCACATTTATGGACAATAAAGTTTTATTTATTGAATATTAATGAAAAGTTCTATGAAGCAGATTCTTTGATGTTTGTACCTGACTACGTCCAGCGCAGCGCTGCTGCTGGTTTCTATGGTGATGTCAATGATGGGGATGATATAAATGCCATGGGAGGGGCCTGCCTCCTCTGGCTCCGTCTCCAACAGGTGAACATTCACCACAGGGGCAGGACTTCCTGTAAACACAACAGAAGCTCTGAATGTCAGAGCTGCTGTGTTTAGCTTCTCTGATCAATAAAACAATCAGTATTGTTCTTCTATAGAAATGTTATTAAATGTGTTTTTGTGAGTCTGACCATCAGTCTGATCTCCTGCCGCTCTGGATGGACTCAGTCTGGATCGAACAACAGCTGGAGATTCACCTTTCAGGAAGTTTTCAGTCAGCTGGAGGTAACACTGAAACACAACGACCACAGGTACTGACACAGGTACTGACACAGATACTGACAATTACTGACACAGGTACTGACACAGATACTGACACAGGTACCAACAGTTACTGACAGTTACTGACACAGGTACTGACACAGGTAGTGACACAGAGACTGACACAGGTACTGACAGTTACTGACACAGGTACTGACACAGGTACTGACAGTTACTGACACAGGTACTGACACAGGTACTGACACAGATACTGACACAGGTACTGACAGTTACTGACACAGGTACTGACACAGGTACCAACAGTTACTGACAGTTACTGACACAGGTACTGACACAGGTAGTGACACAGGTACTGACACAGATACTGACACAGGTACTGACAGTTACTGACACAGGTACTGACAGTTACTGACACAGATACTGACACAGTTACTGACACAGATACTGACACAGGTACTGACAGTTACTGACACAGGTACTGACACAGGTACTGACAGTTACTGACACAGGTACTGACACAGGTACCAACAGTTACTGACACAGGTACTGACACAGGTACTGACACAGGTACCAACAGTTACTGACAGTTACTGACACAGGTACTGACACAGGTAGTGACACAGAGACTGACACAGATACTGACACAGGTACTGACAGTTACTGACACAGATACTGACACAGTTACTGACACAGATACTGACACAGAGACTGACACAGATACTGACACAGGTACTGACAGTTACTGACACAGGTACTGACACAGGTACTGACAGTTACTGACACAGGTACTGACACAGGTACAAACAGTTACTGACACAGGTACTGACACAGGTACTGACACAGGTACCAACAGTTACTGACAGTTACTGACACAGGTACTGACACAGGTAGTGACACAGAGACTGACACAGATACTGACACAGGTACTGACAGTTACTGACACAGGTACTGACAGTTACTGACACAGATACTGACACAGATACTGACACAGGTACTGACAGTTACTGACACAGGTACTGACACAGGTACTGACACAGGTACTGACACTGGTACTGACTGCATGAAGAGGTGATGTGTTTGTGAATGTGTGAGACCACCAGAAATATAACATAAAACATCAGACTGAAGCAGAATTAATTCTTCTCCATCAGAGTTCTTACAGTTTTTTGCGATTGTTTCTACACTTGTTGCAGAATTTGGTTAATTGTGTCAAAACTCTTCATATCAGCCAAATAAGACACAACACCTGGAGACAAACATCTCACTTCTTCAAAATGAAACCTCACAATCCTCACCCTGCTGTCTGTAGTGCTTTGTAAACCTTTTTAATTTACTGAACATCTACTCACACTTCATTGAACACAAAAAAAAACTTTTGTTTTAATTTTACAACAAAACTCAAAGAAAAGTAGAATTACAGTAATCAACACAATATGCTACTGTAAACTCACCGAAATAAAAATTATTACAGTAAAATTACAGTGCAATGGTAAATAAATAGTATAGTATTGTATAGTATTGTAAGGGGTGGGGTGGATGGTTTATTGTATTGTTTATTGTAGTGCTAAGGCTCAATAATTCGTGTTCATTTAGTGTGTGTTTTCATGTGTGTGTTGTCCCAATGATTGCAAGAGATTTCACTCTTGAACAAAGTGTCTAATGTAAAAAACAATGTATAGTGTTTTAAAAGAAGTGTGTTGCAGAGTTGCAAACAAAATGCAAAACAGAAAATGTGTTTGTACTTTTGGTACCTTTGTTAAAGGTTACAAAAGCTAAAGGTTTTTGTCTGAGCATTCACTTTCAGTGTGTGAGCAATTGGCAAAAACTGTAAATGAAAAGGACACACATACATTTAATTGGAAAACAGTCACATGTTCCCAAATCTACTGCTATTTGAAATGGTTGAAATACTGAAAAAAGTTAAAGTGGCAGTTTCAGTGTAAGAGAGTGAAACTGAAGTGTCAGTTCAAGTGAAGGATGATTTGAAATGATTCAAATGAAACAGTCTGAAAAGGAAAATTATTATAATTGAAGTGCCCTCCGCTGATTGATATGCATGCTGTAATGTCTCCAGGAGCGATTTCTGTCTGTTAAATGGTCACATGTAGAAACAGGTTAGTTAACACTGACCAGTAACAGGTCTGACTTCCTGTTCCGGAGGGTATTATTGGGAGTTTAAAAACAGAGACTCATTAAAGATAATAAAGTGATTTGGTACCTTTTTGTAGTCGTCAGTCAACATGTTGCCCAGGGAGATGACCAATGAGGAGAAAGAAGGTCTGGATTGAGGTTTCACCTCCCAACACTGTTTCATCAGATCAAAACTGAACACAGAACACAGAGTCAGAGAGGAGTCACACTTGTGTCCTGATATCAGACATTAAAGGACTCTTCGGAGTGTGTTTTGTTTTATACTGGACGTAAAACATGTAAAACGTGTAAAACGTAAAACGTGTAAAACGTGTAGAAGTGTGTCGTACATGTTGTGAGGAGCATGGTTGGGGCGACTCATTCTGTATCCTCTCTTCAGAGCAGTGTAAAACTCCTGGGTCATGGGGAGGTCGGGGTACGGGCTCCCACCTGGGACAAAACACACAAAATACTGCAGTGACATAGATGTGTACTGGACAGACTGGTGTTTGTAGTGGTTTAGACTGGTTTACCCAGAGAGAAGATCTCCCACAGTAAGACTCCGTAGGACCAGACGTCACTCTGAGAGCTGTAAATGTTGTGGAAAATACTCTCTGGAGACATCCACTTCACCGGCAGAAAGCTCTGGAAAATAAAAACATAAATTAAAGGGCAGGTTCACAATTTCTTTAGATGTGTCTAGTGATGAACACTGTAAACAAATTTTGTTAATCAAGTAAATTAATCCGGTTAACTGACGTTTCCTCTGGCGATGTAGTCCTTGTCCTTCATCAAATCTCTGGCCAGACCAAAGTCACAAATCTTCACAAGCTTCCCCTCACAGACCAGTATGTTCCTTGCTGCCAGGTCTCTGTGGACACACTGTTGGACACCATACACCACATGTGAACACACAACACCACATGTGAACATGCAACACCATATGGGAACAGAATTCAATGTTCATCAACACACTGAAGGTAACTGTACTGTATCTATAGTCATGTATCAGTGTTGTATTAATCAGTGATGTATTGATGAGTGATCGTACGTTTCTGGAGGAGAGAAAGTCCATGGCCTGAGAGACCTGGAAGGAGAAGCTGAGGAGGTCGTTGAGAGTGAGGAGAGGAGAGTCACTGTGGAGGAGAGACGCCTCCTGCTGGTCTGAAAGAGACAGACAGGCAGACAGACAGTTATTGAACATTACTGATGACAAACAGACTGTTTGCAGGTACACAGAAAATAATTTCAAATGAATACATCAATAAGTCTAAAGACGTTAACTCTTATTTTTCATGAAGTGTAGGTGTAATAAGTTCTGGCTTCAGCCTTTTCTCTCATTGCTATAATCTGTTTTGACATTTACTCATTATTTTGTTTAAGCTATTTAGTTATTTATTCATAATTAAACTTTATTATTATTATTTTGAAATTAGAGACAGAAAAAGATACATTTAAATTCGATTTTTTTCCTGGCATAAATGAGCTTCCACAATAATTTGACATTATTCATTTTAAACATATCACATATATAAATGTATACACATGATAGAAATGCAGTACTTATATACAGTGTACTACATGTATCACCTGGTGGTGTGTACCGCGTCTCGTACACTGCAGGTTCGATGTCGGCGTAGCTGAGCTCCTTCATGGCGATGTACTGAGCACTCTCCTCCTTATTCATGTCCATGTAACCTCCATCACTGTCACTGCAGGGCGAGAGACACTCAATACACACAGAGAGAGAGAGAGACAGGTGGAGAGAGAGAGACAGGCAGAGAGAGAGAGACAGACAGAGAGAGAGAGAGACAGACAGAGAGAGAGAGACAGGTGGAGAGTATGTGTTTCTGTGTGTGTGTGTGTGTTGACCTCTTGGTGTGTGTGTCACTCTGTAAGAAGGTGTGTTTGTTCCTCTGCAGGTAGTTCACCAGGTCTCCATGACGACAGAACTCAGTGATCAGATAGACAGGACCTGGACCGACAGACAGACAGTTAGTGTGTCCTGTACGCTGAGCTGCAGTTCTCTGTCCCGCAGGCAGCATCTCTCACTGAGCTTCAGATTTATAATGAAAGAGTGTTGATATGATTATGATTTTAGATGAGAACATGCAGCTTACTGAGTTATCAGTATGATCTGTTGGTGTCTTTTTCATTTTCATAATGAAGAGTTTCCTTATGTATTATATATATATATATATATATATATATATATGCTTATACACAGTAAAATATACAACAAAATAAAAGTTTGTGAACTAAAAAAACAAATGTCGTTTTAGAAACAGACAAAAATTCTGTTAAAAGACAAATAGACATTTAATTTGACATTAAAATGAGAATTTGAACAACTATTACTATACAACAATTTAAAAACTTGTAAAATGTTATCTGCAGAACTCACTTTGCTGAAACTTGTTGATGCAATTAAATCTGATTTTAAGAGATTTTAGAAAGGTTTCATTTTCACAGCAGTTTTATAATTATTACTGAAAAGTCTCCACCAATCACACACCAGCGTCACTCAAAGTCTGAGCACATTAATATTAACATTTAAACTTGATGAAAGGAAACAATGCAGGAACATGAATCTGTTGTCCTGTTGCATGCTGGGAGGCTTCCCAGCACACCTACCTCATGTACCTGCAATCACATGATCAGCACTCAGCCAATCATATGAAGGCTGGTCATGGTTTCAACTCTCTACTCATTTTGCCATTATTTCAAAATAAGAGCGCACTGTTATTCAAGATAACTTCGTCCAGAATCAACAATTAAGCATTTAGGATTAGTTATAATCAGACTAGGATTATATCGGGATTGTTTTAGGATACATTTAGAATTAGTTTATCATTAATTTAGGATTAAATCAGAATTAAAGTGTACACCTCCTCTCGTGCACGCTCCCAGCAGGTTGACGACATTCAGGTGAGGACCGAGATGAACCAAAACCTTCAACTCTGACTTCAGAGATTGAACTGCACTGCTGCTGGCTGAACACACACACATACAGAGATACACACACACACACACACACACACACACAGAATTTCATCGTTATTGATTTCATGCCTGAAATAAAAATATTAATAATCAATCAGACTGGTTAGGGTTAGGGGGTTAGGGTTAGAATCATAACCCTAACCCTAACATCACAGAGTTTCTTTGACATGACGAGACACAAACCTCCGACATGTTTGTAATCCTTGTACTGACGGCTGCCATCAAATGTACTACAAACATGGAGTCTGTGAATATTTCACTCAGTGAACGGCTGCAACAACACATTTATAAAACAAATAATACTGACAGACAGACAGTCAGACAGACAGGTACGTACGTTTGACCATCTTGACGGCCACTTTAGTTGAAGAATGAGAGTGAAGCAGGCCGGAGACAGTCGCCTCAACGACACGACCAAACGCACCTGAACCCAACACCTGACCTGGATGCAGAGACAGATAATCAGATAGACAGGGTGGGTGAAACTGTTGCTGACAGACTGCAAAGATTTAAATGTGTTTGATGTCACACTGAAAGTTTGATGCTTTTTTCAAGAACAAACATCACTGAGTGCTTTAATTTTGAAAGAGCAAAGTGTGGTATAACGTGACATCATGAATGACACTGTTAAGATTATATTAGGATTAAATTAGGATCATTTTTGTACTTTACCATTAAATCTTCTTGGGGGATTTCCTATTACAATGTTGTCGCTGGGAATTAACTTGTACCACATGTTCTCAGAGTATTACCTAGTACTTAATTTTCTCAGAGTATTACCTAGTACTATGTTGTCCCTTGGTACTTCCCAGGTGGAGTTGTAGGGCAGGTGGGCGGGGTCGAGGTAGGTGTACTGCTGTCCATCAGGACTCACCGACTCGATCACCTTCCAACGAACTTCATAACGAGGTTTCTAACAAGCAGGAAGAGATGCTGACAGCTCCGGTCACCAAAATAAAAGATTCAAAGTACTGCCAGAATCTCATGTTGTCATGGCAACCCAGAAAATCATGTCAGAGTGATGGTGAAAAATACAACCAGTACTGCAGTTGTACTACTGAGCTACTACGGTACTACTAAAACTGCAGTTAAGAATAATAGTACTACACTGAATACTGACTTTTCTCCAGAGGACTCACCGACTCGATCACCTTCCAACGAACTTCATAACGAGGTTTCTAACAAGCAGGAAGAGATGCTGACAGCTCCGGTCACCAAAATAAAAGATTCAAAGTACTGCCAGAATCTCATGTTGTCATGGCAACCCAGAAAATCATGTCAGAGTGATGGTGAAAAATACAACCAGTACTGCAGTTGTACTACTGAGCTACTACGGTACTACTAAAACTGCAGTTAAGAATAATAGTACTACACTGAATACTGACTTTTCTCCAGAGGAGGATGAGGATGATGAGGAAAATGATGGCAATGACGACCAGGACCAGAACTGCTGCCAAGACTGCAACCTGAGACATGAGAGCTGGAGATAGGCAGAGAGAGAGACAGGCAGAGAGAGAGAGTCATGTAAAGTAAAGAACAAATTAATAATGTACATTACAACATTATTGCAGTTTTAGTACGTACAGTTGGACAATATTCGGAGGTCAGTGTTACAGTGTAGTACGTACAGTTGGACAGTATTCGGAGGTCTCTGACTCGTCGTCCTGCAGAGTTTTTTGCTTCACAGCGAACAGCTGACAGAGAATTGAGACTCTGCAGAGTCAACACACTGCGTACCTGCACAGGTGAGACACACACACACACACACTCTTCTTCATATCATCTTCTTCATATCTTTGCACTTTATTATCTCTCCTCCCCTCTGATGACATCACTGGTTACCTGGGTGACGCCTCTCTCCTCCACCTCAGTGATGTTCTCCTCCAGAGTCCCGCCCTCCGAGACTGCTGATAGGCTCCTCCAGCCGCCCGTCAAATTACTGCACCTGCAGGAGACAAACACGGTTACACTGCTGTGTGTATGTGTCCATCCATCCATTTTCATCCTCCTGTCTAGGGCCGGGTCGCTGTGGCAGCAGGATAAACCAGGTAGTCCTGACGTCCGTCTCTCCAGCAAAGTTTTCCAGCTCCTTCTGGAGGATCCTGAGGTGTTCCCAAACCAGATGAGATATAATCTCTCCAGCACGTTTTGGGTCTACCCCGGGGTGTCCTACCAGTTGGACATGCCCGGAAAATCTCCAAAGGAAGCTGCCTAGGAGGATCCTGATCATATGCCCAAACCACCTCAACTGAATCCTTTTGGTGTGAAGGAGCAGCAGTTCTCAGAGCTCCCATCCAGATGTCTGAGCTCCTTACCCTCTTCCTAAGGCTGAGCCCAGACACCCTACAGAAGAAACTAATTTCAGCTGCTTGTATCTGCATACTCATTCTTTTGGTCACTACCCAAAGCTCATGACCACAGGTGAGGGAGGGTTGGAACGTAGATCGACTGGTAAATTGAAAGCTTTACAGCTACCTCTGAATCACAACAGTCCGGTACATCACCTGCATTACTGCTCACACTCCATTTCACCCTCACTCATGAACAAGACCTGGAACTACTTGAACTCCTTCACTTGGGGCAGGGTCACACTCCCAACCCGGAGGGAGAAATCCACCGTTTTCCAGCAATTCAATTCAATTCAGTTTTATTTATATAGCGCCATATCATAACAAAGTTATCTCAGGGCACTTTTTCGAATAGAGCAGGTCTAGACCGACTCTTTATATTTACAGAGACCCAACAGTTCCCACCATGAGCAAGCACTATGCGACAGTGGCAAGGAAAACTCCCTTTTAACAGGTAGAAACCTCGAGCAGAACCAGGCTCAGGGTGGGCGGTCATCTGCCTCGACCGGTTGGGTTGAAGGGGAAGGGGGGAGCGGGAGAGAGCAGGAGGGAGGAGAACATACAGCAGCTCAGCCACAGCATGGAGATAAAGATGTGGCATTGATGTTAACACCAACAGAAACAACACTAAGAACAACACTATAATAGCAATACTAATAACAAAACAACAACAGCAATGGCAAGCAGCGGGTGCAAAGAGCAGGTTCTGCAGGGGCGGCAGGCGTGGCAGCTCCCTGAACCAGACCCACAGCTCCGGAAGACAGAAATACCAGAAAGCAACAGAGGAGAGAGAGAGAGGAGAACACAACTCTGGAAGTTGAGATTGATATAGCTTTCCTGAAAGCATTGATGGGATATGAGGGCGTACAGATGGAGAGGAAGAGGAGGAGAAAGGAGCTCAGTGCATCATAGGAAGTCCCCCGGCAGTCTAGGCCTATAGCAGCATAACTAAGGGGGGGCTCAGGGATCACCTGAGTCAGCCCTACTATAAGCTTTATCAAAGAGGAAAGTCTTAAGCCTACTCTTAAATGTGAGGAGGTTGTCCGCCTCCCGTACACAAACTGGGATCTGGTTCCACAGGAGAGGAGCTTGATAGCTGAAGGCTCTGGCGCCCATTCTACTTTTAGAGACTTTAGGAACCACAAGGAACCCTGCATTCTGGGAGCTTAGTGCTCTAGTGGGGTAATAGGGTATTATGAGCTCTTTAAGATATGATGGTGCCTGACCATTTAGGGCTTTGAAGGTGAGGAGAAGGATTTTAAATTCTATTCTGGATTTTACAGGGAGCCAGTGTAGAGAAGCTAATATTGGAGAAATATGTCCTCTTTTTCTGGTTCTTGTCAGTAAACGTGCCGCAGCATTCTGAATCAGCTGGAGAGTCTTAAGGGATTTATTGGGGCAGCCTGATAATAGAGAGTTGCAATAGTCCAGCCTAGACGTAACAAATGCATGGACTAGTTTTTCTGCATCTTTTTGAGATAGCAGAGAACCATGGCCTCACACGTGGAGCTGCTGACTCTCATCGCTTCACATTCAGCCACAAACCGCCTCAGTTTGTGCTGAAGGTCACTATCTGATGAAGCCAATAGAACCACATCATCTGCAAACAGCAGAGAAGCAATTCTGAGGTCCCTCTCCTCAACCCCGGCTGCACCTTAAGATCCTGTCCATGAAAATCACTAACAGAATCAGTGACAAGGAACGACCCTGGGAGAGCCCAACACCCACTGAAAACATGTTTGACTTCCTGCCGAGAATATGGACACAGCTCAGTTATATAATGGCTCCTAGCAATGGTCCTGGTACCCCGTACTTCAACAGTAGCCCCCACAGGACTCACTGGTCAAAAACCTTCTCCAAGTCCACAAAACACATTTAGACTCGATGGGCAAACTCCCATGATTCCCCCCCCAACAATCCTGTGAGGGTAAAGAGCTGGTCCACTGTTCCACAACCAGGAGCAGTGTGATACCCCCATAATTGGAGCACACCCTCTGGTCCCCCTTTTTAAAGAAAAGGGAACCACCACTCCAGTCGGTCCGCAGGCACTGTACCCAACCTGAATACGACATTGAAAAGGCGTGTCAGCCAAGACAGCCCCACATTGTCCAGAGCCTTCAGCATCTCAGCACCACACCTGGTGCCTTGCCGCTGAAGAACTTCTTGACTACCTCAGAGACCTCGGACAGGGGTGAGGCTTCCACCATGTCTTTCAGCTCTCAGTTGGGTTCAGGAGTTCCTCAAAGTGCTCTTTCAACCACTCGACAACATCCCCAGTCTTGGTCAGCAGTTCTCCTCCCTGCTTTCCCTTCCTGAATCATCTGATGGTTCATGAGTCTGTGTGTGTTGGTTACCTGTGTGAGCTGTGACAGGTGTACCAGGTGACAGATGGGGGCGGAGCTCCCTCGCTGACACACAGCACTGCCTTACTGCTGACCTCGGACAAAGACGTGATCCTGGGGGGTGCTGCACACAGACACACACACACAGATAAACACACACACACAAGCTGTGAGCAACCTGTCTGTCAATCATCCTGTCTCTCTCTCTCTCTCTCTCTCTCGCTCTCTGTCTGACCTTTGACCTCCAGGTTGAAGACGACCTCCTCAATGTCATCGTCGTTGGAAACGGTCGCTGTGTAACTTCCTGTCTGAGTCATCTGGACTCGAACCAGCGTCAGCATGCTTATATACCTGCACATCATTCAATCAATCAGTTAATCAATCAGTCAGACTGTGTGTTTCTCATCGACCACTAAAGACATGATTTTACTTTTGATTATTTCTAACTTGACCTCTGATCTACCTGCTTCCTGTCAGGTGTGTGGTGGTGATGTAGGTGGTTTCCGTGGTGACAGTCTGGTTGTCTTTGGTCCAGAGGACAGTGGGGGTGGGGTGGGCGTCAACCTCCACACTGAACTCCACCGTGTGATGGAGGAGAGACGACACGTTGGTCTCACCTGAAGGCCACAGGTAGACGTAACCTCGATCTGCAGAGAGAGAGAGAGACGGTTTACCTGTCTGTGCGGTCACCTGTCTGTGTGTGTGTGTGTGTGTATGTGTGTGTGTACTCACCCAATACTGTCACTGTGATGTTTTTCTCCACAGTTCGTCCCAGCATTGTCTCCTGCACCTCACACACATACACACCTACAGGACACACACACACACACACACACACACACACACACACTCTATTCACAAAGGTTACCTAAAAACCAAAAAAGCAAACCCCCAACAACAACAGCTAATTTAAAGTTTTACAGTTTACCAAGTGAGTTACAGTTAAGAACAACAAACCATGTTAGAACTTTTATTCCCTCAGTGAAGTCTGTCAGACGGCAGCAGCAGAGTCAGTAAAGTCAGTGACTTACCAGAATCTGCCACCGTTACCATGGAGATGTTAACAAAGGAGCGGATCCGATTGGGCAGAAAGTCTGTCAGAGGCTCGATTTCCTGAAACAACACAAGAGGAAAACTTTTTGAAAAAAAAAAAACATTTTTAATGAGAACCTATAAAGTTTGATGACATCACAGTTCAGACAGACAGGCAGATGGAGAAAAAGACAGGTACCTGTCTGCGGGGGAAGTCCCAGGAGAAGAAGACCATCTCAGTGTCTCTGACGGTGCAGTTTACAGTGAGAACCTCCCCCTGCTTCAACACACTGCTGGACACTGTCAGATCCACCTCCATCACCTTAGGAACTGAGAGACAGACAGGTAGCGAGAGAAAGCAGAGAGACAGACAGGTCAGGTGCTTGCAATCTATTTAATCTAATCTAATAAAACTCACCCTTAATGCTAATCTGATCACATTTAACTAAATCTAAACGAGCCAGTCCAGCCTAACGTTAATCTCATCTCCTCACCTACGATGCTGAACACGTAGTACACCTGGGACTCTCTCTCTTCGTCTCCGTGGGCGACCACGCACACATATGACGTGTCGTTCAGACGACCCGTGAAGCCACGGGCCGGCTCGTACATTGTTCCAGTAACCAGCTTCCTGCCGGGACGTTCATACAGCGAGACGTTGAGCCGCGGGTCGGACACCACGCAGGGGATGGTATCTTCCTCCGCCTCCTTCATCACCACACCTGGACCCAGCGGGACAAACCATTCCTTCGGACCTGAGGGGGCAACAGGTAGGATGGAAACATCAGGAGATACAGGTCTCACAGGTAGGACGGATATGATCAATGTGTGTTAAATATCATGGTCACCTTGACCAGGTATGAAGATGTCGATCTCTCTGCTCTGATAGGATGACGCCTCCTCACAGGTGTATCTCCCAGAATTCCTCCAGGTGGCATTAAAGAGCTGCAGGACGCTGCTGGACCCCTGATTCTCCACCACAACCCCGTCCACCTGAGAGTCCTGAGGTAACCGCCACGTCACCTGACTCCAGCCCGAACACACCTGTAGAGACAGACAGGTACCTGAACACAGCAGCAGAGACAGACAGGTACCTGTGGAGACACAGACAGGTACCTGTAGAAACAGACAGGTGTTTACTGACCACAGTGAAGTTGGAGTTTGAATTAAGCAGAACTTCAGAGGATGAAGGCAGCAGCTCCAGACTGACGCCCCCTTCAGGAGGAACTAGGAACACACCTGAAGACAGACAGACAGACAGACAGACAGACAGTGTGAAAGTAAACTTTGGTGGAGAACAGGTTTAAGACAGCCACAAAGATGGCAGCTGTGAATGCAAGTGTGCAAAAATCAGAAGAAACATTTGACTATTTTAACCCGAAAACTGCAAACTTCCAACACCTATAGTGGTAAAGAACAAGCAGCTGATACCACTAATGATTCTGTTCGGGAAACACAATCTGTTCAAACTTTGGTGGATGATTTGTGACCAGAGCCTAGAACCATTTTTGTAATACATTGTATGGGATGTCAAAGTGCAAGGCCAACTGAAATAAAAAGACATTGTCTATACGCAGAGACTGTTGTTCAGGATGAAAAGAATCAACAGCTGAAAAAAAACAAAAATGTGACTGAAAGGCTCCAAATGGCTCAATTAGTCTACTATACTCCAACTGGAAGAGGCAGAGGCCATGAACGTGGAAAAGGAAGAGGTAGAAATTCTTCATTTGGGAGGAAAGGAGAAAATTATGTTTGTTGGAAATGTGGCAGAGAAGGTCATTTTTCCATAAACTGTAAGACTCAAGTTTCTTCAGAATGGGATGGCGAACAAGTCATGTCATATCCACCATCAAATAATGTATCTGTGAACAGACCATTTGGAGACAGGGGTCAGACACCACGAAAATCTTGACTACCTGTGAAAGAGCAAAATCCTGATAATGTTTGTCAGAAACAAAATTTACAGATGTTTGGATTGTGTGACTTCAAAGATGTTGATTTGCTATCTCTCTCTCTTCATTATAAAATTGGAGAATTTCCAACATCTAAGATCACAGTTCACGCCTATGAAATGTATTGCTGAACTGTTTTGATCTGCCACTCCCCAACCACTCCTAGATATGATTACTGTTGAGATATTGACTTATGTGTGGGCGAAATCAGTATTATTTTTATTTACCCAGGTTTTGGACAGGTTATTGCTATTATTCTCATTTAGCATCGCCTCTGAGTTTAGTTCAAATTGTTGATGATACAGGAAACATTTCTCAAGGTAGAATGAATGTTTCACAAAATGTTCATAGTAGGAAATCTAGTTCCATTTCTTTTTAAATTGATAAGCCAGTATTTGCTGACATGTTTAACCATCAAGTTACATGGTATAAGAAAGTGTTGAATTTCTTCTTTCCTCAAACAGGAGTAACTGTACTAGCATTTCACTTAGACTCTCTGTCTTACTCCTTGTGGGGTTTTGCTAATGCAATGATAAAGGTTTTTTTTTTTTACTAATTAAGGACACATTGAAATCACATAGGTTAACTTTGTTAAAACATTGACAAGCTTTGGATTTCTTATTTGCTTAGACTGGGGGTTTATGTGTCTCATTGAATTTAACTGCAGGATCTTGTATGACTTTGATTTCAGATGTCACAGATAATTTGACAGATGTTGTTTTTACTCTAGGATATTTTCAGTTTACTTTACAGCCTAGAACTGGTCCAACAACTGATTATTTTACTATTTGGTTACATGACACCTTTATATCATGGGGGCAGGTATATTAAGGATTATTTTGCCTGCTATTCCAATGATTTTGTTGTTGTTCTGTATGATGATGTGTACTTTAACCTGTGTTAAAGCAATGGTTCAAAGATTCATTACTACTTCATTGACTGCTGTTATGATACAACTCCAGAATACTATAAAACCTGTATTCTTGTATCTTCTCTTGGAGATAGAGAGAGATGGCTGATGACTTCTGTTGTCTATCTCCTATTGTACAATATATCTTTGTTAACAATCTGTAAGTGTTTCTTGCGTTTTGTTCAACAGCATAGGCAGATTTTCCACAACAACAGACAGACAGGTAGACAGGTAGACACATAGACACGTATCAGTCCACCTGTAATATCTGATGGATGTTTTAACGTTGTTACCCACCCAGCAGGAAGTGCAGCACGTTCAGACTTCCTGTTCGTCCTCTGATGGACGCCATCATGGCTGATCCTGACCAACAACACAGAGAGGAGAGATTTCAAAATCAAAGTCTAACTCTGTCTAACCAGCAGAGGATCGTTTGACTTTACGGTCTCTCCTTGTGAGGCTGTAACCATGGAAACATCAGAGCACCAAGCTAACGGGGATCAGCGGGGTGGCGGCCCCTGGTTGGCCCCGTGTAGGCAGACCGCTCAGCCTTTAGCTGCTCCTGGTTCATGGTCAAATCAGAATATGTTTGACTGTTCTGTATGTTAGTGACACACTGAAGCTCTGAGGACTGAAGAAGGAATAAACATTAAAAAGTCTGAAATCAGTTAAACATCACAGAAACAGACGTCTGTTACATCATTTGAGCCTCTGATGGTTCAAACAGGCCTCAACACATTCCTCTGAGTGCGTATGTGTGTGTGTGTGTGTGTGTGTGTGTGTGTTACTGAGTGTGTGTGTGTGTTTTCACAGGGGGATTTTTTCTTCTTCTTCTTCCAGAGAAAAAGAAGACTGAGTCCAGTCTTCCAATCAGAATGTGTCCCTGGGGTTCTCGGCCAATCAGAGATCTCACTGATCCTGTGCGATGGAGGAATGACCACCGAAGAAGAAAATAAACAGGAAAGTATTTCCTGTGGGCAGCAGTGGAGAAACGTTCCAGCACAACTTTAAATTCAGTTCATCACAGAGTTTTCAGCCAATCACAGCTCTGCAGACATCTCAGCTTGCTAAGCTACCTGCCTGGCTGCTTACTCGTTTCCTATTTTTACACGAGTTAAATACAAAAGATGTGACGTGTTTCAATAATTATAATCCAATAATATCACATATATTATTCTGTATAACGAGAACTTTTACTACTTTAAGTATATTTTGATGCTATTTGTACTTTTATTTTAGTAAATATGTGAATGCAGGACTACAGAGTATTTCTACACTGTGGTATTAGTGCTTTTACAGAAGTAGTAGATCTGAGTACTTCTGAGCTCAACGTGCTCATGAATGCTGACACTGTGACACATCAGACCTGGTTCAGAGCTCAGCAAACCGAAAATCACAGTTCTTCTCTTATTTCTGGATATAAGAGAGGAACTGTACTCAGTGGTCAGTGTGTGTGTGTTTACCTGTGTGTGTGTGTGTGTGTGTGTGTGTTTACCTGTGTGTGTGTGTGTGTGTGTGTGTGTGTGTGTGTGTGTGTGTTTACCTGTGTGTGTCTCTGCCTGTGTGTGTTCTCAGAGTGGAAATGTACTTCTCATAACTAACAGACGAACCAGATGAAGTTATGAAACTCTCCAGTTGAATCATCAGAACAAAATATTGCTTCTTTGATAAAAAGTCAGAGACACCTGGATGAACTACGACTCCCAGGGTGCACTTTACCAACAAGCAGCCAATTGCAGCAGCTAAGGATCATGGGTATTGTAGTGGTTAGCGTGTGTGCACACAGAATCATCCAGGACACGTTATTGCTGACGTGTTTCACTACCATGTGTAAATATTTTATGTGTACTTTTTCATAAAGCCAGTAAAATTATCTTTATCTGAAATCATTCCGCTGTTCTGTCACTGCATCCTTCACTCACATTCACTCACAGTTGAAAACAAGACCAGGTGGAAACCCAGTGTATGGCTGGACCGTGTCTGGTCAGTGTGCTATATTATTACATAAAAAGTCAGTGGTCGGGTCTATAATGTGAATTCATGGATATTAAGTGTTCATCTGCAGTTTTCTGTAATGTCCAAGTAATATTTGTTCTTAAAGTGTACTGGAGTATAACATCACATGACGTGAAGCTACTTTTGAGTCAAAAAATGTATATGTAATGTAATAAATGTATAAATAAATGTAAATGTAATAAATGTAATAAATGTAATGTAATGTAATAAATGCAGCTGCAAGAACAAAACTGAAGATATTGATTTGAAAGAGAACTTGTTCTAATGATCTATGACCCCTCCCCCCCACACACACACACACAAACACACACACTTCCTACTCAGAGCGATTGTTATTTGCGGTGCTTTGACTGTGCGTCATGTAGAGCTGTTGTCTCTGCTACCCTGTTCTCTGCTGGACTGTCACACTGCGTAACCATAGTCTCTGCTTCTCACAGCAGGTTTGAGGTAGTTTCCAGTTTCATTCCCTTGTGGTGAATATCACATATTGTACTGTCTCTGTGCCATCTGTGAGTCATTGGTGAGGTACAGACTCGTTATTAACTTCTCATGAAGTGGGTGTGTGTTTGTGCTTGTGGGCACCTTATGGACCCAGTGGGGCATGGACCACAACTCCAGATTCTGAGTACAGACGCAGCCCTCTAAGCTGTGGACCACACTGGTTCCTTTAAGTAGCTGAAGAAAAGGCTGTTTTGGGGGGCTGATTGTCTGGTCTCAGATAAACTTATACACATGGTGAGACCGAGGTGGGGCACACGCAGTAAGTGGGCATCGACTCAAAGTCTACAGTGCTGCGTGAGCGAGGGACGAAGCCACTAGCATTAGTCTCAAAGGGCTGCACCTATTCATTATGAAAGAGCAACGGCCAATGGGGAAACTCCATCACCCGACCGACCAATGGTGTAACTTCATCACTCAGTCAGTAATTAGTTTTAGGGGTGTGGCCTTGCTTTGCTGGAGTCCAGCCAGAGATCTGTTGGAGTTAGAAAGAAATGAGCTTAGCAGCCCGCTGCTCATCTCTGCTGCAGGCTACATTAGCTGCTACTAGCATAACACAGCCAATCTACCACCCAGCTGTCAGAGGAAGAGCTGCATTGTGGGTAATGTAGGTGTCATGTTTTGATGAGGAAGAAGAATGTGTGGAATAAACTCTGGTTCTTCTGCTGCAGCGATTTGGATCCTTTTTTTAAAACCTCCATCGAGAGTCTGACATTTTTTAAAGTGAGAACTGGGCAGCTCCTTCAGCGACCGGCTGCTCCACCCGCGGGGTCTGAAGGAGAGGTAACGTAGGTCCTTCCTGCCTGCTGCTGTCAGACTCTATAATCAGTACAACTCCCGGTAATCTACACTTGACTGTCAGTGTGCAGACTATTCGCTACTATACTTCATCTGCTGCTGTGCATTATCTTCATGCATATATTGTATTCATGATGTTATGTACTTCATATGTTGCTGTGAAATATTTTTCATGTACATGTATATTATATATGTGCAATATTTTTATCTTATCTATTTGTTCATACTTACAACTGCACTCAGTCACTCTATTATTTATTTCTGTCTATACTGTGTACAGGACTATTTTTCTATTTATTTTTATTGTATTTCTATATATGACACTTTTGCTGGCTGCTGCAACGCTAAAAATTTCCCCGCTGTGGGACAATAAAGGCTTATCTTATCTTATCTTATCTTAATAAATCTGTGGAATTTTCCTTTAAACCAAAAGCTGAGAAGCTCTGATCTACAGATGTCTCACCTGTCCGTCACACCTCCATGATGAAGGTCGTTTTCTGTCTCCTGGTTGGTTCAGATCAGATGATTGACAGCTGTCAATCACAGTCTGAGTGACCGCTGACCTTTAGAAACAGACAGAAACCATGTTAAATCATTATTGATAGTTTATATGTGATTGCTTCAACAAACACGAGAAACAAACAGATTACAGTGACGAGGTTTAATAAAACTAAATGTTTTTACAATGATCTGTTCGGTGAGTTCTGTCAGACTAAACTATAGAGTTTCTCTGTCAGCTGAACCACATGAGATCTGTTTATAGAACCTGATGCTTTGTTACATTAAACTACCTGCAGAGCTTCAGTCAGCTGATACAGGAAACGCTTGTGTACACATTCATGCATCAGTAACAATACGTACATTTAACTGATACTAATACTAATACTTGTGTTTTTTTACAGAAATAACATTGTGAATGCAGTGATGTAACTCCTAACAGAGTATTTGTACACTGGTACTGATGATTTTACTGCAGTATTTGATGGAATGACCCAACGTCTCCAAAACAAGTCGAATCAGCAGAATCAGACAAAGCTGGTCGCCATGGAGACCGAGTTAGAGACAATAAGACAGAGAAGTTTAGTTTGTTCAAACCTTCTGATGCTGCTGCTTTTCTTCTTCTCCTCCCCCTCTTCTTCTTCCTCAGTGCTTTGCTCTCTGCTTTCCTTCACTCCTCCTCTTCTTCTTCTTCCTCAGTGCTTTACTCTCTGCTTTCCTTCACTCCTCTTCTTCTTCTTCTTCTTCCTCAGTGCTTTGCTCTCTGCTTTCCTTCACTCCTCCTCTTCTTCTTCTTCAGTGCTTTACTCTCTGCTTTCCTTCACTCCTCTTCTTCCTCAGTGCTTTGCTCTCTGCTTTCCTTCACTCCTCGTCTTCTTCTTCTTCAGTCTGACTTCATTCCAGACGGACGACGAATGGAAACCAACAGACTGACTCACAGTGGGGGTTGGGGGGGGGGGGCAACGTCTGTTTTCAATCTGTCTCTCTGTCGTTCGCCCTCCCTCCCCTCTCACTCTGTCTGACAGGAAGTGAACACACGCATACTCACTCACACACACGCACACAGAGAGGTCTTTTTGTGACTTTTCCACTCGTTCTTACTGTTGAGTGTGTGTGTGTGTGTGTGTGTGTGTGCGAGTGTGTGTGTGACTGATCAGTAATAAATCAGTTATGGATCAATAAAGCAGCAGAAGCTTCAGTCTGCAGCTCAGAGTCTCAGACTGACTCCAGTTTGTACAACTAGCAGTAGTATATAGTACTAGCAGCAGTATATAGTATTAGCAGCAGTATATTCTACTAGTATACATTACTAGCAACAGTGTATAGTACTAGCAGCAGTATATAGTACTAGTAGCAGTGTATAGTACTAGTATAAAAGATACGTTTGGGGTATTATTTTGGCAAAATATGAATAAAAGTACTTTGAGGGTTTCAGGAGAAATTTGAGGGAAAGTTGAGAGTTTAAAGTTGATTTTCTCTGTCGCGTGTAAAACTAAAGTTGATTTGGAAACAGGTTGAAATGATCTGAAGCTGCAGATTTTCAGATTAAGACAAATTAAATAATACAAAAAAAAGTTGATAAAATGGAGCTTTTAGTTTGAAACAGCCTTTTAAAGTTTAAACTGACTGAAAATAAAAGCCTTCAAACATTCAAGTAATCAGTTAAAGTCTGATAATCTGCAGGCAAAGTTCACACACACACACACACACACATTCCTGCAGCAGGTTGAACTGGTGATGTTTCACTGACTTCACTGTAAAAACATTCACAGTTAAAACACCTGATCAGCGTCCTGACAGCTAAATGGTTCAGGTGTACAGGTGTGTACCTGCTGCAGGTGATTGTGTTGGATATGATCAGGTGCTGTATTATATGAACAGGAGACATTCATCAGTGTAATCACAGCGAGCAGAAGGTCTACAGCCAACAGGTCCTCACAAAGATGCACACACTGACAGACACACACACACACCTGGAGAGAGCAGATGTGACGGTTCAGTTTTTATGAGTGCAGGTGGATCTGAAGCAGGATGTCAACATGTGAACAGAAACCAGAAAACTTTATTCAGACACAAGATATTTCCTGACACAGGAACAGGTGAGCAGTCAGACAGGTGAACAGATCGACAAGTGAACAGTCAGACAGGTGAGCAGCAGGTATCTCAGGTGTCTTCACAGCACGGTAAGACGACAACATGTTGAAACATTCAATGTTTTTTAGAATTCAATCTTTTCTTTGATTCGATGTTTTACTTTTCTAACTGGTAGAAAGTAACTTAAGTACAATTCCTCAAGTACTCTATTCAAGTACAATTTCGAGGTACTTGTACTATACTTGAGTACTTCTATTATATACTTTCAGAGGGAAATATTGTACTTTGTTCTGCACTACATATGTTTAAAAACTTTAGCTATTTTGCAGATTCAGATTGTTAAAACAAAATATAGCCAACTAATAAATGATGATGTAATATTATCAGGGATATATAAAGTAATTATTAGTATTTATAAAGTAATTAGTAGTAATTATAAAATAATTACCAGCTGCAACATTACAGTGATGAACACTTTAATGCATCAATACGTATAATCCAATCATATCATATTTATTATTATGTATAATGAGTACTTTTACTTTTGGTACTTTAAGTATATTTTGATGCTGATACCTCTGTATTTCTACACTGTGGTATTACTACTTTAACTGAAGTAAAAGTACTGAATACTTCTTCCACCTCTGATCTCTGATTGTTTTCTGTTTTCTGTCAGTGATCTTTTTAATAAATACAGTTTACAAAGAAGAAGAAGAAACAGGTTCAAATGAAGATCAGACTTGTTTGTTATTAACTGAGACTCTTTATTATATTTAGATATATTTACCTTTATTATATTTAGATATATTATATTTAGATATTTTTACTGAACATCAACTAAAACACCTGAAACCTTCAGAGAAACTTCAGCCTGTTTGATGACGTCGTTTGTCACATGTCAGCTCAGACATGTGATGTCAGCACGTGATGTCAGGTGTCCACTCAGGTGTGTTGAGGATATTTGTTGCTAAGAGACAATGATGCTTCCTGATTGATAATTGATCAGTAAGTGTCTCTCTTCTCCTCCAGATGACTCCACCTCCTCCACTTCCTGTCCCAAAGCCTCGAGCTCGTTACATGAGGGACAGTCTGAGCTCTGCCTCCTCTTTGGACAGGTGAGTTCACCTGTAAATCTGCTCACACACGTTAAGAGTTGATCATTGGATTTAAACATGAAAACAGGCTGAAACTTTTATTTCTGATAAAATATTAAAGTTTGTGTTCCAGAGATCTGATTGGTGAAGATCTGCAACCAGTTTTCTCTAATGGAGTTCACCTGAGCACAGGTATGCACACACACAGTATTTAACGTCACTCTGGCATCAGCTGACTTTGATCAGCTGTCCTGATTGGATGAGCACATTGTGTAGGAGTTACAGTGTTGGCCCTGTAGGAAGCTGAGTTGTCAGTTTGTACGTAAACACTGAAAGTAGTTGAACTAACAGTTAAACAATAAATTCAAGAACAAGAAACAATGAATAAACATGAAATCATTTTATCATATTTTCCAACATTAGATTTCCTACAGGTACACTCATCACCTTTGAAATCGTATCGGCCTCCAGCTGTGAGTCCAACAGAGTTTAATGTGAAATCAGTTTTCTGTCTCGGTTTACTTTTCCTCTGCTGACATGTTGCAGCGTGTTTTCAGTCTGAACTGTCAAACCGGTTTGTTCCATGAAAACTCTTGTTGATGTTTGTGGAAACAGCAGACTGGTGATTATTGCAAACCAGTTTGTCTTCTGACTGCTGATGATATAATCTCAGGTGAATGTACAGCTTGGAAAGATCACATGTTTCAACATACAGACCCTCGTTTACAGAAAACTGTTTGTACAGGTCGATTTCTATTCAGTTGTTCAAACTTCTTTCACTTGTTTGAATGAAAATAAAATTTAGGACCCAAAGAAAAAATGATTTAATAATAAGATTTTTTACAGAGGAGTTTGACTTTAAAGAGTGAAAATATAAATACTAATAATCAAACATAACATTTGATATATTTCTTCTTGTCAGCATGTTCAGACTCAAACCAGCAGTGAATGTGTAGCAGTATAAACTACTTTCAAATAAAATCTTTGCACTCGCACACTTAAAAATGAAACTTTATATTTGTGTTTTGCTTTTAAAGATTTACGTCTTTCAGCTCTTATTGTGAAAGTCTCCCCCCAGTGATCATAATAGGGCTCTTATTGTGTAATATTGGTTTTCAGAGTTTGATCAGCATCTAGTGGAGAAAATAAAGGTTACCTGGTGTAACCCCAGTTCTATGAGTACGTGCGAGGCCCTCTAACGGGCTTCGCTATTGGTTCATCCCCTCGAGGCTCTGCCTCGGCACCTGAGTCAAAGTTCATGTACTCACCATCCAATCAGGAGGTAGTCCCCTTCCCTACAAAACCCCAGTACGCGCATTGCTCGTTTCCCTTGAAAACTCAGCAACCGCCACCAGGGCCAGCTGGGTTGGTAGTTAGAGGGCCTCGCACGTACTCATAGAACTGGGGTTACACCAGGTAACCTTTATTTCTATGTCGTACGTGCTCCGCCCTCTAACGGGCTTCGCTATTGGTTAAAACCGAGGCGAAGGCCGTAGGGATGAGATGTACTCCCAGCTGGGCCGAACCCACTAAGAGCCACTATCCCTGTACACAGTAGTTCCCCGGTTGAGTGCCACCCACCGGGGAGACTTGTGCCAGGCTGCGATGACAGCCGCTGATCAGGCATGTCACGCTGAACCTCCATCTAGAGTAGCTGAAGGTTCCGTCACCTGTGCACCCAACACAGCATGTGACACAGAGCCAGCAGTCACATCCCTAGATAGGACTGCACAAAAGTAGAAGCCAAAGACCAGGAGGCGGCCAAGCAGATGTCAGCCACCGACACACCCCTGAAAAGGGCCACTGAAGCAGCGATGCTCCTCGTAGAATGTGCCCTTAGCCCCACCGGGGGGACGCGCCTCATCGCCTCATAGGCCCCCCGGATAGCCGCGCAAATCCAATGGGCTAGTCGCTGCGAAGACAGTGGAGCCCCCTGAGCCCGACTACCATAGCAGACAAACAACTGATCAGATCGCCGAAAACCCGCAGTGCGCTCAACATAGATGCAGACTGCGCGCACCGGGCACAACGTATGAAGCCGTTTCTCGTCCGCCGACGCGTGCGGCGGGGGAAAGAAAGCTCTCAAGCGAACAACCCTAGACCTGAAAGAGGCGGTAATGACCTTCGGCCGAAAAGACGGGTTCGGACGCAGCTCTAGCGTCTCCCCGTCATCACTGACTGACATGCAATCAGCATGCACAGACAAGGCCCCCAGGTCTCCTGCTCTCTTTGCCGAGGTCAAGGCTAGCAGGAGCGCCGTCTTGATTGACAGGGCCTCCAAATCTGCCTGCTCCAATGGCTCGAACGGTGGGCCTGCCAGGCCGTCCAAAACCGTCTGAAGGTCCCACTGGGGAACCAGGCGTCGAACAGGGGGCCGCAACCGACGAGCCCCCCGTAAGAAGCGTTTAACTAAGTGAGGGCTGACTCAACCCCTCGGGGCCCGCTGTAATAGCTGCCGCAAAGACAGCTACAGTAGCCGCCGCACGACCGCTGTCAAACAACCCCTGCAGGAAACCCAAAACGTCCTGCAGGGAACAAGAGCTGGGCCTGAGGTCCCTGGCCTCGCACCAACCTGTGAACAGCCGCCATCGTGATGCGTAGAGCTTGGTAGTGGACGGAGCACGAGCATGTTGAATCGTAGAGACAACGGCGGCCGGAAGGCCCAAGCCTTCCAATCTCACCCTCTCAATCTCCAGACCAAGAGCCGGTGACCCAGAACCGGGCGCGAGAGGATGGAGCCCCCTGCCTGCCAGAGAGCCGTGGGTCGATCTGGCACCGGCCACGGGCCTGCCTCCACTGGCTGGACCAGAGCCGGAAACCACCAGGCCCCGGGACTGTCCGGCGCCACTACTATCACGACCAAGTGCTGCATCCGGATCCTGTGGAGCAACTGCATCATCAGCCTCAATGGCGGGAAAGCATACAGCAGACCATGAGGCCCATGTGGATGAGCCAAAGCATCCACCCCCAGTGGGGGAGCGTCCGTTGGCCTCAGAGAGAACCATAACGGACACAGAGCGTTCTCTCTGGCCGCAAACAGGTCGGCCACCGGTAGTCCGAACCGCTGCCAGACCAGAGCTGCCATCTCCGAGGAGAGGCTCCACTCCTCCCCCAACAGACCCCCCCAGGACATCCTGTCTGCCCCCGTGTTGAGGGAAGCCGGAACGTAGCGAGCCCTCAAGGACGATACGTGGCGATCCGCCCAGGTCAAAATCGACACCGCAAGTCTGTGTAGTGCTGGTGATCGAACCCCCCCCCTTGCCTGTTCAGGTAGGCCACAGCCGTGGTATTGTCTGACCGTATCATGACATTCTTCCCCCTGAGCTGAGGGGCGAAGTGGTGCAGCACCTTCTGTACTGCCGCTAGCTCCAGCAAGTTGATGTGCCGGGAGGAGTTCTGCCACATGCCCCCCACACTGGCCTGGTTGAAGGTCCCGCCCCAACCTGCCAGAAAGGCGTCTGTAAACACCTGCACGTAATGAGAGACGCACCCCCAGTCGAACCCCCTGGCAAAGACAAGCGGGCGAGTCCCAGAAAATGACATCCCGCCGTGCCACCCCCGGGACATGAAGCTCGTGGCACTTGTCGCGAAGTGGGTGCAACCGAAGCCGAAGAAACCAGCGCTGGAGGTTCCTCATGTGCTGGGGTTGACAGCGAAGCCCAACTGCGTGATGTGCTGAATGACCAGCGCTGTGTGGGCCTCGGCCTCCTGTCTGGAGGCGGCGAGAATCAGCCAATCGTCTATGTAATTCAGGATTCTCACCCCCCTTTTTCCTGAGTGGTACCAACGCCGTCTCCACACACTTGGAGAACGTGCGCGGGGAGACCGAAATGATAACACTGACCGTCCATCGCGAAGCGCAGGTACTTCCTGTGATGCTGTAGGATGGGGACATGGAAGTATGCGTCGGTCAGATCTATGGATGTCATCCAGTCGCCTGGCCGAATGCATTCCATAAGCTGCCTGACCGTCAACATGCGAAAAGGCCTGCGCGCAATGAACGTGTTCAACTCGCGCAGATCCAAAATCGTCCGCAGCCCCCCTGACTTCTTGGGTACCAGAAAATACGGGGAGAACAACCCGCTCCGTGCTTCTGAATCGGGAACCATGGTAACTGCCCCCTTCCGAAGAAGCGTGGCTACTGCGTCCCTTAATACCGCCGTCTCTGCTGGGTCGGCAAGCGATGTTCGCAAAATGCCGCCGAACGCCGGGGGTGTGCGGCAAAACTGCAACGCGTAACCCCTCCGCAGCGTTCTGTCCATCCATGCAGAGAGAGGGCTGCACAGCCGCACCCACATAGAGTAACGGTCCGTGAGCGGGAGCGCATTGGGCTCGGCGGGGAGCAGTAGAACGGGCCCACCCGCACCGACCCTTGGGGAAGGACGGACGGGGGGCCCTGCCAGAAAGGGCCGTGACGCAGCTAAAGCCAACAACGAAATAGCTGCCTCTCGTGCACCCTCCACTGGCGAACAGACCGCCGAGAGCGACGGCGAACCATCCACATCAAGACCGGACGAAGCCACTGCACTTCGCCGTGGGTCATGATGTTCACTGGTTCCTTCTAACAAAGAGACAGTACTCACATGAGGAACGTCAGCCTCGTACTCTGCTGCCGCAATGTTACGACCGCCATTCTGCGTCTGGTTCCTACCTGACTGCACACGGCGCTCACCTCTGACGTCATCGGTCAAAGCAGAGGGGTCAAAGCCAAAATGGCGGCGACTAGCACCGCTAGCTGCACTAACCATGCTCGCGGAGTTACGCGGCTCTACTTGAGACCGCATATGAACTCGCGGGACCCCCGACGTGTGAATACCCTGCACCGCTGATGACGCCGTTTCACCACCGTGGGTTGAAACTCCATCACCCGCCGGCGCTACCACATGCGTGGCGTCGATCTCTGGCCTACGCCCTGCCCGGGTAGTCTAGACGGCGACTAGCAAACCAGTGACCCATAAACAACTTATTAGCCTGCTTGCTAATGGTTGTGAACTCACGGCTAGCCGCGCTAACCTCTGACCCGGGCAGTGCCACAGGCAGGGAAGAGGTGGAAGAAAATCTCTCAGAGACCATACACCATTACGCCCTCATCAGTCAATGCGGCGGGGTCAGAGCCAAATGGCAGCGACTAGCACCGCTAGCCGCACTAACCATGCTAGCGGAGTTACGCGGCTGAACTTGAGACCGCTATGAACCCGCAGGAACCCCAAACAAAGTCGCTGCCTCCCTCTCTTCGTCCCCCGGCGAACCGATCGCTGAGGACGACAGGGCAAAATGAACATCAAGGCCAAGTGAAGCACCGAGCTCCGCTGTGGACCGTAGAGCTCACCAGGTGAAACAGTACTCACCTGAGGGATGTCTCCTCTGGCACCGCACTCTGCTGCTGCAGTGTTATGACCGCCATCTAGCGTCCGGTTCATGAACGACTGCACTCACCTCTGACGGCCTCTGGGGTCAGAGCCAGAAATGGCAGCAGCCAGCACCGCTAGCCATGCAAGCCATGCTACTGGAGTTTCGCGGCTTACTTGAGGCCGCTTGTGAAGCCGTGGTGAAACCACTGTGAAGTTTATGCACCCGCGATGACAGCTTCTCGCCACCATGGGTCGAGGCGGCGTCAGCCGCGGATGCTCGGATGTAAGCGCCGCCGTTCTCCGGCACACTCACTCCTGGGTGATGTGCCGATCAGAACGGCAGCGACACAAACAACGTATTAGCCGTCCTGCTAATGGCTGAAGATCACGGCCAACAGCGCCAACACCTGAACCAACCTGTGTTTCAGAATGTGAAGTGCTAGCAGAAGACCTCAAGAGACCAACAGAATGTACAGTGCAGGTAAGAAAACATTCCGAGACGCGGTTATAATATGACAGCGGCGCCGCTTTCCAACACGTCCTGCTCGGGTAGTGTGCCGATCGGAGCGGCGGCGACTCGTACGCCAGAGACACAAACACACTATAGTCGCCTTGCTAAACCAGAAAAGTCATGGTTCTGTCAAGGCGGTCTACGCCCTGCGCCAAGCCGCCACCCTCCGCACCGTCAGCGCCGGCCAGCGTGGAGGGAGCGACCAGCCTCGGCAACCGTGCCTGACGCTCACGCTCCTCCGGGGGGAGCGTGAGATAGTCGAGGCAGGTGCCGGCCTCACTCTGATGCCTCTGACCGTGCTGGTCCGCCATTGACATCAGTGAGGCACACAAGGCTTGCTGGCCATCTCCAAGCGCAAAATTCCTACTAGACGCGACACCGGATGGTGACAATTTTTCGCTGAACTAGACCACAGGTTGCTGAGTTGAAAAAGGGAAACGAGCAATGCACGTACTGGGGTTTTGTAGGGAAGGGGACTACCTCCTGATTGGATGGTGAGTGCATGAACTTTGACTCAGGTGCCGAGGCGGAGCCTCGAGGGGATGAACCAATAGCGAAGCCCGTTAGAGGGCGGAGCACGTACGACATAGAACTGCTGCTGGACGCAGAGACGTGTTTGGTTGATTGACAGGTGTCTCAGCCTATCAGCTGATGTTTGATGCTGATGTCACTGTGTCCTCCTCCTCAGATGAAGATGCTCCTCCTCCTCTTAGTGGGTCATACCGTGGCATCGTCTTCCCGAGTCTGGCCGGCATTACTGACATCATCGCCACCAACATCCCGTCATTGGCTGGATTCGCCACCTCCATCATTGGCTCTGTCCCCACTGCACCTGTCTCCCCGGTCCCCTCGGCCCCGCCCTCCATAGACAGCATGGCTAACAGTATCACCGCCCACATACCTAGCTTAGCAGGAGCTGCTAGCGCTATGGCTAACCCAGCTGTTGCTACGTTAAACTCTGCCTTCACTGCCACACCTGTACCTGCTGCTAATACAGGTGCTGCTAGCTTAGACAGCATTGTTAGCTCGTTAGCTAACATACCCAGTTTGGCAGGCATTGTTAACAGTGTGGCAAACCCTGCTGTTAGCTCCCTGACGACCCCGGCCACCCAGTCAGCCCCGCCCCCCTCACTGCAGAGGATCAGGGATGCCCACACAGGTACAGCAATCAATCAACCAATCAGCTGATCAATTCATCAATCAATCTGATCTGAGACCAGGATCTGATTTTAGTTTAGCTTTGTTTATATTCTGTTAGTCAGGTTTGAATCGAGGTTGTAAGAAGGAGGTTTCATAAAGCAAAGGACCAATTAAACCAGGTTTAATTATTTATTTAAAGTAAAATCATAAAGCAGGTTTACATCAGTGTAGCTCACTGACCTGCAACCACACAGGAAACTGTTCAGGGGTTCTTTCAAGCTAAAGCAAGCTAAACGGGCAACACATCTGTGTTCAGTAATCTCAAATAAGCAAAACAAAAGAGATTTAAAACAGCAATACAATAATTCAGCACTTGGCTTCTGACAAGAAACACAAAATGAAACCAAATAAAAAAATATTCACTATAAACCCACAATAATGACTCAGGAACACTGTGTGATTTTACAGAACGCTTGGATTCCAGTGTTACAATCCACCTGTCAGTTCCAGCAGTACTGACAGCACTGATGATCTGTGAAGTCAGAGTAAAACTGCAGCTCAGATCAGATCAATAAAGTTACTGTCCATTTAAAACGTCAAGTTCACTCTCAGGTGTCTGCAGGATCTCAGTCCACAGAAGTGCTTCCAAATTCACTGAAAAAATATAGAATGTTTGCTTTTGTCTATCAGCCTTGTAGAGAAAGTATTTTAAACACGTCTGTGAAGTCATTCTCAGTCTTCAGGGTACATACAGAAGTACTCCGTAGTGAGTACTTAGGAGTAAGTACTCAGGAGTAACTCAGTCAAAGGCAGCTGGACTTTCTTTAGATTCTTGAAGATGTTTTGCATCTCATCCAGACTTCAAGCACTCATTGGTCCAACAGCTCAAACAGACACTCTCCCTCCTGATTGGCTGATGTTTTCTGTGTTTCTGTATTCAATATGTGTCCAGATGTTGGGGCATTGTCACAGCTGGTGATGTCAACTTTAGACCAGAATGCAGGAGTCACATTACCTCCACTAGAGGGATCTGCTGAGTCAACAGAGGAAGGTACTGAGTTCAGCTTGATCTGTCTCATCCTGGTCTTCACTCTCCTTCCAGTCTGATTCCTGTTTGTTTGTTCTGGTTCCAGTTTTAAAACAGAGTCCTCACACCATCAGAGAAGACAACCCGTACATCACTGTATTGGCCTGTTGGATGAGCCAAGAGGAAGCTGACACTGACTCATCCAATGAGGAGGAAAATACAGGAGCTACCTCTGCCCCCTCTGGTGCCAATGGACCAATGGAAGGAGATCCTGCTTCTAACCCATCTTCAAACACCAACAAGTATGTATACAGTACAACAATAACTACTACTACTAAAATTAGCACTGCTAACACTGCTGCTAAAACATCGTTGACGTTTGTGTTTTGCAGCCTCCCATCGAATCCTTCAGGTCGTCTGATCCCCACTCGGCCGGCCCCGCCCCCTCCTCGTCCTCCTGGCCAATTAGGAAAGCCTCTGAAACAGAAGACCCCAAGGTACACAGGCACACACAAACTGTCTGCATTCCTGTCTGTTCTTGTGAAATGTCACCAGTCACATTCAAAGTCCAGATGTAGAGGTGGTATCAGCGATTCTGAAGAAAGATTGTTGATATTTATACTCTGGTGTTATTTATGTTTCATTGCTATCAATGTGTAGCTCCGTTCCTATCCAGCAGAAGTCCTGAGCATGAGCACGAACACCACCTGTTACAGATTGGCTGGAATAGCGTTGTGTGGCTTTGCCCGAGCAACTTTGTTTGTTTCCCATTTACAGCGCCAGAAGGTGAAGCTTCGTGTTTTTATTGGGCAGCACAACAGCTGCATATGTACAGATATCAGCACATTTACATACTAATCAATAAATATAAATACATGAAAACAAACAGAGTCAGTGTGGTAAGTGCTGTTAGATTTAGTTTTGAACTTACATTACAGTGAAGATAACAGGTGTACAGGTGTTTCTGTTGACCTCATTTCACAGGTTGTATTCACGGTTGTTATTAACAACGCTGCTCTTTCAGTTGGTCGTACTGTGGCTTCCAGTTCTCAGGCGTTTTGACTCCAGAGTTCAATACAAGTTCATACAAGTTCAATTTCCCCAGAATGTGAGTCTGAATTTGGGATAAAAAAGACCTTCATTCTGTTGAATTGTGTTTGTCCCGCAGAGCGGCCACTATTCGAGTGTCCAGGAAGAAGGGGGGCAGTGGGAGTTCAACTACACAGAGCGCCGTGGTCCGATCCAGCTGGCTGGATGTCTGGAAGGGCTTCAGGTAACATCACCATCATCATCATCATCATCATCATTATTATTGTTTTTCAGAAATGCTGCTGTTGCTTCAGTCATTATTAACCAACCTCAGTGAGATCTTGGTAGAACTGATATCTCCTTACAGACTGTATTCCACCTGCTGGCAGGTTTATAGAAACATTAGATTGAGTTCATCCACAGATCAATAAACACTGACAGTCTGTTAGTTAATGATGTAATCCAGATGGATCATGTGGTAAATGTAAAACAACAGGAGACCCAGGACTGATCCCTGAAGAACACCAGATCAGGACAACGGCTGCCAATCAGAACATCTTACAGAAGACATTGAAGGATGATGGATGATGGATGGATGGATTGACAGATAGCGAGACAGATAAACAGTCAACATGTTTTCTCTCTAACAGACACAATGTTTTATGGGCGACGTTGGATGGACAGCTGATGTCTCTGTGGAAAAAACGCACAGTAAGTCAGTGTCTCTCTACCTGTCTCTCTATATACTTGTCTGTCTCTCTGTCTGTCAGTCAGTACAGTGATGGGTGTGTTTATTTTGTTGATCAGGACCAGTTCAGTGAGTTGCTGTTTCACGTCTCCAGTATCACCAACGTGAAGAAACAAGACAAAGGCAGATTCTCTGTTTACTTCAGGAAGAAACATTATGACTTCATGGCTCATAATGATGGTAAGAGTACTACTGCTGTACTCTATTGCAGTCTCCTGGACTCTGCTGTACTTTCCTGTCTCTCGGGCCAGCTCTGGGCCAGTGTCAGCCTGCTACAGCACCCTGTTGTTTTCTAATGGTCTCTACTGGACTTTAAAGCTGTTCAGACAGAAACTGAAGAGAATTTTCACCTTTAGTCATTTGTCTGAATTTGACCACGGGACCGTTTGTGTTAAAGCTGCTGGGAACAGTTATAATGGGAGTGTCTCTGTGTGTTTGTGTAGAGTTCAGCCTCCAACTGATCTCTGAACTCAGCAGAAACTCCAGAAACCCAATCTTCAGGTCACCCACCAAATTTGCATCTATTTGCATCTTTACATTGACGTTTCCTCTAAATTTTGCTTCTTGTTCTGTCTGACGACAAAGTGGCGGATTCCACTCCGCTCTGCTGGACTTTACTGTGCCCTGCAACACTCTAATGGATACTATTGAACTCTACTGTGCATTAATTTGCCTCCCAGCTATTCAGCTATTCAGCAGTTAAAACCTTGGCGGCTGAGTTTTAAATGAGCTGTAAGCAGGAGAGAGATTTTTTGCAGATGCCAGCAGGGAGTCGAGGCAACAGGTGATGAAGTCCTAAATACATTTCCAGGTTGAAACTGTTGCTGTGTCTCAAATTGTGTACTTCCGTTAGAACACTTACATGCAGTATACTGTGTACACTGTGTACTGACTTGTGTAGTGTGTTAATTTTGACAGGGTAGTGTTGTCTCAAATCGAATACTGCTGTTGTGCACTTACCGGAAATGGTTGTTTCATCTCTCAGAGGTTCATGATGGTTGGGTCACATCTCTGCTGGCATCTCGAGGTCAGCCAAGCCCCACCCCCCCAAAGCTCCATGGACAAATCACCATCAAGGACTCGCGGAGCCGTGCCTATGCCGCCCTCTGGGGTCACGACCTCTGGATTTACCCCAACAAGGAGGGCTTCCAGTTGGGCATCGCCTCCTTCTCTGTCCCCCTGAATGTGGCCATGGTCAAATCTACAGGGAAACACTCGTTTACCCTCATCACTCCTTACAAGAGCTTCAAGTACACACCTGTCTGTCTTATTACC
This sequence comes from Macquaria australasica, assembly GCA_005408345.1. Lineage (NCBI taxonomy): Eukaryota > Metazoa > Chordata > Actinopteri > Centrarchiformes > Percichthyidae > Macquaria > Macquaria australasica. Next base: position 59,885 of record SEMN01001230.1, read on the forward strand.
TGTCTGCCTGAATGTCTGTCTGTTGCTGTCCTTTGGTAAAGTGATATTAAGTCCTAACGTTCTTCGTTTCATGGTCTTTCTTCTCCCTGTTCTTCCCTCTCTCCCCTCTTTGGCCCCACCCTCTGTTTCCCTGTGGCCCCGACCCCTGTCTGCAGCCTATCTGTTGATTCGTCAAAGGATCTGTCTGTCTGGTTGGACAGTCTGTCCTCATCTATTCGCAGTGCTCTGTCCTGCAGCCAGGTGGCACTGCGTCTCTGGGAAAACCCCAACAACAAAGTGTGCGGTGACTGTGGCTCCGCCAATCCTGAGTGGGCATCGGTCAACCTGCTGCTGGTCATCTGTCAGGCCTGTGCAGGTACAAGCTAACAGAGGACTCGGGGAGCCTAATCCTGTGTTCACGTCATGACTGCAACTATGTCCCCTAGAAATCATCACTAATTTGTTTTCCAATGATGTTGTGGTGTCAAACATTATTATGTTCCGAGGCAATGTCAGAGGTCAGAGGTTGGCATGGAAGTGGGACATACAAAGTTTCAGACTTTGACAGCAGAGAGAGAGCTTCACATCCTGTGGTTTAGACAACACAAAACCTTTGTTAATGTGAGTGAAAGATGGTGGTTTCATTTAAATGTTAATAGACCAGACCCAGATCTTAGCTTTAACTAAGAGCTGTGGGAGTCTCAACATTCCCATTAAGCAGTTAAATCATACTGTAGTGGGTTAGGGTTGGTTACTGTGAGCAAGTATTGTGTAGCAAGATTGGATATTTTGGTGGAAAACAAATGCAATATGTTGTCAGTGAACATTACATTCAAAATCAAGATATGTTTACATTTCCTTATATTAATAGAAAACATAATCTGGACGGCATTACATTCCCCTAGAAACTCATTTACATTGTTTATGTTTGCTATGTTGTTTGTTTTTGTTGCATGTGATTTCTAGGAGACAGAGTTGTATATGTGATGGATGGTAGAGATGGAAAGATTCTCATGTTTACAACTTGCGAGCATTCATGTCATCTGATGACTGAAGACAGTTGTATGACTGCACAGTTGGCTGTGTGAGGGTTAAAATACTGTGCATTGACAACCAACACTGTAAATATGGGTTTAGTTACATTTAATGAGAGACTTTTTCTGATTTGAGGCATCTATGATTGTTTGGTTTTTCTGTACTATTAGTTCCAGGTCACATAAATCAGAGCTTTCATAAAAAATGGAGTTTCCCACTTATATAACTCAGATATCACATGAACACAACGTTACCAGTTTATCATTTTGTAGTTTACTTTATAGTGTTCATCCTGTTGAAGTGTTGTTTGAATGACATAAATCTTCAAAAATTCATATTTACAGTGATGTTGATTAATGTCTTGATTAATGGTCACTGAACACAAGCAAACTACCATCAGACATTATGTAGAGAAAAAAATTCTGGGCCCTCTTCTATTTTCCTTATACCTTCTCCCTCTGGGTAACATAATCATAATGTCAAATACACCAATATACAGATGATACACAACTGTATATCTCCGTTTACCCCAAAAACCCCAGGTCTTTAAATGCTCTTATTACCTGTCTCACTGATATCAATAAGTGGATAAGTAAAACATTTAGATTTCTTATAACTAAATTAGCACAGGTCAGAGGTAGAACAAATTAAACTGTCTAACCAATCAGATTAATAAGTTACAGATCTGAAAGTGATTTTAAACTCAGACATAAATGCATTTTGTCATTTTAGCAAGAACCACAAAAGCACCTTTATTTCTTCATAGAAATGTCAGTATTTTTTGACCTGATGCTGAAACACAGAAACAGGCTGTCATTACAAGTCGCTTGGATTACTGAAAGTCCACTTTTACTAATTTACCAATTTACAGGTAATTCAGGATGCTGCAGCCATTTTGTGTGAGACTAAATTAAAAAAAATCAAGTGGTCCAAGTTCACCACTGGGAATAAACTCTTTGTATTCTGTTTAATGGAAACATAACTGCTGATAAACTAGAAATCTTTGGCTTAAAATGTTGAGTAGCACCTGAACACACGGTAAAAGGAGTTGGTTAAAGGAGGCAGACCTTAAATTGTGATACAGCAATAAAAAGTAAAAGTGAAATGTAAGTGTCCTGCAACTGATCCCTGAGGAACTTTACAAGATAAATTAGATGGTTTAGATGACCAATCACCTGAAGACATGTATCCAATACTCCTGTGAAGGTTGGACAACTAAACCTGATTTTTTTCTTTAAATATATAGAATGTAGGCTAGGTGTGGAATGCTAATGTTGCTAGCAGATCTACTGTGTGTCTGTTCTCAGGTCAGCATCGAGCACTGGGCAGCAACCAGTCGAAGGTACGCAGTCTGAAGATGGACAACAAGATCTGGACTGAACCAGTCATACAGGTGAGGGGGGCTGAACCAGTCATACAGGTAAGGGGGGGCAAACCATTAATACAGGTAAGGGTGGGGGTGGCTGAACCAGACATACAGGTGAGGGGGGGCAAACCATTAATACAGGTAAGGGTGGGGGTGGCTGAACCAGACATACAGGTGAGGGGGGGCAAACCATTCATACAGGTGAGGGTGGGGGGGCTGAACCAGACATACAGGTGAGGAGGGACAGACTGAACCAGACATACAGGTGAGGGGGGGACCAAACCAGTCATACAGGTGAGAGGGGGAACTGAATCAGACATACAGGTGAGGGGGGGCTGAACCAGTCATACAGGTGATGGGGGAACTGAACCACTTGTACAGGTGAGGGGGAGACTGAACCACTCATACGTGACCTTTATACCCCATCCTCTCCCAGCTGTTTGTTACCTATGGTAACCGGCTGGCCAATCAGGTGTGGGCTCCAGCAGTGCCGGCGGCGGAGCAGTTGTGTCCAGAGTCGTGTGATGAGGAGAGGTCAAAGTTCATCCAGGATAAATACAGCAGGGGGCGCTACAGACGAGTCCACGCTCTGACCTCCTCACAGTCTCTGATGGATCAGGTCTGACTCTGTTACACTCATAGACATTTTTGTCATCCAAAAAAACTCAGTTTGGATAAACAGCCCCAAATTAATAGTCAGTAACCTTTAACATCCCCTCAATGGAACTCTTATTGTGAAAGTCTGTCCTCACTGTGACAGTAGTAGAGGCTCAGAGACTCTTAATGTAAAAGTCTGATCATAATAGGACTCAGTGAAAACTGTACTGACTTTGTATTTGTAGAAAAGCTGGAGGTTTTCTCATTCACTTCAATACAGTCAGAGTTTTATAACAGCAACATCTAGTGGATGTTAGTGGAAGCTGCAGCTGAGGAGGCTCCTGGTTGGTCAGAATGAGTCAGTGTTTGACAGAACAAATGCAGTTCTGATCTGAAACCAGTTATCAGAACAGTTTCAGAGTTCTGATACGTAAACATGAGGACATGAAGAAGAAAGTGACATGGAAACAAAATACTCAAGTAAAGGACAAGTACCTCAAATTTGTACAGTACTTGAGTATATGTTCTTTTTCCACCACTGGACAATACTAACATCACCTGCACAGGTGTGTGATGTGTGATGTATGTGTGTGTGTGTGTTTCAGAGGCTGCGTCAGGTGGTTTGTGGAGACGACATAGAAGAAACAATGTCTCTGATCTGCTCAGGAGCAAAGGTCTGATGTTTCACACTTTGTTCATTTATGACTCAAATTTAGATCATTAATGAGTCATTACACACACGCAGACACACACACACACATATGTATGAAGTAAATAATCAACTGAATAACTCCTGTGTGGTCATCTCTACACATCCAGCCTTTAGTAGTTTACATCAGCAGAGTTATTTAAGAAAAGTGTTTTTATTTAACGGTTAATTTACTTCACACAGATTATTGATGTAGTTGTCCCAGAAGTTATAAATATAAGATAAGATAAGATAAGATAAGCCTTTATTGTCCCACAGCGGGGAAATTTTTATTGTGCTTTTCCTTTTCAAGCTCTGAAGAAGTCGCACTGTGTCAGTTTGAAGTGATTATCCTGTTTTCTAGCTGAAGTTCAGCAGCAGAGCTCACGTCTCTTGCAGGTCATAACATGAAGTTATTTGTCTTAACTTGTCTCCAACATGTCACCTGTGAATTTACTACTTTAGGGGTGTGGCCAGACACACACACTAATTCTGTCAATGACCTTTTCCCTAGCAGACATGTTGTCATGTGACAGCAGGTAAATCACAGGTGTAAGAAATAAAAGTAATGTGAGAGATTGGTTTCAGTGTCCTGGTATTGTTGGTGTCACTGTCCCACTGTTGTGGTTTATGGGGACACCTGGATAGAGACATCTTCAAAATCCAAATGTCTATTGTGTAAACAGCAGTTTACTACATTTTACTACATCCTGTATCTGAGTGATGTTTGTTACCTGTGTGCAGGTGTGTCAGTCAGACCCTCAGAGCCCCTCCCCCATCCTGCTGGCTGAGAGGGCAGGTCAGGCTCTGCAGACCGAACTGCTCCGCCTCAACGAGTACACAGGTAACACACACACACACACACTCACACACACACACACACACACACACACACACAGGTAACACACACACACACACACTCACACACAGGTAACACACACACACACACACACACACACAGGTAACACACACACACACACACAGGTAACACACACACACACACACACTCACACACAGGTAATACACCCCTGTAAATCTTGCTTTGTCTTCTCACTTTGCTGCAGTGATGTACAGGTGTACCAGTATGATGTGACATCACTGGTGGGTGTGGCCACTGAGGTTAACTACTGTTTAACAAACTCACCTGGAAGTGATTCTTTATTCAGGTCTGTTTTTTCTTTTTGTATTCAGAAGTCCCGCCTTATCTGCCACAGTCAGTCAATAGGAGACCTGACTCCACCCCCTCAGGTAGGATGAATCACCTGGATAAATTTATAAGCTCGTAGAAGAACAAATGTTGAAAAGTACTGCAAATGTCAACAATGATAAACAACAGTTTGTCAGAAAATGACACAAAAACACAACAAACTGTTCCAGAACTCTCTAATCTTTTTATTCACTCTTTGATTTGATGTCTGTACAGTGGCTCTGAAAGAAGAAACGTGGAAACTTTAAGAAAACAAAAAAATATTTCTGAGGAGTATTTTAATGTTTTTCTGAAATGTTGTGTTTTGAACTACAAAGCCACCATACACAAGTCCTGAAAATGATGATGTCAGTCTGTCCAACACTTTGATCCACAGAAACATTTTCTCAACGTATGTGTTACCTGTGTGTGTGCAGGTGAGGAAGAGGAGGAGCTTCATGGTAAACTGGAGGAAGATCGTTTTCTCTTCTCGTTAGAAAACAACTCGGCAGCGTGTGATGTCCTCGACCTGAGAGAAGTTCTGTCTGTCTTCCTCAAAGATGGGTAAATACGACTGATACTACTGATACTAATACTACTGATATTAATACTACTGATATTACTGATGCTGATACTAATACTAAAACTCAAACAGAGACGATTTCACATCCATCCCAGCAGATAATAAAATAAATGATAAAATAATATTAACGCAGTTTGAGAAGTTCAGGTTGATTCAGTAAAACTTTTAACAGAAACAGAAACAGTGAAGGATTTTATTTAATTAACCAACAGCAGACTTTAACTTCCTGCTTGGTACTTTAAGTATTTGAACAGAAGTGTTTTCATTGATGTGTACCACAGTACCACAAGTCTGACTATCATTGACTGCATGTAGGGTTTTCTGCATCTGTGCTCATTTGATTTCTTATTAATACTACTAATACTACTAATACAACTTATAGTACTTGTAATACTATATTTCCCACTTCCTGTCCATGTGTTTGTGTGTTTTCAGACCGGCTCATGAGTTTGAGATGGTGACGTTGAGCGATCAGCTGATCTGTGCTGCTGACAACAAGGAGGCGCTGCTGAGTCACCTGGTCCACATACTGAAGGTAAACCTGAGTGTGTGTGTGTGTGTGTGTGTGTGTGTGTGTGTGTGTGTGTGTGTGTGAGAGAGAGTGTGTCTATCTCTGTGAGGACCAGTTTTAGACATCAAAGAAGAAGTGAGGACATGTTTGTTCTTCACATTCAGGTGTCTGTTTGAAGGTCCTAGTTTTAGGGTTCAGTTTAGGGTTGTGGTTCAACATTTAGAATTAATCCAAATGTCCAGACTCACAACTGTTCTAGGAAAACAGCAAATCTACCACTAAACAAGTCCACAAAGAGCCAGAGGTGGACTTTCTGTAGATTTCTAGTCAGTTTACTTGGGTGCAGACATCACCAGACTTCATTCTGAAAATCACACATTTGCACATATAGATGTTACAATGGAAAATAAATGAATAATACTAATAATAATATACCATATGTAATTCACAGATATTTGGTCTTCTTGAGTGTACAACACTCCTTCAGTTTCATGTTATTATCTGTCAGTCAGACAGGTAAAGGTGGGTTTTCATCCATCTACAGTGTATCAGTAGACCTGCACACTGACTGCATAAACTACTAATATCAGTACCATTAAGAAGTGAGATGGTTACAAGGTCAGGTGTTTTGTTTCATCACCATGGAAACAATTATTGTCTGAAGTCCCATCTAATAACCCTCACCTTGATCCTTGAATTACCCTTGATTTTCAATTCAATTCAGTTTTATTTATATAGCGCCATATCATAACAAAGTTATCTCAGGGCACTTTTTCGAATAGAGCAAGTCTAGACCGACTCTTTATATTTACAGAGACCCAACAGTTCCCACCATGAGCAAGCACTATGCGACAGTGGCAAGGAAAAACTCCCTTTTAACAGGTAGAAACCTCGAGCAGAACCAGGCTCAAGGTGGGCGGTCATCTGCCTCGACCGGTTGGGTTGAAGGGGGAAGGGGGGAGCGGGAGAGAGAGAGCAGGAGGAAAGAGAACATACAGCAGCCAATACAATACAGCATAGATATGGTAATGGCATTGATGTTAACACCAACGAAACAACACTAAGAGCAACATTATAATAGCAATACTAATAACAACAACAACAGCAATAGCATCAGCGGGTGCAGAGCAGGAGCACGGGGGCAGCAGGCGGCAGCAACCACAGACCCAGACTCCACAGCTCCAGAGGCAGAAACACCTGCAGAAAGCAACAGAAGGGGAGGGAGAGAGAGAGAGGAGAGAAAGCACACAACTACGGGAAGAAGTTGAATTAATAACAAGCATTGATGGGATATGAGGGCGTACAGATGGAGAGGAAGAGGAGGAGAAAGGAGCTCAGTGCATCATAGGAAGTCCCCCGGCAGTCTAGGCCTATAGCAGCATAACTAAGGGGGGGCTCAGGGGTCACCTGAGTCAGCCCTACTATAAGCTTATCAAAGAGGAAAGTCTTAAGCCTACTCTTAAATGTGAGGAGGTTGTCCGCCTCCCGTACACAAACTGGGATCTGGTTCCACAGGAGAGGAGCTTGATAGCTGAAGGCTCTGGCTCCCATTCTGCTTTTAGAGACTCTAGGAACCACAAGGAACCCTGCATTCTGGGAGCGCAGTGCTCTAGTGGGGTAATAGGGTACTATGAGCTCTTTAAGATATGATGGTGCCTGACCATTTAGGGCTTTGAAGGTGAGGAGAAGGATTTGAAATTCTATTCTGGATTTTACAGGGAGCCAGTGTAGAGAAGCTAATATTGGAGAAATATGTTCTCTTTTTCTGGTTCTTGTCAGTAAACGTGCCGCAGCATTCTGAATCAGCTGGAGAGTCTTAAGGGATTTATTGGGGCAGCCTGATAATAGAGAGTTGCAATAGTCCAGCCTAGACGTAACAAATGCATGGACTAGTTTTTCTGCATCTTTTTGAGATAGGATGTGCCTGATTTTTGCAATGTTACGTAAATGAAAAAAGGCAGTTCTTGAAGTTTGTTTTATTTGGGAGTTAAAGGACATATCCTGATCAAAGATAACTCCAAGACTTGATAAGTCCAGAGTGCGGAGGTCTGTGATGGTTCTGGGTTATTGGAATGTGTTATCTCAGTGAAGGACCTCACAAGTATTTAAGTACAAACGTGTGAGAGCTCTGATCAGTATGACCCAAGTCCTAGTTATCAATATAACCCGAGTTCTAGTTATCAATATAACCCAAGTTCTAGTTATCAAGATAACCCGAGTTCTAGTTACAAATATAACCTGAATTCTAGTTATCAAGATAACCCAAGTTCTAGTTATCAAGGTAACCTGAGTTCTGGTTATCAATATAACCCGAGTTCTAGTTATCAAGATAACCAGAGTTGTAGTTATCAATATAACCAGTTGTCAATATAACACGAGTTCATGTTCCCAGGCAATTCTCCCAGGAGGCGTGTCTTATGCAGAAGTGGGCGGGGCTTCCGCTGTCAGTAAAGTATGTGTCATTGAAGTGAGCGGAACCTCGAGTCATTCTGACGCCTGGTTGTTGCTGTGGGAGGAAGGAGTCAGTGTTCATCCCATCCACAGACGCACACAGCAGACTGCAAGGATGGAACTGAGCGCGCTCAGTCACCACGGTAACACAGTCTTTTTCTTCTTCAGTCCTCACAGAAAATTTACACTGAAAATCTGTAAAAACTGAAGCCTGAAGCAAACATCAGCTTCATTCTTCACTGTGAAATGATTAAAAAGACAGCCTGTATTTATGTGAGAATGAAGATGTTGTGACAGAGTACATTAGATTAATATTAAAACAAATAAAAGCTGATCCCAGCGTGTCTCCTTCAGACTTACTTCAGATACATTTTTTAAACTGGTGAAGAAGATGGAAAGTCACAATGTGCTTCCATTTGTTGAGAGTCCTGAATATATAAATGGTTTCTCCATAAATTCAGATTTAAAAAAAAAAGCAGATTAGTTTGAATCAGTTTTCATCTAATGTTTATGTCACTACACATTCAACAGTTCTTGTGTTTTCTGCTGCAAAACACATGTTCCTCTTACAATGAGCACTGCAGCAAACATGTTTAAAATCTCAAGAGATAAATGAAGATTATGTGCAAATAAGCTGCTGAATGTTTCTCTGTAAAACAAAACAAAACGTTACAGTGTTTGCACTTTTTTAAATAATTAAAAACATAAATTAATCTACAATGTTTTAACGAATAGTTTAATGTAAGCTGATATATGGGTACTGTGTAAACTCCAGATGCTTCATTAGACAGGATGAAGACTCCAGATAGAGTCCCACAAGGCTCCAGTCCGGGTCCTCTACCATTCATACTTTACATGTTACCAATGCAGAACGAGTTTGTTTCTATGCAGATGACACACAACTCTCTACAGCAGTTGATAAAGATGAGCTGAGCTGGTTTACTGCTTTAACACGTGTCTGAAATCAATGTGAAAACATCCTCCGCCTCAGTCATGACAGAACAACAAGTTTTCTTTATTTGTTTAAAGAGAAGTTCACAAGTAAAATTTGTCAAAATGTGGAGGTATGCTTGTTGATGTTGCTCAGCTAAGTGTCCCATCACACAGTTTAAGGAAAGAAAACAGCATTGTTTTACATTAAGAACTGATGTTTGTTCTGGACGTTAACTGACCCAGAATTGCTGTTACTGTCACACTGTGAGGAAAAATGTTTATATTATATGATGTTTAAAACCTCAACGTAGACGCGTGGGGAAGTCAATAGTTCAAGATTTTAACCTGATGTGAATTAACAAACTCTTAACAAAAAGAAAAAACTCTGGCATCAGTTTGATTTAAAATCTGATGTTAAAACTCTGAATGAAGTCTCTGAACATCAAATGTGGTTCCATGTTCTCTTTCAGAAATGGATCCATCTGAAAACATCATCACCATGGTGACTGCAGACAGGTGTGCAACACACACACATTTATTTCCCTCCTGAGACAATAAAGAATCCATTAAAATTCAAAAGCAAAGATGTTAAAACTACAAATCAATCAGTTTATATCAGCTGTAGTTTTATACTTCAGATGATTTAAGGGTTTTATATTTTCTGACTTCTGAGCTGAGCTCACCACAGGTATATGTGACATCACAGGTTGAATCTTGTTGTTTTTCTCATCAGGAGTCTGTCGTTGCGTTTCGAGGAGCAGCACAGCTGTCAGTCCTGGTTCAACCACATGCAGAGAGCTCTGACCAATCAGAGAGCAGGTCCACAGCATCCTCCTGCAGCCAATCACAGCTCTCTGTACCCGGTGATTGATGTGGGGTCAAGGGGTTCAGTTCCACCAGCCATCGAACGCTGCATCTCCCACATCACAACCTACGGTCAGTTTATATTTATACATAATATATAATATTTATTATTATACACCAAGAAACTCTGAGAAGATCAAAGTTTCAGTGTCAGAAAACTGTCTGTCTGTCTGTCTGTCTGTCTATTTGCCTGTCTACCTGTCTCTCAGGTCTGAAGGTGGATGGTGTGTACCGGCGCTGTGGCCTCGCTGCCAAAGTCACCAAATTGGTGGAGGCTCTGATGACATCACCTAGCTCCGCCCCTCTGGAGAGTGATGAGCAGGGAGTGTTGGACGCTGGCTCCGCCCTCAAACAATATGTCCGCCAGCAGGAGAGTTTGATCCCTGACAGAGACCGACAGCAGTGGCTGCATGCTCCAGGTCAGTACAAATACATGTAGTACAAGTACATGTAGTACTAGTATCTGATCCCCGACAGAGACCAACAGCAGTGGCTGCACACCGCAGGTTAGTACAATATAGTACAAGTACATGTAGTACTAGTATCTGATCCCTGACAGAGACAGACAACAGTAGCTGCACGCCGCAGGTCAGTACACAGTACAGTAGTACAAGTACATGTACTTTTACATGAAAGTATCTGTAGTAAAAGTACCTGTCAGTATCTGTGTAAGTACTGTGATAGTAACATCAGAAACAGTAGTAGCAGTAATAATAGTAGTACTCACTCTAACAGTACTTTTTCTCTCTCAGTGATTTCAGATGAACGCTCCAGGTTTTCAGCCTACCGACGGTTGCTACGGCAACTTCCTGACAACAATCAAGCAACACTGAACGCGCTGTTTGGACACTTCTACATGTAACTCACACACACACACACTCTCTGTGTTGTGCCTGTAGTACTGGCTGTGTCATTAAGTTTAATTAACCATTACACACATATTACACTTGTTTTTCAGGTTGATTCTGTGTTTTATATTAAATATATTAAAAATGTGACAGTGTTTGGACAAAAAACTATGTTATTTAAAATAAAAGGGATTTTGTGACAGTGTGGACAAATATAAGCTTGACCATTAAATAAGGAAAAAAAATTGAATAAAATTGAACAGAGTTTGGTTGGTGGCTTGTGAAAGGTGTCTCTGGTGGGTGGAGTTCTGCTGTGGGGATTTTGACTCATTTAAATTTAAAGGTTAATTTCACATTTTCCAAGTCTACATTAAAACAATAGTCACATGTTTGGCGTGACGTGTCAGTCAATGTTTAGGGGATAAGTCAGTTGAAGTGTCGGCTGAAGTGTGAGCACTGGAAGGATTTGAAGTGTCAGTTGAGGAGAAAGTGGTGACGGCAGTCGAATGTCTGTTGATGTGTACAAGATAAAAGCAGTTAAACTGTCATTTGAACTCTAAGAGATGAAAGCAGCTGAAGCTCTGAGGATAGCTGAAGTGTGTGCACTGTTTGCAGTTGTAAGCATTTTCCATGACATTAACCACACAGTTGTATCACAGCTGTCCACTTCACATCCTCACAGTGAAGTCATACAGTAAACCAGACTGTGTTAGACCTGAACATGTTCCATGTTCCAGAGTTAATCTGTTTACTGCCCCCCACCCCCCTCTCTCAGGGTCCAGGTGTTCTCTCAGGTGAACAGGATGTCAGCTCAGAATCTGGCTCTGGTTCTGGTCCCAACTCTGTTTCAGACTCTGAACCAGGATCTGCTCAGACTCACCAGAGAGTTCATCATCCACCACACACTTCTGTTTCTGGTAAATATGTTAAGCAACACACACTGTTATATACGTGTTATATACACATGTTATACACATGTTATACACACGTTACACACGTTATACACATGTTATATACCTGTAACACACCTGTAATCCTGCTGCAGTGTTTTATATTCTGAGCTCAGGACTCTGATTGATTATTGATGATTTGACTCTGAATCTGTTGTCATAGCAACAAACCTGAGAACTTGCAGCTGATTCACATCTGGATCATAATTAATTGTTGAACCCATAAATGAAGTCTTGTTCAGATGATGAGAAACTTTCATATTTAAATGATTTCAGATGTTCCTGAGAGGCCGTTATGATCTGTTGTTGTAGTTCTCACAGAATAAAGACTTAAATACTTATATATATAAGAGGGGCGTAAAAGAAACAGCAGAGCAAATCAAACATTTGATTTAAGGGTTAAACTGTGACTGAAGTGTTTGTCTGCAGACACCTGAGGGAGAGGAGGAAGAACAGCTCACTGTCTTCTGAGGAAGAGGAGGAGGAGGAGGAGAAGATCTCAGATGAAGATTTCTAACATTATTGTGTATTTTCCTGCAGGTGAACTCAAATATAGTTTGCTAACGCCGTGGTTTTGAAACTCTAGTTGTTTGGGGATATACGATCAGTGTTTTACTCATGATCAAACTTTTGATACAGTATCTCTCTCTGTGTGTTTGGTTTCCACTAAAAATACATATATTTCTTTTATTCTTGTTCCTGCAGTGAGATGTGTGAACTGTAACTTGAGTGGAGAATCTGTTTAATATCACTTCAGGGTGTCGACATTGTTTTAAAAAGGGTTTTATCTTCTTTATAAGATTTCTTCACACAGAAACTGAGGAGGTTTTAACTTGTTTATTATCCCATTTATACTGAGACCACCAACACAACTCTGTGTGTCATCAAGTTACATCATAAAATCTAAACAGGAAGTGGTTCACGAGGCTGAGCTGGGCTTGATGTTGGACAGAATTCAGGGAGAAATGTTTTTTTTTATGATCCTTAGAAAAGATTCACAATATTTTTTAATTTAGCCAATAAAACCTCAGTATTACAGTGAATCTCATGTTGACAGCATCATGTGACACTTTGTCAGTGAAACAATATGAAAACAGCAGAGTTCATAAATGTACTTTATGTCTAATTAGGGTCATTCATATTTTGAGCTTGTGAAATGCAGCTGTATATCACCTTTTGTGTGCATGTGAAATAAAAGTGCATGCAAATATCTGAATGTGTAATTTTGTAAAGAAATTCTCACAAATTCAAGTTTGTGAATGTGTAATAAAGTTTTGCAGCTGTAGAAATATTTTAAACATCACATAGGCAGTAAAACATGTTAAATAGTTAGTTTGATGTGTTAGCAGCCTTTCATTTCTGTTGAATCCATCCAAAACAATCCAGATCCAGTTTTTACAGTGCTGACTCACTGCAAACTGGGACAGCTAGTGATTTAATACGCCGTGCTTCAAACACCATCTGGCTCCGAAATGTTTAAAGGTGGAGTTAAGAGGCTCAGGTGGATGTTACATTCTGTGTTGTTGTACACATGATGATCTGCAGAATCCCTGTGTGTCAGTTGCTGATTTCTTCTGGAGGGAGTTTATTTACCTTCAACATGGAAGTCTCTGAGGGTCCAGACATATCACTCCTGCAGGAGTGGAACAGTTTTGTCAGCAGCAGTCAGACGGAGCTGCCAGCTGTGAAAGTAACTACAACCATCCACTCTGCTGCAGCCGATGTTCGCAGCAGGAGCACAACACAAAGTTAAACTGTCAGGCAGCTCATTTTTAAAGTAGCTGTGTTGTTTTTCTTCAGCAGGTGCTTCTTACTGCCAACAGTTTTCATTGATGACTGTTATTAATTACACTTGTAAATTGTTACTTGGTGTATCAGATCCAAAATAAATGAACTAATCATCTTCATCCCCTCGGAGTGATTCCTAAACAGATTTATGGTCGCAGTTCAGACAAAATCTGACAAAGTTCAATTCAATTCAATTCAGTTTTATTTATATAGAACCATATCATAACAAAGTTATCTCAGGGCACTTTTTCGATTAGAGCAGGTCTAGACCGACTCTTTATATTTACAGAGACCCAACAGTTCCCACCATGAGTAGCACTAGGAGACAGTGGCAAGGAAAAACTCCCTTGAACAGGTAGAAACCTCGAGCAGAACCAGGCTCTGGGTGGGTGGTCATCTGCCTCGACCGGTTGGGTTGAAGGGGGAGGGGGGAGCGGGAGGAAAGAGAACATACAGCAGCACAATACAGGTCCACATAGGGATGTAAAGTAGTAGTGGTAATGGTATTGATGTTAATATTAACAGAAATAATACTAAAAGCAATATTATAATAGTAATACTAATAATAAGAGCAATAACAGTAATAGCAGCAGCGGGTGCAGAGCAGGAGCACGGGGGCAGCAGGGGGCAGCAGGTGGCTGCAACCATAGATCCAGACTCTACAGCTCCGGAGGCAGAAATACCTGCAGAAAGCAACAGAAGGAGAGAGAGAGAGAGAAAGAGGAGAGAAAGCACACAACTACGGGAAGAAGTTGAATTAGTAACAAGCATTGATGGGATATGAGTGCGTACAGATGGAGAAGGAGAGGAGGATAGAGGAGCTCAGTGCATCATGGGAAGTCCCCCGGCAGTCTAGGCCTATAGCAGCATAACTAAGGGGGGGCTCAGGGGTCACCCCACTATAAGCTTTATCAAAGAGGAAAGTCTTAAGCCTACTCTTAAATGTGAGGAGGGGGTCTGGTTCCACAGGAGAGGATAGCTGAAGGCTCTGGCTCCCATTCTACTTTTAGAGACTCTAGGAACCACAAGGAACCCTGCATTCTGGGAGCGCAGTGCTCTAGGGGGTTACAGGGTACTATGAGCTCTTTAAGATATGATGGTGCCTGACCATTTAGGGCTTTGAAGGTGAGGAGAAGGATTTTAAATTCGATTCTGGATTTTACAGGGAGCCAGTGTAGAGAAGCTAATATTGGAGAAATATGATCTCTTTTTCTGGTTCTTGTCAGTAAACGTGCCGCAGCATTCTGGATCAGCTGGAGAGTCTTAAGGGATTTATTGGGGCAGCCTGATAATGGAGAGTTGCAATAATCCAGCCTAGATGTAACAAATGCATGGACTAGTTTTTCTGCATCTTTTTAAGACAGGATGTGCCTGATTTTTGCAATGTTACGTAAGTGAAAAAAGGCAGCTCTTGAAGTTTGTTTTATGTGGGAGTTAAAGGACATATCCTGATCAAAGATAACTCCATGATTCCTTACGGTGTCGCTGGAGGCCAGGGCAATCCCATCTAGAGAAACTATATCTTTAGATAATGTGTTTCGAAGGTGTTCGGGGCCAAGTACAATAACTTCGGTTTTGTCTGAGTTTAACATCAGAAAATTGCAGGTCATCCAGGTTTTTATGTCCTTAAGGCATGCTTGAAGTTTAGCTAATTGATTGGTTTCATCTGGCTTGATCGATAAGTATAACTGGGTATCATCTGCATAACAATGAAGATTTATGGAGTGCTTCCTAATAATATTGCCTAAAGGAAGCATATATAAGGTGAATAGAATTGGTCCAAGCACAGAACCTTGTGGAACTCCGTGACTGACTTTGGCGTGCATAGAGGATTCATCATTAACGTGTACAAACTGATATCGATCTGATAAATAGGATTTAAACCAGCTTAGTGCGGTGCCTTTAATGCCAATTAAATGTTCTAGTCTCTGTAATAGAATGTGATGGTCAATGGTATCGAATGCAGCACTAAGATCTAATAAGACAAGTAAAGTCCTTTGTCGGATGCAATTAGAAGGTCATTTGTAACTTTCACCAGTGCTGTCTCAGTTCTATGATGCACTCTAAATCCTGACTGAAAATCCTCAAACAATTTATTGTTGTGTAGAAAGTCACACAACTGATTGGCGACTGCTTTCTCAAGGATCTTAGAGAGAAAAGGAGGGTTAGATATAGGTCTATAATTTGACAAAATCCCTGGATCAAGAGTGGGCTTTTTAAGAAAAGGCTTAATTACAGCTACTTTAAAGGACTGTGGCACATAGCCTTTAATAAGGACAGATTGATCATATCTAGTAAAGAAATGCTAACTAAGGGTACTTCTTTAAGCAGCCTAGATGGGACAGGGTCTAAGAGACACGTTGATGGCTTAGATGAGGAAATCATAGAAACCATTTCCTTTCAAGTTTTCACGATGTTTGCTTTAATTTGCGGGTTTGCAGGTTATACCATGGAGCTAACCTCCTCTGTTTTATTATCTTCTTTTTTAGAGGGGCGATAGAGTCGAGTGTCATTCGTAGTGAGCCTGCAGCACTATCAACAAGATGATCAATTTGGGAGGGACTAAAGTTAGCATAGGAGTCATCTGTTATATTGAGACATGGAACTGAATTAAATGCTGATGGAATCACTTCCTTAAATTTAGCTACAGCACTATCAGATAGACATCTAGTGTAGGAATGTTTGCCTAATGGCGTGCAGTCCAGCAATAGGAATTCAAAAGTTATTAAATAATGGTCTGATAAAAAATGGATTCTGTGGAAAGACTATTAGATGTTCAATTTCTATGCCATAGACAAGAACAAGGTCGAGGGTGTGGTTAAAACAGTGAGTGGGTTTATGTACACTCTGACAGAAGCCAATCGAATCTAATAATGAGATAAACGCAGCACTAAGGCTATCATTTTCTACATTCACATGAATATTAAAATCACCTACAATCATTATTTTATCTGTTTTAACGACTAAACCTGATAAGAACTCTGAGAATTCAGATAAAAATTCAGAATACGGTCCAGGAGCTCGGTACACTATAACAAATAGTGGCTGTAGTGTTTTCCAGGTTTGGTGAGAAAGGCTAAGAACAAGGCTTTCGAACGAGTTATAATTTAGTTTAGGTTTAGGTTTGATCAATAGGCTTGAGTCGAAGATGGCTGCAACTCCACCTCCTCGGCCTGAGTCTCGAGGAATGTGAGTATTAATGTGACTGGGGGGAGTGGATTCATTTAGGCTAACATATTCATCGTGACACAGCCAGGTTTCAGTAAGACAAAATAAATCAATATTATAATCTGATATTAGATCGTTTACTAGAACAGCTTTAGATGAGAGAGATCTGATGTTTAAGAGTCCACATTTAATTCTCCTGTTTTATTGTTCTGTTGCAGTGGAGGTTTTACTTTTTATTAGGTTTTTATGTGTAACTCCTCTTCTGTTTACTTTTGATTTAAATAATTTAAGTGGGGGGGGGGCAGACAACCTCTCTGTGGAGTTTAGGGTGGGTAACTGCTCTAATGGAAGCGCAGAGAAGCGTGTAGGACTGCAACTCTGCCTCCTGGTCTGGACCACAGACTGTATTAAGTCTATGGTCTGAACTCTGAGCTGTCATGGCTTTGGGCCACTAATAAATTCGGCCAGATTTCTAGATATGAGAGCGGCTCCATCCAAAGTGGGATGAATGCCATCTCTCCTAATCAGACCAGGTCTTCTCCAGAAAGTCTGCCAATTATCTACAAAGCCCACATCATTACCTGTATTTGTATACATTGTATTATTTTCATATATTAAAATTCACATATTTTTATTGTATTGTTATATATCTTCTTATTTTATTGTAGTCTCTCATTGTAGTATGAATGTTGAGTTTTTATAAACAGACTGTCCTTAGATCAGATTAGATCCAGCAGGGGGCGGAAATGAGCCACAACAAACTTAAAACTACCAGAAGAAGAAGAAGAAGAAGGAGGAAGAGGAGGAGGAGGAGGAGGAGAAGAAGAAGGAGAAGGAGAAGGAAGAAGAGAAGAAGAAGGAGGAGGAGGAGGAGAAGAAGGAGAAGAAGGAAGAAGAGAAGAAGAAGGAGAAGAAGAAGAGAGAGAAGGGAGTTAAAGCTGCTGTAGCTGAAAGGTTGATCAGTAAGAAGGGGGGTGAGAGCCTCTCGATCTTACTTCATTTTGAGAACATCTTACCAAAGAATGTCTTGCTGGGTGTGTTCAGTTATTCAGTGAGAGAATGGTGTCAGCAAATGGGTCATGTAGCAGGACAATGCAAAGGAAAGGAAAGGTGTGCGCGGTGCGGAGGGAATCATGCGTATGGAAAATGTAGTGGAAATGATAGAGTGAAGTGCTGCAGCTGTGGAGGAGAACATAGCCGCTTTCCAAGGCTGTGTTGTGCAAAAACAAGCGAGAGAAGTACAAAGATACAAAATGATGAACCAGGTTTCATATGCTGAAGCATTAAAGAAGGTAAATGAAGAAGCAGCAAACAAGAAAATAACAGAAAAAACAAAGTAAAGCCTCAAACACAGTAAGGAGGGCAAAATCACTGTAAGAATCAGTGTAAAGTAAAGGAAGTAAAGAAGGGGACTTTACTTGCAGATAGAGTTAAATTTGTTCCATTTATCTGTAAAGTGGCTTATACAGCTCTCCAACAAGAAGATGGAAGGCAAGTACTAATACAACTGTAGATGCAGCAAGGAACTATTTAGGGATCACAAGCACTGAGGGAGACTCAACATACGAATATACAGTCCACTGAAGTGTGATGACGCCTCCTGAAGGACTGATCTTCATCATAATGGTAACCCACATTCTTCAGTGGAAGGCTAGAGGTTGAATTGCAAATGGTCAAGAGTTTAAAAAGTATTCATGAGCTAGAAGTTTTACCAGATGCAAGTTGTGTTCAACAGGCCTGGATAAAACCACACTTAGACTTTAAAATACCAGGATATACTTCAGTGAGATGTGACAGAAACATTACACAAGGTGGGGGCGTACAACATTCACTAAGGAAGGCGTTTTGGAAACAGTCCTGTCCACATCAATAGGAACGTGTGGGAATATTAACTTTTATAATCTAATTTGTTCTATTTTTATTTTTTTGTGTTGTTGCTAGTTTTTCTACAGACCAATTAGTATTCAGATGATCTAACGCCATGAATCCACACACTCCCATACAGCAGGTGGCGGCATGCAGCTTTTTGCGATCCGCCAATAAACACGAAGAAGAAGGAGAAGAAATTAAAAACAACAACAACTCTGGTCCACACCCGCCATAAAACGGAAAGAAGAAGAAGAAGTGAAGAAAATTCCGGAAACAGTCAGTTTAAAGTCCAGTCTGGTCACATTAGCAGCTGATGAACCAGTTCTGGGAAAGACGCGGACCCGGAGCGGAGCCGGGTCAGCGGTAAACAGAAGAAGAAAAAGACGCAGAAGAAGAAGCGGGTCATCGTCCCGGAAGTGATATCAGTGAATCCTCTGCAGGCTAACCGGTGTTAGCAGGTACGAAAACAAACCAGCTGTTTCTAACGTTTTTATTAATTTAATCTTCAGTACACCGTCACACTGATGACATCACAGTGATTTGTGACGTACCAGACGGTTGACAAAATGATTACAGTCCGGAGCTGTCTGTTAGCCTAGCTGTTAGCAGTTAGCTGTGTGTTAGCAGTTAGCTGTGTGTTAGCTCCGTCACTGAAGGTTTAAATGTTTCTTTAATGGATCAAATCAAACATTTTGTTGGTTTGTGGAGTTTGTGGAACTGTCAGTTCAGAACTCCCATTGGAAATCTGCTGATTTAACACCGCAACTGGGACGTTCAAGAGCCGATACAGAGTAGAAGTACTGTGACTTTACAGTAACAGGAGCTGAAGTAGAAGTACTGTGACTTTACAGTACAGGAGCTGAAGTAGAAGTACTGTGACTTTACAGTAACAGGAGCTGAAGTAGAAGTACTGTGACTTTACAGTAACAGGAGCTGAAGTAAAAGTACTGTGACTTTACAGTAACAGGAGCTGAAGTAGAAGTAAAAGTACTGTGACTTTACAGTAACAGGAGCTGAAGTAGAAGTACTGTGACTTTACAGTAACAGGAGCTGAAGTAGAAGTAAAAGTACTGTGACTTTACAGTAACAGGAGCTGAAGTAAAAGTACTGTGACTTTACAGTAACAGGAGCTGAAGTAAAAGTACTGTGACTTTACAGTAACAGGAGCTGAAGTAGAAGTACTGTGACTTTACAGTAACAGGAGCTGAAGTAGAAGTAAAAGTACTGTGACTTTACAGTAACAGGAGCTGAAGTAAAAGTACTGTGACTTTACAGTAACAGGAGCTGAAGTAAAAGTACTGTGACTTTACAGTAACAGGAGCTGAAGTAGAAGTACTGTGACTTTACAGTAACAGGAGCTGAAGTAGAAGTACTGTGACTTTACAGTAACAGGAGCTGAAGTAGAAGTAAAAGTATTGTGACTTTACAGTAACAGGAGCTGAAGTAGAAGTACTGTGACTTTACAGTAACAGGAGCTGAAGTAGAAGTACTGTGACTTTACAGTAACAGGAGCTGAAGTAGAAGTACTGTGACTTTACAGTAACAGGAGCTGAAGTAGAAGTACTGTGACTTTACAGTAACAGGAGCTGAAGTAGAAGTAAAAGTACTGTGACTTTACAGTAACAGGAGCTGAAGTAGAAGTACTGTGACTACAGTAACAGGAGCTGAAGTAGAAGTAAAAGTACTGTGACTTTACAGTAACAGTAGCTGAAGTAAAAGTACTGTGACTTTACAGTAACAGGAGCTGAAGTAGAAGTACTGTGACTTTACAGTAACAGGAGCTGAAGTAGAAGTAAAAGTATTGTGACTTTACAGTAACAGGAGCTGAAGTAAAAGTACTGTGACTTTACAGTAACAGGAGCTGAAGTAGAAGTACTGTGACTTTACAGTAACAGGAGCTGAAGTAGAAGTACTGTGACTTTACAGTAACAGGAGCTGAAGTAGAAGTAAAAGTACTGTGACTTTACAGTAACAGGAGCTGAAGTAAAAGTACTGTGACTTTACAGTAACAGGAGCTGAAGTAGAAGTACTGTGACTTTACAGTAACAGGAGCTGAAGTAGAAGTAAAAGTACTGTGACTTTACAGTAACAGGAGCTGAAGTAGAAGTACTGTGACTTTACAGTAACAGGAGCTGAAGTAGAAGTAAAAGTACTGTGACTTTACAGTAACAGGAGCTGAAGTAGAAGTACTGTGACTTTACAGTAACAGGAGCTGAAGTAGAAGTAAAAGTACTGTGACTTTACAGTAACAGGAAGTAATGGGACTTTATGAACAGGGGAGCTGAAGTGAGTGAATCAAGATTCCACAAAGTAACAGGAGCTGAAGTAGAAGCACTGTGGACCTTTACAGTAACAGGAGCTGAAGTAGAAGTAAAAGCACTGTGGACTCTTACAGCAACAGGAGCTGAAGTAGGGCACCAGACTCCCACAGTAACAGAGCTGAAGTAGAAGTAAAAGCATCAGACTTACAGCAACAGTAGCTGAAGTAAAAGTGACTGTGACTCACAGTAACAGGGAGTTTAGTGAAGTGCACTGTGACTCTTACAGTAACAGGAGCTGAAGTCCAGACCAGTAACAGGAGCTGGAAGTAGGAAGTACTGGGTGACTACAGTAACAGGAGTAGCAGATTCTTATGAAAGAATAGAAGGAAGGAATTGTGAATGGAGGTAGTAATAGGGTGGACAGGGATTTTACAGTAACAGGAGCTGAAGTAAAAGTACTGTGACTTTACAGTAACAGGAGCTGAAGTAAAAGTACTGTGACTTTACAGTAACAGGAGCTGAAGTAGAAGTACTGTGACTTTACAGTAACAGGAGCTGAAGTAGAAGTAAAAGTACTGTGACTTTACAGTAACAGGAGCTGAAGTAAAAGTACTGTGACTTTACAGTAACAGGAGCTGAAGTAAAAGTACTGTGACTTTACAGTAACAGGAGCTGAAGTAGAAGTACTGTGACTTTACAGTAACAGGAGCTGAAGTAGAAGTACTGTGACTTTACAGTAACAGGAGCTGAAGTAGAAGTAAAAGTATTGTGACTTTACAGTAACAGGAGCTGAAGTAGAAGTACTGTGACTTTACAGTAACAGGAGCTGAAGTAGAAGTACTGTGACTTTACAGTAACAGGAGCTGAAGTAGAAGTACTGTGACTTTACAGTAACAGGAGCTGAAGTAGAAGTACTGTGACTTTACAGTAACAGGAGCTGAAGTAGAAGTAAAAGTACTGTGACTTTACAGTAACAGGAGCTGAAGTAGAAGTACTGTGACTACAGTAACAGGAGCTGAAGTAGAAGTAAAAGTACTGTGACTTTACAGTAACAGTAGCTGAAGTAAAAGTACTGTGACTTTACAGTAACAGGAGCTGAAGTAGAAGTACTGTGACTTTACAGTAACAGGAGCTGAAGTAGAAGTAAAAGTAATGTGACTTTACAGTAACAGGAGCTGAAGTAAAAGTACTGTGACTTTACAGTAA
>SEMN01001231.1:0-82103 GCA_005408345.1 Macquaria australasica
TGTGGAGTCACAACACTGTGGGATGAGCATTTATTTTCACAGGGCACAGACGGCGTCTTCGCCTCAGTCTCTGACTTAATGCAAACGCTAAAAGTAGCTTAGCGCTCTGCGTGAACAAAGTTGTAGCCCGATGGGTTTGATGTGTAGATCACGAACTCACTGCCTCCCTGGCTGTTTGAAACACTGAGCGAGTCCAGCAGTCTGTGTCCGGTGTAATCCTCCTCTCTGATTCAGAGTTTCTGAGACAGCAGAGGAGGGGAGGGGAGGGGGGGGGGGGGCTTTTATTTCTTCTTCCTACAAATAGCTGGAGGCTGCAGGAAGCACTGGTCATCAGTTACAGTCCTCCTCACCTCCCTATGCTCCTCCTCTCACCCGTCCTCCACCTACACCTGGTCGCCCGCTGACCTGTCGGCACACAGGAGAGCTCTGTGTGTGTGTCTGTGTGTGTGTGTGTGTCTGTGTGTGTGTGTGTGTGTGTCTGTGTGTGTGTGTGTGTCTGTGTGTGTGTGTGTGTGTGTCCCTCAGGCAGTAAACTCTCCACCAGTGAAGCAGCTGTTTCCCTGCGAGCTAGAGAAGCAGCTGCTCTCTCTCTCTCTCTGTCTCTCTCTCTGTCTGTCTGTCTGTCTCTCTGTCTGTCTGTCTGTCTCTCTCTGTGTCTCTCTGTCTCTCTTAATATATGTGATGATGTGATGCGTGTATGCCCGTGTATATAATAATAGCGATTAACGTGTATGTACATTATGTATATGAATGGCATTAATATATATGCGTTGTTATGTATATGTAAAAGTTGATGTATATATAATAAGATTGATTATTATATATATGGCGGTGATGCAGGCCGTGTAATAAAGGTCATATGCTTATTAACGTGCGTGTATAATAATAAGTATATATGATAATGAAAACTTAGCGATATGTATATATGCCGTGAATAGCATATAATAAGAATTGCTGTAAAAATATAACAAAATATATATGTAATAAGATTAATATATAATATAAATTAATAATATATATATATAAGATTAATAACCATGTATATGTATAACCAACAAAGGTATACTTACGATGTATATGTATATGTCGGGTCTCCAATATATGTATATGAGATTAATAATATGTAATGTCGATGTGTGATGTAATATGGCGCCGATATGCCGATGTAATATGTCGCGCGTGTCTCTGTCTCTCTGCCTGTCTCTGTCTCTCTCTGTCTATCTCTCCGTCTCTCCCTCTCTCTCCGTCTCTCTCTCTCTCTCCGTCTCTCTCTCTCTCTCCGTCTCTCTCTGTCTATCTCTCCGTCTCTCTCTCTCTCT
Organism: Macquaria australasica; assembly: GCA_005408345.1. Taxonomy (NCBI): domain Eukaryota; kingdom Metazoa; phylum Chordata; class Actinopteri; order Centrarchiformes; family Percichthyidae; genus Macquaria; species Macquaria australasica. The sequence continues at coordinate 1,320 of SEMN01001231.1, forward strand.
CTGAACGTTCTCAGCCCGACCTCTGACCCCTGACGTCACATCAGCAGTCTGAACTTAAACTCAAATAATGCTTCTGCAACAGACTTGTGCTGACTGACGATTAAAGGATGATCGCTGATTGGTTTTCCTGCGCTGATATAAAGGTGATTTTAACTATCAGAACTAAGATGTAATACCCTGCTGTGCACTCAGAGCCGTTTCCGCCCGCTGAGTCCTGTTAAGTTAGACACGCGTGCGATGCGAAGGTCTGCCGGCTTTTCAGACTTTTTTTTGTAGCTGATATAATTTGTAGCGTCTTAAAATCTGATTTTATTTGAGTGAACTTGAAGGCTTCAGTCACACAGACAGAGCTGTTCCTCTACCAGCTGACAGTTTGTAACTCACTTGATCAGCTGACTTTGCAACGAGCAAAACCAGCCGCTGGCGACTTGACAAGCTGAGTCGCAGCAGGCGACGCCATCAGCCGGCTTGAGTCAAAGTTTGACGGGTTTGGTCTGAAGTGGCTGGAGATTATGCTTGCTAGCAGCTAATGTAGGCTGCAGCAGAGCTGAGCAGCGGCTGCAGAGCTCTGTCAGCTCACTTCTTTCTCCACACCAACTTTAGACTACTTTAAAAACACCTGAAACACCTGGAAACACGCAGAGGTGGAAAATCTAAGGAGCTCAACTCTAAGCTTTGGAAAAGATCATGGTGACACTTTCTGCCGTCACTAATGACTTTATCAATATTTAACAAAGACCACGATCTTTCTATGTCAGAAAACAGTGAAACATTTCCCAAAAACAACTTCCCAAACTCAACGTGACGTCTTCAGTCTGAAGATATTCAGTTTACTGAGACAGAAAACCAGAAAATATTCACATTTTCAAAGCTAGAACCAGTGAGTTGAAGGGATTTTTACTTAAAATTCACCCAAAACGATGGTTCACATGTTGAAATTGTTGCTGACTAATATCTATAGCTGTAGATCTTTTCTTCACCATAACCAGGTGCTCCCTAAATGTCGGACTGATTCCTCTCATGTCCGGTAACTTTTCATGTTGCACAGCCTGAAATCATACACACTGCAAAAAAAGGAATTTCGAGAAAGTAAAAAATTCTTGCTTCTGGTAAATGAGTCTTATTTTTTGTCTAAAAAGAAAAATAATCTTGTCCAGCATGCTTTGCATTAGAAAAGTAATCTTTTAAAAAATATATATATCTAGCTTTTTATTCCTGCTCAATTTAACCAGTAACAACAAGATCATTTCTCTTATTTTAAGAGAATTCTCACTGGCAGATTGCTTGCTTTGCAAGACAATTTGATTATATTTAAAAATATTTGGCTTCTTTCTAGTAGGGCTGTTTCTGCAGTGCAGCTGATGGACGCTTTTACTCTTCAGGTCTAATCTCTCCTCTTCCTCTCCTCACTCCACTCTCTCCATCCACAGCCTCTTTACTTCTTCCATTACAGTATTACTCTCTCTCTCTGGGTGAAGTCAGCTCCAATTAATTTATTACAAGCTGTAAACAAAACAGATCCAACACAAAGAGCTTCACCGAGCGACACGAGTCCATCGAAACAAGAGGGGACGAAAATACATCAGGTACACTCCTCCTCCTCCTCTTCATCCCCCTCTCCATCCCTCCGGGCGGTTCATCCATCCTGCCCACTCAGAGACAGAAATAGACTGATGGAGAGCAGGAGAGCTCTGCTGGGAGATGACCACTGGACACACACACACACACACACAGTACTGGATGCTCCTATAGACACACATGCTGTATATTCAGCTGACAGCAGGCCTGTCTGATGTATTTGTGTTTAATATTTATATGCTGCTGTTTCTTCACATGCAGCCTCTGACCCTGATGAACGGAGGATTTACTGCCGCCGTTACAGACTGCATTCGTTTTAACCAGGTGAACCCAATCAGCTGAGTGAGTCTCGCACGCCGGCCGTGTCGCAGAGCGGCGAGGTCTCTGACATGTAGAGCTGCAACGAACTGCAGGCCTCTCTTTTTATCGTGTTCGCACTGCAAGAACCGGGAACAATCGTAGCTGTCAGAATGCCGTTTTGAGGGAGTTTTTTAGCTCCCACTTCAGAGCAGGTACTCATAAGTGTACGGTGATTGGTCGAACGCTGCCAATGCAGCACTGGCAGCCGCCATCTTTAAAACCCTGTGTAACAGCTCGTAACGATAGCCTTAAAAAATGGACCAAAACTAGGGCTAACGATAAAACGATAACAATAATTATCGTGATATAATTTTCCTCGATATAAATCTAACAAATGTTCGATACATTTTCAATATAATAAAACCACCCATACACCAGGAGGGGGGGGGGCGCTAGCTGCCACCCACCATTAAACAGAAGAAGAAGAAGGAACAGGTCTGCTTACAGACACAGAGGCTAACAGGCTTGTAGTTGGAGCGGAAAAAGCAAAATACCGACACCAAAGAAAACACAGCTTCAGTAGTTTGGAGATATTTTGGCTGTTTGTGACAATAAAAAGTTTAAAATCACGATTAACCACCTGGTTTCTTCAACTTTCTCTCAGGAGCAAAAATCAGCCTTTAAACTTGAAGTTGATAAAACAATCGGAGACATTTCTGACTTTTCTTCTTACTTATCAGCTGACGTATAAACCAACACAATATATCTGCTATGAGATCATATTGGCTGATTTATATGAAGATCAATCGTTCAGATCTTTGGACTGAGAACAAGTTCAAACTTTCTCAACTTTACAGAGACGGAGGGTAAACTATCTGACAAATACATGAGAAAGACTGACATGCTGATATGTAGTGACTTCAATGGACTCTGGAATCAGTCAGCCAGGCAGTAAATCAATCAATCAATCAGGCAAATATTCTACTGTTTGTAAGTGTAAATTGAAAAAGACGGGTTTTCAGTCTCATCCGCCTCTCTCTGTCTCCGCTCAGTGATCAGAAACACATGTGGGAAAACACACACACACACACTCAGAGGAATGTGGAGGAGTGCAGGTCATCTGGAGCTGAACCAGAATCATCTGCAGGGAAACAAACTTTTATTTTTTCTGTCGAGGCCACAGAGTTCAGACTGAAACACAAAGTCTTTCACTGCTTCATCTTCTTCTTCACTGCTTCACCTTCACTCGTCTCTTTTATCGACTCTTTGTTTTTTAAAGAAACATTGAACACTAACGACACAGTGACACCTACAGCAGCGCCTGAACCTGATGTTTAATGAGAGGTTTTTGGTAATTTTCAGAGTTTTATTGATTCACGAAACACAAAACTGGGAAAAGAACTCTTAATTTTGATGAGTTTTTGTTCCTGCCAGCAGCACGTCTTTACTTCATCTGTCAGCAGAATCTGGCAGATTTCAATGCATTTCAGCAGATTTTAATACATATATATTTCCACTGATACATTTTGGTGGAAAGTTCGGCCGTGGTTGAAGGAACAAATGATTAGTTTTAGCTGCAGATCCCGATTCAATAGCGCCAACATGTGGCCACTTTATGACCCCTTGCTGCTCCAACATCCCTCTATCTTACCCTCCACGTCTGACTGAAGAGATACGCTTCAGTTTTAATCAGTACAGGCGTCTACACCGATCATTTAGACTGAAAACAGCCCTGAATTAAAGCCGCGTTGGTGGGGGCATGTTGTTTGAAAGTACCTGTGAGACAAAGTAACAGATTCATGCCTTTAAAGGCTCATCAGACACCAAAACACTTCGTCGATCTCGACACAAACAGAAGAAATACGGCGTTCTCGTAATGTGTGCAGCATGTATTTGAAGAGAATTACTAGCCTGATACTCAAACCTTATTGCCATTTCAGTCAGTTCATACATTCAGCCTGACGTCGCCTGATCTCTGTTCAGAAGCCCGGTGGATGGTTTTGTTTGATTTTGCGCAAACCGAGTGTCGTATCTGTCCTACTGACTGCAGCAGGAGCTAACAGCTGGAGAAATAAGTCGATTTGAGAGTTGTTATTTCTGCACAGCTGCAGCGATCTCGTCCACGTTTTTCTGTCGCTAGGTTTCATAAATGCAGCTAGTTGTCAAACCTACTGCTGCGTGCAGAAAGCTGACGTCTCCCGTTCTCTCTCTCGTTTTCTTTTTGATTGCAGCCATCAATGAGCACGACGCCGGACCCAGTTAATCAGTGAACCAATCAGAGATGTGGGAACTACAGACGACCGATATACCAAACTTTCTCAGACAAAGAACTGCTGCTGGGACCAGAATCAACTGACAGAATAAAGAAGCGGTTCTCAAACTGTTGTCATTTGTTTTAAATAAAGTCCCATAACTCTTATAAACATTGTGCATTATGAACCCAGTTCAGATGACACGTGCACATCTCTGCTCCAATCAATCCTGAACAATGTGATGACACGTCACTTACAGGTGACACAACAGCAGCATCATATAAAAGGTTCATAACGTCTGATCGGGATTTCTTTCTCATTTATCTTGTGTTGGATTATAAAGTGATGAAAAGCACAAGTTGTTCAAAGTCCTTGAACGCACCACTTCCACCTTTCATGTTGCATGTGTGGCCGTGATGACTTTGTGTGTGTGTGTGTTGAAGTGAGAGTACAAATGTTTCAGGCTGCTTGTGTGTTTTCATTGTTTGGGTCCAAACCTGCATCATTAATCAGGAATGTGAGGCTCCTGTTACTGGGTCACAACGAGCTGCACACACACACACACACTCTGTAATCCCTTTCTCACCTCTCTCCTGACCAAAAAAAAAAAAATCAGCTTCACGACCTCGTTATCTTGAGATTAAACGTTTTTCTGATGATTACAGAGTTTTATTGTATCAGCTTCAGAGTTTAAAAAGAGTTTTGTGGAGCTGTTATTGATCTCTCATCATCCCGTTATAACAAAGTCACGGTTTCACTGAGATCTGATCACGGCGTAACAATCTGAGATAAAAACATCAGAGGTTCATATCTTCAGATGGTCTTATGATCAATTTAAGGGTTAAATAAAAAGAAATATTCTTTTTTTAATCTTGAAAATTAATATGTTACCACACATATCACACCAGATCACTGCTGAACAGAAGGAGATCTACCTGCAGCGTGTCGAGTCTCCGGCTGTGTTCAGTCCTGCAGAGACAAACAGAGACAGAAGAGACGCTTAACAGACGACCAGAGTCTCAGTTTGTTCTCAGGTCTTCAACACCTTCAAGGTAACTTTACAACCCTCACATCCACACAGAGTACACAGAGAGTACAGAGAGTACACAGAGTAGAGAGAGAGTACACAGAGAGTATACAGAGTACAGAGAGTATACAGAGGGTACAGAGAGTATACAGAGTACAAAGAGTATACAGAGAGTATACAGAGAGTACAGAGAGTATACAGAGTACAAAGAGTATACAGAGAGTATACAGAGAGTACAGAAAGAAATTTACACAGAAATCTCAAAGTAAGACGTCAGTTTTCTGTCCTCCATTAGAAGCGGAGGAAGAAGTATTCAGATCCTTTACTGAAATACCACACTGCGAAAATACTCCACTAGTATCAGCAAAATGTACTTAAAGTATCCAAAGTAAAAGTACTCATTGTGCAGTAAAATGTCACTCCGTCAGTGTGATATCAGATAATTAACGTTAAACTTGACGACAGAACAAAATGAAACTCGACCAAAGATCCTCTGTGAGGGAAGACGCTCCACTCTGTGACGCCACTAAACAACCAGAGTGGTTCTGTAGTTCCATCAACTCCAACAGGAGTGAGACGTCTTCTCTCCAGCTGATTCAAGAGTCGTATTATCAGATCGATAATTCAGCTTTATACTTTTGGACCTTAAGCATTCGGATCAAGTAGCTTGTGAAAAATAATACGGGTCAGACACATATTTAATCAACTTTTAAGTAAATATAAGTATCTGATCGGACTCGGATCAAAATCTGGGCTAAAAAAGCTTAAAACTGCATCATCTTCATCCTAAAAACGACCTTACCCTCTTCAGGTACCTGCAGAGTATTTCCAGTTTAAACTTGTTGCAGACGACCTCTGTGACCCCGGCTTTAAAACACACACACACACACACACACACACACACAGAGCCCGGTCAGTGATTCCTCTCACGTCCACCTCAAATCCCTCGAGTGAGAGGGAGCGAGGAGACGATGAAGAGGAGGAGGAGGAGGAGGAGGTGACTGAAGGCACATTTACCATCTGTAATCAAAAGAACTCCATGTTGGACTGTCGCCTCCCCCCTCCTCTCTTTCTCTCTCTCTCTCTTCAGTTTCCTTCCCTCTGTTGCAAAGCATGACTGGCATACTGATGACGGGATTACACACACACACACACAATCTAGTGAGAGAAGTAATGACTTTTTGCCTTCTCTCTCAATTCGCTGCGAGCTGCCAATTCCCACTGGGTCGCTGCGTGTGTGTGTATGTGTGTGTAAGATTGTGTGTGTGTGTGTGTGTGTGTGTGTGTGTGTGTGTGTGTGTGTGTGTGTGTGTGTATGAGAGAGAGAGTGTGAATGTGAAAGAAACAGAAAGAGCAAGAGACACACGAGGTGATACAACATCTCCAATTAGCTGAGCTGGTGGTCTGTTTGGGGGGTTGAGTGTGTTTGTGTGTGTGTGTTGGCTGGGAGAGGATAATAAGACCACACAGTGGAGGTCTTCAGGCGGGTCGAGGACCTGGACCTGAACCTGAACCTGCTCTCTGCTGCAGCTCTCTGTGTGAGGCTTTAGCAGACTGAGAGGCTGTTTTCTGTTGAAATTATTGTTAAACAATCGATCAATAAGTCAGATTAGCTCCTTGTGTTTTGCATGTTTTTAACCTGTCTCGCCTGAGGAGCTCCAGAAGCTACAGGAGGAACCTCAAAGCACATGTTTGATTTCAAATTAAGACCTTAAAGTCGAGATGAAGCATCATTTTGAGCGCATCGAGCTTCTGTATCGTGACATATTTCTGAGTTGGCAGGCGCCACGTAACGTTGGGCGTGGAGACTTGCGGTGATTCAGAGTTGGATGCTACTCGCCTCCTTCAACACCTTCGTCCCCTCCCCCATTACCGGAGCAGGCAGACATACTTCTCAATAGACGTGTCAATATCCAGGAGCTTCACGATTCGATTCAGAGGGCTACGATGTGATTATAAAACGATTATCGATGCATCTTGATCAGTGTCCAAAATTAAACTTTTGACTCATCTGTTTCCTTCTGTTAACCGTTTTGTTTTGGTTAGCAGGGACCCCACAATTTATTTTTGAGTATAATTCAATTTAGTTTGAAATTTATTTCTAAGAAGGTAAAGTTTATATTCCAAGATGTACTGATCTAACATGTTTTCCAGGATCCAGTGTTCATAGTTTATGATTTTATGCAGTATTAATGTTTGTGGATGCGTTGTACGGTAGAGTACGGTGAGAGAGTTTGAAGCACAAATAGTAGAAGAAGAACAACTTCCTCCGTTGTTGTACGTTGCAGTAGTTATCACAAAGCTAGCAGAGAATTCCGGCTGCAGCACATGACTATTTTGGACTTTTTTTTGGGGGGGGGGGTGGGATGAGGATTTCGTAAATCTTAGCTCTGTGCCGCTAAAAGTTGAAGATTGATTGACAGGTGGACGTCATGAAATTATTGGTTAGTTCAAGCTTTTGTAAACAGACAGGAAGAAAACATCATGGATTTTGATATAAAGAATATAAAGAAATTGATTTTTTTGGCATATATTGTTAAATAGGTGCACATTATGAGCGGGGGTGTGATCTAAAAGGGTCAAAAAGACATTTTTCATTTCATTTTGACTTTTAAGTTGGGGTAGGCAGTTTTCTTTTGTAACTGTTTAATATGGCAAAAATGCCATATTAACCGTGCAGCATATTGTAATTCCAGTGGTCTGAGAGCACTCAAAAAAAAATATCCGCTGATTTACAGATGTCTCTTTCCCAATGTAAGTCTATGGGAAAAAGTTTCTTGGGGCCAGTGTGCATCACGTGACGGACCTAGAAGTTGTAATTACTCCGCCCGCTGTGAAGCGTCTAAATATAACAGAAGAAGAAGACGTTTTGAACGACTCGTTTCTTTCGACCATCGAGGCGTTCAACAATCCTTAAATCTTTGGATTTGCTGCCGCCACGTTTCTGTCCCTCCTGGAAACTCGTCCACGTCTCCTAATGTTCCCCCACGTGGGGCAAACATGCTCAGAAAGAACAGATTTATTCCAACCAGAGAGAAATGGTCAGATTAAGTGTTTACATGGTTATTAGGAGCTAATATTTTCCTATTGAACGGATTATCAAAGGTTCAGGTTGGATCGGGTCGTCTCTTCTGATTGAGGAGGTCACATGAGGCCTGAGGAGAGAACAGGAGAGAAAATCTCCAGTTTCCAGATTCTGCTGCTGTTTAGTGTTGATGGATGCTGCACTGATGTACGTACACACACACACACACACACACAGAGTAACAGAGGCACCACCAGACAGTGATGGGGAGGAGGAGACAGGAGACATTTTGGGAGGGGGGTCAGTGATGTGATATGGGGTCAGAATTTTAAGTGTTGAGACAGAGTGTGTGTGGTGTGCATGTGTGTGTGTTTTCCGCCAGTAAAAATCCTCCAATTCTCATTTCATGCTTCAGTGAAAAGCTTCTCAACCATCGTTGTTTCTTCTCCTCATCCTCACCACCTCCTCTCTTCATCTCCCTCCTCATCCTCACCTCCTCCTCCTCCTCTCTTCATCTCCCTCCTCATCCTCACCTCCTCCTCCTTTCTTCATCTCCCTCCTCATCCTCACCTCCTTTCCTTTCCTCTCCTCCCCCGTCCTCCACTCTTCAAGTCTAAAATAAAGTTAGTATTTTATATTTTTTATATTTTAAAAAGGCATATGTTAGCACGGTGACTCCTGTAGCTCAGGAAGTTTCATCCTTCTGTTGACCGTCTCCACGACTCCAGGGGCCTCCCACTCTGTAATCTGGCCCCTGAGGCAGGTAGGATATCTGCTGTGGGGCCACCACCTGAGAGTTTTATACAGTGAACCCCCCCGTCTTAACTGCCTTTCCAGAGTGCAGACTCATGGGGTGTTAAAAGGGGAATTTGGCCCGTTAAGTATGCAGTAAGATGTTTTTATAGCATCAGTAACTAAATGTCAAACCACTATTGTCCCGTCTTTATTTCTGTCACAGCACGCCGCTGCTCTGATGGTATTTTCTAATTGTTTGCAGTCACCTGATCCAACTGCTCTATTTTCATCTGAAGATTTCTGACATGGTGAAATTCTTTTTACTCTTTTTGTGAATGAAACTTGCCCGCAGACAGAGCCGAACAGGCTGCCTTATTTGACAATTAGTGGATTAAGGTAATGAGCACATCTCAGGAGCACACAGCTGCTCGTGAACAGGCGACATTCATCACCTTGAAACGAGCATTTAAGTTTTTGCAGTTTGAGAGTTAGATGAATTCGACTTGGAACACTTGGAATGTAAACCTCACCAAAGAAGAGAAGGAGAAGAATACAAAAATATGTGTTCAAATCAATTCATCAAAACAATGATATTTATCACCCAGCGCTGCGAGGATCCATACTGAGGACATGTAGCTCTACAGGTGGTCAGTACAGTATCAGGTGTGCTCCTGCTCTGTGAGGCGAGGCACTGAAAGTAGGTGGAGTATTTTGGGATGGTGTCAGTCTCCGGTGACCGTGGTAACAGTCGTCTCGACCACCAACAGGTTTCCCCACAGGACACGAAAATCATCCGTGACCTTCATCTGAAACACACTTCACTTCCTCCCGCTGTCTGTCTTCACCCGGTTCTGTCAGTCCGGATCACTCTGCTCCATTTCTACTCAGCATGTCACAGCTAATGGAGCCCCGCGGACACACACACAGTGACCTAATCAGTACCTCTCCTGGAGACAGCGCTGCAGAGTTTAATTCTCGTTCTCACTCTTTGTGTGTGTTTCCATCCGGTGGCATCATGAGATCACGTCTGACTGCTGCTGTGCTGCTTCGCTGATACCAGCTGCAATAAAACAACTAGACGTCGTTTCAAGCTGGGAGCAGGTCTTGAATTTACTGACACCTACAAAAGACCAGACACCCCCACACATAACGACTGTTTCCTCATCTCAACATATGCTAATTGTTTAGTCTTATGCACAAAAGAGCACATATTGAACTGGATAAGATTGTTAGATAAGGAGGCGATGATCAGATTACGGCCAAAATCCAGCAAGAACATGAATTCTTGCGTGTTTCTGCACCAAAGTTGAAAAGGACATTCATCAAAACAAAGCAGTCTATGCAGAAAAGGGAAAGAAGATGAGCGAAAATGCCAAGTTGGGGTGAGATGGTGGATGGAAAGATGAGGGTAACATGGACTCTAAACTCTACGGAGACACAGAGGAGAGAAAACTTCTTTACGGTGAGGTGGACTTTGTCAGAGCAAGTGAGTGTAGTCATTTGCACCACCATGCACACTTTGCTCATCTACTGATGTAGACTACTGTTAAACGACTGTTCCCAAAGATAAGATACAAGAACTACTTCATGAAGTTTAGGAAACACCCGTGGTCTCGATTTACAGAAGAACTCCTTGCTTAAGGTTTTGAAATCTGTGTGTTCGTGGTTAAAAGAATTACATGGTTAAGATTGGAGAAGATCCTGTTTGTGGTCAAAAGAAACCAACATTAGCTGTCGTAGAAAACACCAGTCTCCAATGTCAAACTCAACCATCCTCATGAACTTTCTCTTCATTTTTGTGGCAGTATAATTCCTCACACTACTTCTTCTTTTGCTTCTCACAGACAACAATCCTGATTCACACAACCAGGAGAGACGTTTGTCTGGTAAACAGAAACATACACTGACTGTCTCTTCTGGTAAAGACTTTAGAATGTGAACCAATACTGGAGTTTGAAACCATCAGTCTTTCAAAAGCTATTTTAAACCCCATTTTAGCTTGAACACGCCCCCTTCACAAATTCAAAAGATGCTTGATTTTTTGATCTGATGTTTTTAATGATTCTGGTAACTGTTTGAATGAATTCTTTGTTTTTCTGTAGTCGTGTTGTTTCTGTTTGCTGATCTTGTGAATGTTTCTTGTTCTCAGGTCTCTCTTGGAAAAGAGATCTTAATCTCAATGAGACTGCCTGATTAAATCAAGATTAAATAAGAAAAACTGTTGTGATAGTATTACTTTTACTGCTCTCTGTCGTATGCTCTCAATCTCTTCATGTCTTTTCCAAATTACAACTCCATCCTGTCCACACTGCTGATTCCTGTAAAAGGCAATGTCACGTCAAACCCTTCTTTTGGTCTAAAAAGGACAGATTGCAAGATTTTCTCTTGAAAAAGACTCAAATATTGTTGCGATGGACAGAAACTGTTTACACTATAAAAAGGTGACTGTTTATAATTTACCACATCAAAACTGATGTGGATTTAGTGTTAAGTTACTCTTTAATAAGCAGTAACTTTCTCTCTTCTTCTTCTCTTGCTATATAATAGCAGAGGATGTAGTCGTAGATGTTTCACAGTAAAATAACTTCTTACAGCCTGCAGTTAGTTTTTGCTCTGCTGCTGTTTAAAACTGATCTATAAAGAATTTAGATTCATTAAAACTAAAACCGCCTCCCTCCATCCTTCCCTCCGAGTCTCTCTGAAGGTCAGTCGCTCCAAAGCAGCGGTCTATAACCATTACCAATTTCATCAATTCTGCTACAGCGAGGAAGAACGGGGGGAGGACGGGGGAGGTCTTTATCATATAACGGCAGAAGGAGGGAGAACACCAATCAGAGCTGTTCTAAGATAAATAAAAAACTGACCTTCCATCTAACTGAAACAAAGTGAAAAGGACAATTAAAGTGCAGGAGATTTATGAGGTGATTTATGAGGCGCTGATGTAAAGTCACACTGGAGGAAACACTGCAGCACGATGGGTTCACAAAGAAGGGGCTGGAAACAGTCTGAAGTGCTGACAGCGCCCCCTACAGGCTGCCGTGATCATTACAGCCACAATATCAAAGTGATGGACGGAACAAATAACCTCCTGATGATTTATTCTTAGAGCTTTATCAGCAGTGAAGTTAAAGATGTAAAGTTTGACCTGAGGGTGGCGCTAGAGAGAAGATCATGGTGTCCTTTAAATCCCCTGGAGAGCAGGAATGAGAGCAGGGAACTTCATGGAGATAGAGATATCACACACGTTCCTTTGCATTTCATCTTAGAACGTGCCATCACACCTGTGTTGTTTACCCTCATTTGCTTGGCCTTTTGTTTGTGTTTGTCTTCCGTAATGTAATGTGATTTTATGTTGTCATGTTGTTAGCTGCCTCTGCTGATTGTCTGCTTAACATTGCTTTTTATTAATTGCTTGCATTTTGCACGATGCTTCTTCACTCCTCTAAGCTTTTTATCCTGTTCAGCTGTTCATGTTTTGCCATTTCCTGTTTCTAATTTTATATATATTGTGTGTTTTAATAGCTAATTCAACATCAGGCAAAGGGACAACAGTTGAAAATGACTGGCACATTGACAGTGATGTCGAACAATGTGCATTGTCTCTGTAAATAAATAAATAAATAAACTGACACATGGGGACAGCAAACACACCTTGAGCTGCTGCACGACCAGATATGCAACTCAAGACGAGCTATTTGTTTACAGTGCAGCCTGTAAAACCAGGAGCCGGGAGGATTCATCACCTCACGCCGTTTTAATAAGCCAACACGATAGTCATCATCCAATTTTGTCTTCTGCATCACATGAACTGTGTGCATGAACCAGCTTTTGTCCTGTACGTGCATCGTCTCCTGTGAATCTCCTGCGCGTTGGTTAATAATTTGACTCCCTTTGTTGTTAACAATGAAAACTACTACAAGGAGCAAATACACTGAATGGCTGTTGCTGAGAAGATGCCACTGATAATTAAAATTGATTCCACCACCACCAAACCTACACCTTTAAATAAATAGTACAAAAATGTGTTTGATAGAGGGACTTTTATATATATATATATATTTTGTGGTCATGAGTCCCAGTCCCCCCCCCCCCCCCCAACACTCGTCAGATTGATAAATTGACTAAAATGTTTGAATGTGTTTTTTACATTTAGCTCCAACACAGCCGAAATGCTGGTTCAGCACCTGCAAAACCTTCAATAACTTTCCAAAACTCTCCAGAGGCAAAAACTCACACACATGTAGTAAAATCTACCATCTCATTACACACACACACACACACAGTCTGAGCTTCACTTTGTTTTTGTCACTTTTACTTTTTCTCACGTTATGGCTCTTTTCTTCTCTTTCTATTGATTCATCTAGAAAACTTGAGTGAGTGAGTGTGTGTGTGTGTGTGTGTGTGTGTCCATCCTGCAGGCTCCAGGCTGCAGCGAGTTCAAAGGTCACCAGGCTGTGTTGCCATGGTATCGACCTTGGAGCGAGCAGGATCAGCTGACGCCCGGCGTTGATGTCACTGTGGACTCACGAGACGAGCGGGAATCGAACCTGCGACTCTTTCTTCAACTGGCAATTACTGATTATCCAGTCGTTTGGTAATATTAATACAAATGAAGGAAACTGTTGCCTCTTATTTTTAGCTTTAATGTACATGTTTAGGTTATTTTATTATTATTAAGTTCATTTCCTTTAAGTTTTCACTTCCCTGAAAAAACTAAATTGGTTAATTTAATGTAAAAAAAATAACTATTGAGTCACACAGGCGTTTACACTCAGTGGCCACTTTATTAGGGACACCTGTCCAATCTGATTTTGTCCAATACAACAGCTCTGCCATAACATCCGTCTTTACGAAGCTCATAATGTTCAGTTGTTGGTGACATTGTTGGAAATGTGTTAATTTAATTTAATTATATGTTTATTATTGAGGTCAGTTAAAGGTGGACTATATATTATATTTGTTGTCCGAATATTAGAAACACCTCTGAATATAATGCAGTACAACACCACCTCTAACTATGACCTCATTACTAAAACACATAACTGAATTAACAATAAAAGTCGACTTTATGGCAGAACAGTATTGGATTGCATTAGACTGTTATTAACAAGGAGTCAGTAGATTTAGTGGATACAGGTTCAAATTCGTATTTATTTCATGTGCAATAAATAACACCATAAACTGACAGCCGAGTGCTTTATCTTATCTGTATTTGTCACAGAGTGTTGTGTCTTTTTTTATTGCTTTTTAAGCTGCCTTGCTGCAGAAAGAACTTCCTGAGATGGCTGCTCCTAAGTCCTGGTTCAGGACTAAAGGAGACCTGGTTTAACAGTCAGCTCTGAACCCGCTGTCTGAGGAGATCCGAGGCTCACTTTCACTTTTATTTCAAACATGTCTGTTTTTTATTATTATTATTATTTTTATCTTACATTATTGTTGGATATTTTATCATTTTTAATTGATCTTATCTGCCTCCTGAAATGACTTAATCCTGGTTCGACCATGTAAAGCACTTGGAAAAGTGCTGTAGTAATAAAATGTATTACTATTATGAACTGAATAAACTGATATTCTAATATTCAGTTCAGTGTTTTGCAGCCATGTTAGTCCATTCAGGTTTCTGTAGTCAGAACTACAAACTGCTTTATTCTTTATTAAACACTGAAAATTAACATGGGCTTCTTATATTTCTACTAATTTATGTTTTAATTTTGTTTTCTTACGTTACACTACACATACACACACACACTTTTCATTGCTTTGACAGGCTAAAAACAAGGATATTAAATTGTGTAAAGCATTCATGTTGATAAAATAAGTGTGAGCTCGTGTGGAGTCACAGTCACATGTCAGGAACCAGCTGGTGGCGTCTCTGATGAAACATGAAGAGATGCTATGACAACACTGGAAATACAAGAAAGAGAGAAGAGGAGGTCGAGAGGTCAAAGGGCAACAAGGACGAGAAGCAGCTTCAGGCAACAGTGTCATTTTCAAGACGCGCACACACACGCACACACACACTCGATGTGTAGCGTGACAACGAGCTGCTCCAGTTGTCATTGTTGAACAAACTAAAGACAGAAGAAGCTAAAATATCTGCAGACAGATTCTCAAACCTTCAACAGTTCTGTACAGAACGAAGGGAAAAAAACCCAAAACACACACACACCTCCACACACACAAAACAGTGAGATTCCCTCACACTCCCTCCCTGTTAATCCCCGTCATGTACTGACACAACCGATGGCCATCAGTCAGACAGACCACACACTCAGACATCAATGGGAAACCATCAATAAACAAAACATCAATAAGCTGCGTTACAGACCATAATTACAGTCCTTCAGCTGAACTGCAGCTCACTTCATTACAGAGCGATTTCAGAGGTTTTCATGGACCTGTTGATTTCTTTTTATCCACTATGAGAACTGGTCTCTACTGGAATCCATTACAGCATTAAAACCTCATGTTGTCAGTCAGACAGCCGAGAAGAGTCCAACTGGGGACCTCACGTCTGTGAGATGCAATCTTTTAAAAAGTTTGATTTTAGCAGATCACGTTATGCTGACTTTATGTAATGTTAATTTTATTTTTAATAAAGCTAGCTGAATAATCGTTCTTGTGTGTTAGGTGTGAAAGAAATACTCTGCTAAATGACGTTACACTGACGTTGGCCTGTTGGAGAAGCCAACATGTACGTTAGCCCTCCAACACCATGTGAAACAGACTAATATAATATCTCCTCTGGAATCTAACTGATGTGTTGTTAGTGTTTGATTTAAGTGAATTATGTCTAAACTCAAACTGTAACTCAACTACAGAAATGAAAAAACATATTTTGCGGTATTTTTTAACTCCTTCCTGCTCAGAATAAAAAGCTAACGTACGGTTACTTCGTTAAAAAATACAGGAATACAACAAGCTAATCTATAACAGCACAACTAATGATCAACCTTAGCATGAAGTTTTTCCACACCTTGCTAAAATGCTAATTCTAACAAATGTCTTTATACAAGACTGAAGATAAAGTTTTATCTGAACAAGCTGCTTTGTGATAAGTTTATTATAGGACATTTTAATTTTGCCACCCGACGACAGCTGGGAGGGTGTATTACTGTCTGTGTGTGTGTGTGTGTGTGTGTGTGTGTGTAATATTTGAAGAGTCAGGGTCAGTGAATGTTTACATTCCAGCGGTGGCAATATGGTGGGAACCCAGAGACCAAATCCTAATAGTTGCTGTCAACAGAGTTCCCGCCAACACACACACACACACGTCAGTACAAGCTACTGTAACGGTGTAAAGTCAGAAATGTTGCTAAAGTTTAGTGTATTTCTGCTCTCAGGTGTCTCTGACTCAGACCTGCTCGGTTTGTTTAATAGTGAAGCTCTATCAGACGTCTACAGGTGTGTTCAGACTGAACGTGACATTACTCTGAACTCTAACGTTATATATTACATATTTCCTGCAGCCTGACTGGTTTTTTGCTTCTTGTTTTCAAAGTGGAAAAACATGTCAGCTTTTAAGGAAATGTGAAACTTTTCCTGGAATTCCTGGTGGGGGATAAATTGTTTTTCTCCTTTTTTCTTAGCAAGTCTGCACACAACCACAAGTGCTGAGGTGTGTCCTCCTGATACAGATATCATCTCCTGATTGCTTTCCCTGATTGGTTGCTACATATTTGACCTGAATCAGTTTTCCAAACTTGTAATCTTGTAATGGAAACTAGAACCTGGCGATGTTGGCTGTTCGGTGGGTCTGCAACTGATCCAGACTGAAATATTTCAATAACTACAGGATGGATTGCTATGAAGTTTGGCAGCCATGTTCCCCAGAGGATGAATCCCTCTGACCTTTCATGTGGCGCCAAAGTGATTACAATTCATCCTGAGGGGAACATGAATGTCTGTGCAAAATTCATGACAACCCATGAATCATTTAGTTGAAAAAACTGAATGTGTTTGGGTTTAGACTGTTGGTTGGATCCAATAGTTGTTCAGATATTTCTCGACAGGGGATCACCAGAGTCGATAGGATTAATCCTCTGGGAACCATGAATGTACAAAATTTGTCCCCAAACCATGTAATAGATGTCAAGATCATAGACTGTATAGAAGAAGTGGACATAGCCACCTTGATGTCACCCATTGGTTTGTGGACTACCGTTCTGAAGCCTCAAGTCTGGCATTTTAGCCTTCGCCATCTTGGTTTTTTGGAGCCAGAAGTGACCATATTTGGATATTGTTACGCTTCTATCCTGGTAGCCACACCCTAAAGCATGCTTTATTATCTATTCTACCCTAAATGGGACCATGAACATCATGCTGTGTTGAAGAAAACTTGAAACTAGCGATTGAGACCGAGAACTCGTTAGGAAAATGTTTACTGAGGTAATAAATCAAGTGAAAGTGGGTCATTTTCTCATAGACTTCTATACAATCAGACTTCTTTTTGCAACCAGTGAAGTCGCCCCCTGCTGGCCATTAGAAAGATCACAGGTTTAAGGCACTTCCGCACTGGCTTCACTATTCAGATCCGGAGGCTACATCCACTACTTTTACACAGTCTTTGGTCAAGATATTTCCCTGGGTAAGTCAAATGTTCGTCCTGCCGGTGGTGCTAGTTCAAAATTCAGGGGATCACCAAAGTGATTAGGATTCATCCTCTGGGGAACATGAATGTTTGTACAAAATGTCACGGCAATCCATCCAATAGCTGTCGAGATATTTCACTCAAAACTCAAAGTGGTGGACCGACCGACAGAACAACATGCTGCACAAACTATGTAATACTGCCACACACACATCTCCTAACCCTGTCATGCTCACAGCCTGATAAACCGTTTTGTGTAGTTAAGATATAACTTTAAGGTCACCGGTTCGATGCCAGCCGAGGACCTTTGCTGCACGTCTCTCTCCCCAAGTTTCCTGCCTGTGTCTTCACTGTTAACATCTCCAATGAAGGTGAAAATGCTAAAAAAACTAATCTTAAGATAAAGACCTTTAACCTTCCTCTGGACCATTTTTACATTTACTCCACTGTGACTGCATCAACCTTTGGACCACAACTTTTATACATGTTACATTTTGGTTTCTTTACAGCCTCCCAGAGTTTGGTTTTATCGTTTCTATTTGTCTAACTTCTTTTTTACTGCATGTTTCATGTGTTTATACTCCCTGTGAAGCCCTTTGTTACTTAGTTAGGAAAAATGGAACATAAAAAAAAAAAAAATTATAATAATAAAAACAGAGCTGGGTGGAACAGCTTTCCTCCCTTCCTTCCTTCCTTTTTCCCTTCCCTCCCTTCATTCATCCCCCCTTCTTTCTTTCTTTCGTCCCTCTCCTCCCTCCCTCTCTCTCCTGACTGACCTCAGTGTTGCGCAGCTAAACCACACTCCCACGTGTTCTGCAAGCAGGAAGCAATAAACACACACACACACACACACACACACACACAGTTTAAGCAGCACGTGAAACACGCTGCTGCAAACAAGTGTGACAAGTGTAAGTACAACATGGCCTCAAAACTAATGCGAGGAGCACATCAGTAAAGTGGAGCAACACACACACACACAGTAACAAAGCTGCTCTGACTAACAGCTCTGACCACAGAAACTGACACACAGTGAAGTAGAGCAGAACTGAGCATCACACACACACACACACACACACTTTGCAGATCAGTCCATAAATGCTGACCTCAGAGCTGCAGACACGTTCTTGCAGAAGCATGAAAATAAGATAAGAGTAGAAACAGTCGTGTACCTGCTGCTGCTGCGTCTCCTCCCTCTGGAGCTCCTCGCTGTCAGCAGGTGTTCTCCTCTCTGACCCCTGAGGAGCAGCAGGAGGAGGAAGAGGAGGATGAAGGCTCAGATCAACACAATCTCCTCCATAAAACTGCTGCTGCTCCTTTCAGCTACTAAAACTTGTGCTCACACTGACATGTCTTCCTGTCCGTCTGGAGAGGAAGACGAAGTCTCTCTCTGTTCCAGCGCTGTGACTTTATAACACCCCTCCCTCCCTGTCCCTGTCCCTGTCTCTGCCTCTGAATGTGTCTGACGGCGGCCCAGAGCTCCTCCGTGCAGCCGCCGCTGGTAAAGCCATCTGTTGCAACAAGTCTGCCCGCCCGCCTCTCCACTTTCTCTCCCCCTCTCCACTTTCTCTCCCCCTCTCTTTGCAGAGCAAGAGAGGGGGAGAGGGGAGGGGAGGGGCCTTGTGCTCGCTGTGAACCAATAGGGAGGCTCAGAAATCCCTCTCCCTGACTGGAAGGGGAGGAGCCGGCAGCAGAGACGACAAAATGAAATAAATACCGGAGGGAGGGGGAAAGACAGGAGGCAAATGTGCACACACACACACACACACACAGAGGGGAGGAAAGAGAGACTCACACTTTATGGCCAAAAGTATGTGGACAGATACTTTAGTGTCCCCTTAGTTTCTTAATACTGCAGCACACAATGATTTTCTAAACAGTAAGTGTGGCAACCAAGAGACTCTCTCCACCGGTGTTACACAAGAATCTGTTCAATGTCTTCTCAGACAAAAAAGTTGTAACAAAAAGTCTGTTTTACAAACTGCTGCCGAGCCGCAGAGTTTGAGTGAAATGAAAATGTGGGAAGGCAAATGAGATAATGCTACTGGTTGCATTATGGGAGGTGTAGGATCAGGAGTTTTTGGAGTTTGTCTCATACTTGTTACTCTATTCTTTTTTCTGTCTCTTATCCTCAGACGGGATCTTATCCCAAGTCCTCAAACTTATGGAAGTGCAAATTGCTGAAAAATAACATATATTTAAAGGGCTTACATGTGCAAAACAGTTGTGCAACAGCATGCTAAAAAAAAAAACTGCACCTCTCTCAAGGCTGTCGTGCATATCTAAAGCGCAGCCACTTTAATAATTAGTTTCAGCAGAGAGCAGAGGAGAATTCCCGCTCACTAATTCATCTGCTGTTTGTGTGTTTTGACATCAGCCTGATATCTGCAGACAGCCGGCTAGCTAGCGTCAGCGATCTGGCTACATGGCAGGAAGAGACTGAACAGATTAAAATCGGCACACTGTTCAGTCACCTCTCAGAAACCATTATCAGATATTATCTCATCAACAAGCACAAGCAGAGGGTGCAGATCAGTGTGCAGGTCTGTGTTTCAGTCTCTCTGTCCAGATACAGCTAGATGGCCAGAGTCAGCTAGCCACATGAAGCCAAGACAGTGCCAGATCAGCATAGACCTAAAGAGTAACTTAACACCAGGCTGGAAAACAGTGTTTTACCATCCTCTCTGGTTGAAAGTTTCAAGTCTGTTGCACCTGTAACCACACCCAGCAGTGATGTCATTGTGTCCTGGAGTACACCTGTGCATCACTGCAGCAAGACAAGAAGTCAAACCACTGGAGGTCAGCAAAGCAAGATAAGTTAAGTTATTTTTACTGTCTAGCTGAATATTTTCTACATAACTTTCCGACTGCAACTACAGCATCATGACATTTATTTATTTCCTATTTAATCTTTATTTAATCAGGCAGTCTCATTGAGATTATGACATCACGCGCTGCAGGTGTGTGTTGTCCTTTAGAAATGGTCTAATTTTGTCAAGGTTCCTACAATGAAAAAACATTTTTGGTGACCTCGAAATGACAAATTTAGTTTTAAAACATTTTTACGTAACCAAATATTGATGTCAGTGAGACAGGCAGTAAGAACTGGGGCTGCCTGGAGAAACGGAGATATACAGTTGAGTCATCTGCATAACAGTGGTATAAAATATTAACGTAGAAGGAGCATGTATAAAGAAACTCAAATAGGGCCCAGAGTGCTTCATTGAGTAACTTCATAAAAATGCTAAACAAACTAGCAATGAACAGCAAATAAAACACAAAGAGTAAATTAAAAACAGACTGGGAGCCAGATCTCATCACCAGTACATTAATAATCGCGGTGTCGCGATCACATGTTACACTGTCACATAGGGGGGGGGGGGGGTTTAATGTTTGGTTGGCCACACAACTTTTGGCCATGTAGTTTGAGAGAGATTCCAAGAGCGGGAGGACAAGAAGGGGAAGAGATGGAGAGAAAACAGAGAGGCAGGGAGGGATGAAGAGGAGGTGGAGTGCACATTGTAATGGAGCTGTTGGCAGAGCTCCTGGCTGTTCATGGGTATTCATGTAGCCGGTGGCTTCAGTTAAATGGAGCGAACAGAGAGAGGAGGTGGGGGGGGGGGGGTGCTGAGTTTCAACTGAACAAGAAGTCTGCTTATGCCCTTTCCAATGAACACCATGCAACACACACACACACAGGCAAGTTAAATGGTGAATTTGAATCCATTAAATTAAATTAGACTGCGAATGTGTTTCCAAATGTCACAGAGGTTCAACAGGTTCATTATTTCAGCAGGTAGAAGTTCATGTTCAGACAGAATCGACCTGCAGACACAGCAGATCGACAGCACGATTACCGAAGGAACTTAAAAATAGATCATTCAAATAACGAAAAGACTCGACTTCACACGATTAACGTCTGTTCAGATTTCCTTAAAAAAAACTACAGAATCACATTCAGATTTATTCACAGTGCAGAATCTTTTCTAATGGCAGAGGTTGAAGAAGACATCTAGTTTGCTCAGAATGAGAGTGCATCTTCCTTTACAGATCGATTAGGTCTGATTGATTGGAGTCAATAACATTAACCATTGATACCACACAGACAAGAAGGAAGCAGAGCCTAAATGTTCATGTATTTATGTGGACTGTTGATTGATAATAAAAAAAAAAGATAAATGCTAAAACTCGTCAAGCCAGCTTCAGAAGTAAAATCATCAAAGCTGTAGTTTTCTGAATGCTAACAGATTAATTCTCTCTAATTCAGAAGTTGATATTAATTTATTTTAATTTAATATGGAAAGGAAACCGGAGGAACATTTTTTTCAAAGACTGATGAAAGAAAGAGCAGAGTTACAGAAACTAGTGGTACAGATGTTGGACAGGAAACGGTCGGACTTTGGATCTCTATTATTTACAAGTTATATAGATATATATATATATATATGTGTATATATATATATATATATATATGTATATATATATATGTGTGTATATATATATATATATATACACACACACACACACACACACACACACTCTGGATGGAGGGTTTTCTGCCTTTATTAGAAAGACAGTGGAGAGATGACAGGAAATGAAGGGGGAGAGATCGGGGGGGGATATTCACGCAAATCTTTCAAGTTCAACTTTGGTGACATTTAAATGAATAGTTAGATATTTTGGGATATACACTTATTCTCTCTCTCCAAATGTGAAGCTACACCCAGCAGCCAGTTAGCTTAGCTTAGCACATGTTATATCTCATTTGTTAATACGTAAGAAAAACCAAAGTTTTTGGTTTTACGGCGTGGGTTACAGGCCGGGCGCAGTAACGGTCGTGGTGACAGAAAGACTCCAGGAAGAGACGTCTGCTCTTTTTACGTTAAAGTGCTGATCTGCGAGCTTCGGAGTTGATGGTAGGCAGATTCCTCCTGGTAGCTTCATATTATCACAGATATGAGAGCAGAATAGATCTTATTTACCTCTTGGCAAGAAAGGGAACGAGCGAATGTCCCAAAATGTTGAATTATTCCTTCAACATGTGAAACACCAGAGTCCAACACAGATGAAGCTATCATAGCTTAGCTTAGCTGCACCATCCACTGTTATACAATCCTGCTCTGCCAGATTATAAACTGCTCCACGACAGCAGCGTGACTTTTAGTTTAGTTTTAGTTATAAGAGTCAGTGGTACAAATACGTCTTTTGAATCAACGGTGAACTTATTGTCCTGTTAGCAACCGAGCGGGCTAGCTTGCTAACTGACAGCAGGCCAGCAAGATGGGAGAGTTGTGACCGGCTAGCTGTGGCTAACTGTGGTACTCCTCACCGGCCCGTTACAACTGATGAAGCCGTTGACTTAGCACCTCTAGATAAACCATGACCTGGATGAACCTCCACAGACACTAGCTGTGGCATGTTACTGGTTGGCTAGCATGTTAGCTAGCCAGATACCGTAGTTCACCAACTAGCAAAACGCCTGCAGCAGCTAAAAACATCAGATTTCAGCCTGTCAGAGGATTATTTCAGCTCCCTGTGTCCACCAGAGAGGACAGACTCAACACTGTGGGTCTGTCTCTGTCCCTTCTCAAGCTAAGCTACTGTAGTTAGCTAAGACACCTACCAACATAATCCTGCAGAGCTTTCTGATTTAGCCACAATCCACTACACAGGTTCCTTTAGCTGAACTTACTGCAGTACAGTTAACCTAAAACTGACATCTGGATATCTGACTAAATGCTGTGAGCGTCAGGATCCACAGAGTTCCCGTTCTTCCTGCTGATGCCTCACATCTGGACCCACTTTGTCTTAAAGGTTCAGTTTTTGGGTTCGGCAGCTGATAAAAACTTAGTTCTGGTTCTTCACCCTGTTGGTGGTGCGTCCCACCACACAGCAGCTTGTAGCCATGTTTCTGTTGTTTGCTGGCAGACCGAAGTGACGAGGAGGAACCTTCAGGCAACACAAAGTCAGTGGAGAGCGATGGATTGTTTCCCCCTCCGGTGTGGGCGGGGCCTGAAGGTGCTCTGTCTCTATTGTCTCTACATCCAGTGTCTATTTTGCGACGACACATGGATGAGCTGTGCCACTTTGTGGTCTGACCAGGCCTTAAGACTTGGTTTTAAAGATCAGGTTTATGTTTAGGTTAGTGGAATGTGTCAATGATGGTCTTCACAATACAAGCACAAACCTGTGTGTGTGTGTGTGTGTGTGTGTGTGTGTGTGTGTGTGTGTGTGTGTGTGTGTGTGTGTGTGTGTGTGTGTGTGTGTGTGCGTGCATAGCTGGGACCAAGAGGACAGTAGAGGAAGGGTACCATCTGGAAATATGCCCAAGTGACTGAAAACACACACACACACACACACAGAGCCCTTCTGGGTCTTTGAGCAGTAAAGCATCCTGGGAAAGCAGTTGTCCAGCTGCTGCAGCCTCGAGGCGTTTACTGAAAAAAAAAAAAAAAAAGAAACCCTGCACATTAAATCTACGATAGTCTACAGTTATTTACTCAGCAGTCTGTTTCCTCTACAGCTCAGCTCTTCTACAGTGAACTGCAGCGGTAACAAGTCGGTAAGAGCAGATATACAGACACGAATTCATCCAAGACAAACTGTGCATTCAACACTTCGGCTTAATACAAAGTGTTTGGACAACTACTGAACAAATTGTACTCAAATTCGGTGTGAACACTCTTCCCCACATCTGCTGTAATCTCAACAATACAGTAACCTCCTCACGTGTCGCCATGTTTGCTTTGTGCAAAATTGGAAGTACTCAAGAAAGATATTCCAGTGTCGGCCAGGGAACAGTCAGTCCTGATCTGCCCCATTGTAGATATATTTATGTGGGCAAGTATGTGAACAATGCAGCTTGTGTCACAGCTGCTTGGCTATGTATATGCGTAGGTAAAAAGTATGTATATACTGCAGTACAACAGAATAGAATTCCTTTATTGTCTCTGCACAGAGTACAACGAAATGTAGTAATGTCTCCTCTGCTTCCGACGCCTGCCGGAGCCGACAACGATCCACGGAGAGCCCGGTGCCCTGGCCTTCTCCTCCGGTACATTGCGTAAGTGCAGAGTTTCACTCGTAACGGCCTGGTTATACTGTAATATTATGATCAGAAGATATTGGCGGCTGTAGGTGAGATTCGCACGACTAAATTTGACATTAACGAACAGACATATAAATAAAAACACACATCTTTGAGTCAGCAGACACAACATTTTAATCATGCGTTAGGCACCCGGAGCTGATAAGGTCGGATAAGTTGACTGAACATTTTGTAGATACCTTCAGTATAAACTGATACGTGATATGGGCAGCATCACAGCTCCTACAAAACATATGAACGAAAGAAGCTTGATGAAGCATGCGTCTGACCTCTAGTGTCGCCATCAGGTCACATTTTCCACTTTTCACAAGAAATATTAAACTCTAATGAGCAGATTGTTGTGTTTTGTCAAATGTTGTGGTCCATGATTATTCACCACTGAACACCCCCTGACTGCTGAACATTTCCAAAACTCATTACAGACTCCAGTACTGATGTCAAGTCATGCAGCTCAGGGTAACCACAAGCCATAACTCAGCTTGTCCTCCCTGTTTGATTTCTGCTGATGGTTTAGAAATCCAACACTGATTAGCTTCGCCTTCACTGGGTCTCACACATTTCTGCTCAAGTTCAGGCATTTTCACTTCATCTTGACGTGTCTTTGCCTCCGTTTGCACCACCAGGAGCATGTGATCCATCGTTATTATAAAATATTGATAATAGATGCATTTAAGATGATGATAGATTATCATATGTCCATCTCCTCTAAATTGTCCAAACTAAATGAGAAAACGCATCATCTCTCACTGCCTTTAAAAACAACCTACAGCATGTTAGTGTTTTCTAACCACCACTATCGTTAAGATGTAATTAGATTTCGGGACAAACACTACATTGGTTGAGGTTCAGGAAAGATCCTGGTTTGGGTTAAAAACAACTAGCTCATTAAGGTTAGGGAATGTTGGCGGTTGGTAGGAAAGCTGCTGCAAAGATTTTCAGACACAGATAATCCCAAACAAACCTGAAAATATCTACATATTCATAAGAAGCTGAAAATACACAAATTACATCAACAATGACCATTTAGAAACAGTTTTCCTGCAGGACAGCACCAACTGAGAGCCACCACCTAACTTCAACAGAATAAATCACAGAACAGGACCAGATCCGATACTTCAGTCCTCAGTTTAGTTAGAAAACACAATTTGGACATAAATCCTGTTTACGGTGGAGTGTTGATTTTCTCTTTAGGCTCCCAATGGGCCCCGAAGCTGTCAATACCATCGACCAAGAGACAAATGGCCCTGTTCTCCGGACTCTAACAGCACTGCAGAGTCTGTTAAAATCACTGCTGTCGGCTTCAGTCCACAGAGCTCCTGAATCAGGTTTATCAGCAGCGCTTTGTGTCGTTTATACTGCTGGCAGGTACAGCACTCACACTGGAGACTGCAGAGACTTCCTGACAGGAAGTATGAGCATAAGCACTGACTGTCTTTGTAAATAAAGCCTAATGGATCTGCAGAGGAAATTTATTTATTTATTTTAAAATAAAGGGGGTTTAAATCATGACTGTTATTCGAGAAGTGATCAGCTGACAGTTAAAGATGGTGGTTTGAAAAAAGAAGGTTGTCTCTTTATGGATTCATGGTTCTCACTGAGTTTGGGTGATAAGACAGTATACACTCTGACATGATTTAAATTTGTCTACCATCAGAGCTGTTTCCACACCGTATACACCACGGTACCGATCACTTGAATACCTCTGGTTGCAGGTCCTCCAACATAAACAACAGAATAGCTCGTTTGCCAGTAACTCCCAAAACTACATGTAGAGGTGTACCGGACCTTCGTCGTTTAGCTTTAGGCACCAAAACTACTTGGTTAGGTTTAGGAAAACCTATTTATATTTCATGCACTTAACTTAAAATAAGTGCGTTAAGTTACGTACGTAAGTTAAAATGAGACAACGTTGACTTTTGGTTTCACGTGGGACATGAACAGCAATCTCCTGGGTGAAAGTCCTGCGTTTGTTTGCTCCCGTCATAATGGACTACGGCCACTAGAGGTCGCCGCCTAAATAAACGTGAATATGGGTTGAAATAAGCTGCACAGACGACCTATGAGGCCGTATTTTTGGGGAGGAGAGTCTCGTTTTACGTCATAGTAGAGATAAATTTACTAGATAAGCCAAAAGCAGACGTCACTTATTGGTTATTTTATCCAGATTCTAATGTTGAATTTTCTAGAAAATTTGCAATATCTCACTCTTAGTGGTCGCTTATTCAGAACGCTTCAATGACAACAGAATTTGAAGCTCTCTGATTGGATGTTTCTTACAGCAATACACTCTGGGACTAATAGTTCTCTCCTTAAGTTGTTGACTTGTAAAGTTGACTTTTTATTTTTGAAGCTGATTCTTTAAACTCAGTGTCTCATCGTTTGTTCTGATCTTTCATGCAGGTGAGTGTCATGACAGTCAGGTGACTCTGTCCATCAGCAGGATTCAGCCCACTGTACTGCGGGCCAGCAGAGGTAGACTGGTTAAACTGGTTGGATATTTGTGGAAATGGAATATGAAGCCCAAAATTAGAATACATGCACAAAAGAAATGGTGTGTTTTATGGGTCCTCTGTGGATGTGGATCAGTGGCACAGAGAATAAGATGCACGGCGCTGTGTTTCACTGTCAGTTTCAGGGTCTCACATCCATAAAACTGAAGGTCCAACATGAGAACGACGATTCATCCGGACTGTTTTATGGTCTCAGTTCAGAATGAAAAGTGTCGGTTGGCAGCCGTCGTACTGCAGAACGGCTGCTGCTGCCGCCGCAACACAATGACAGGAAAATACTGCAGATAGACATCTGAACACTGTGTGTGTGTGTGTGTGTGTGTGTGTGTGTGTGTGTGAGTGAGAGAGAGAGAGAGAGAGAGATGGTGATGAATGAGTGTGCTGCCCGCCCAGCAGGGTAATTCATTTCTCAACCTGAACAACACTTACTGTCAGACTGAACAGGATTAATAGTGGACCACAGCCTACACACACACACACACACACACACACACACACACACACAGGCATGTACAGAGGCGGCTACAGCCACTCTGTTATTTGAGACCAAAATTCCTGCGGTTTCGCAGGAAATTATGTCTTAAGGCGTCGAGCAGTAAGCCCTGACATCATAATGACATCACCCCTGGAGGACCAATGAGATCATGAACTGACCTCCAGGTCACTGACTGAACTTTTGATACAGACAAATGTAAATACAGATTTTAATTTGATGACAAGACGCAGAGTCAATTTAGTGCAATTTAAAAGGGCCAGTTCACCCAAATTACAACAATATTTTAACATTTTCAAGTCATGCAGACGGCTTTAATTTTACTTAGTTAAGTTTTGAGATCTCAGCCACTCAGCTTCCATTCCAATACAATGATGGTGAAAAATGACATTTTAAAAATAAAGGACTGAAGTGGGAGGAAGGTATTTCGGGCAACCAGGACAGTTCTCTCTCTCTGTGTTGGATGGACATGAACGTCTCCTCACTGAACCATCAGTCCGAAAGAACTGCGTTAGAAAACATCTGGTTCTTTGATAACAAGACAAAAGGTACAAGAAGCCAGTGGACATAGAAAACTGAAGGAGAGAAGTCAACTACGACTCCCAAGGTGCATTTCACTAACATCCTTCCAATCACAGAGCTTCAAATTCTGTGGTGTGCTCCACTAACAACGAGCTGAAGCGTGAGATAAACCTGATAAAACATCCAGCTGTTCACTTTCACATCCTGGATCAGTTTTGGATTAATTCAGTAACCATATCGACATGTTTTTGTTCCCTTTTGTGCCACGACCAAGCTTTCTGAATTTGACTTCTTTTGTCTTCCTCTCCATGGCAATGGCGGGCGGAGCTCATGGATGTCGCAGTATTTAGAGCCATTCACCACGATAAACTGACTTCTCAGAAACTGAACTAAAATAGTTAGAAGTTACGGACAAAACATGAACCTATAGATTTAAATAATCTGTGTTCCTATGTTGAGGAACCCTGAGGAGATCGTGGTGGAAAAATACTTCCTCCCACTTCACAACACTAACAGCAGCTACGAGCAACAGCAGTACAGAGCTGCAGGGATGACGTATTTTTGTAGTCCAACCAGGAAGTTAGCATCGCCCTGGTTCCCTCCACAAACAGCCAACAGATTTTTCTATTGGATTTTGGATTCTTGCAGAAAGTTTGATGATACTTACAGGTTTTGTTCAGCAAGATAATCTTCACAGATGAACACCACTTTATGATTTCTGAGGTGTAAATTCAATCTCCAACCTCCAGCAGTAAAAAGCTGACGTTAGGCTGTAAACCAGCTCCACCGCGGTCACATGACTTCAGCGTCTCCACCACTGAGCTTCCAGCGCTGACCTCTTCTACAAAAGCCTTTGGGAAAGTTTGAGTTAGAACAGTTTGCAGTGTAAACCCAACGAGGCTGTAAAGGAGGACGAGTGAGTAGATGAGTTTCTGTGTTCGGCGTGATGACGTTTAACGTCCCCGACAGCCTCTGGAGTCTCATTCAGACTCTTGTTAGCAACCGACTTTTTTAAGACACGGAGAAGCTTCAGAACTCACCAGTGGAGTATTTACTGACGGAGTTTATGTCGCAGAACAAAACGCTTGTGTTAACCACAGACCTTATTTCAGGCATCGAACCAAAAACCCACTGAAGAAACCCACTGACTTCCAGACGAGGGAACAGGAGGAGCTAACATGCTAACATGCTAACTCACTTCAGGGTTTTAGGACCACAGTGATATAAATAAACCAGGTTTGTCTACAGTCCACGTCAAAGTCACATCCCAGAACACTCTTTTATTAGTGTGCATGAGCTATTTTCTTCTGGAGGCAGGAAATGTGTTGTTTCCATAAGAGAGATGTTATTGTACAGTCATGTTGAGACCAAAGACGTCCTAAAAACTAGTTCCTCTACATCCTGAGGATAGAGATGGGTTTTATTTTCTCCTCCTGAGATGCATCTCTTGGACTGACTCCTCATGGTAAATCACACTTCTCTCTCTATTTTTTCTCCTGCGTCCATATGCATGTTTTCTATTCTGAGTCTGTAATGAGTCATTAAGGAGAGAGAGAAAGGTCTGATACGATGCTCTTACTTCACACAGTTATATATCGCTTCCATGGGAGTCTTTAGAACAAAGAGTTTAAACAAGTAGTGATCAGTAACCATAAATGAAAACACTATGAAGACAGGAGTTACCTGGGAGACAAGACAATACGATGCTAAGCAACAATATTTTACTATTTACATTTATTCATTATTGCTGCAATCTATAAGTTTTAATTTGGCAGTTTACATTTTCAAAAGGTTGTAAAATGGGACAAATTAAACTCATTAATCTTTGCTCAGAATAGATAGATAGATAGATAGATAGATAGATAGATAGATAGATAGATAGATAGATAGATAGATAGATAGATAGATAGATAGATAGATAGATAGATATCTCTATTGTTTACTCTTTTTTCTGCTGTGGCCTTGTGAGGATGTTGGTACCGTCATTTGATGATTGTAATCTGGTGTAATATCAGTGTGGGCGGGCACTTAAAACTGTTTTTCATTTTACTTTAACTCAGGTTGAAAACTGCGATAAAAAAAACTGTAAAAGGCTGCAAGTGAGACATGAAATATGTTCAGTCTGAGTCACAGATCTGTGAATGTGAATCAGATGCCAAACACTGCTCAGGAGTAAAAGTACTCATTATGCCGAATAATATATATGATATTACTGGATTATAATTATTGATGCATTAATGTGTTTATCACTTTAATGTTGCAGCTGGTAAAAGTGGAGTTACTTTTAATGACTTTATATACTGCTGGGTAAATTAATCTGTAATAATACATCATAATTTATTTGTTGATTAGATTTTGTATTAATAATCTAAACCTGCAAAGTAACTAGTAACTAAAGCTGTCAAATAAATGTAGTGGAGTAGACGTATAAAGTAGCATTAAATGGAAATACCCAAGTAAAGTACAAGTACCTCAGAATTGTAATGGAGTACAGTACTGTAATGAAGTAAATGTACATAGTTACTTTCCATCACAGCAGGATGGGGTCTGGCCAAAACCATAACCAACACAAAGACCTAACAGAGGCTAAAAAGGGTCTCTTTTACGTTACATTTGAGTAGTTGATATAAAACTACTGATTTGCAGTGATTTAAGCAGGTTTGTATTGTTGACGTGGAGAAAATGCTGACACATGCATGTGTCCCTGAACACGTCGGCTTCAGTGTGGAAATAGCTGTAAAGTATCTGGACAGCTGCTGTCAGATATTAACTGCCCCTGCTGCTTTCACACACACACACACACACACACACACACACACTCTCTGCAACAGAGCCTCTCCCTCACACACCAACACACTGACGACCCCCCAACCGTCCGTCAGAGGAAGCTTGTTTCTATTCAATGAGCTGCAAATTAGACTGACCCTTTCCTACAACCCCCCCAACCCACACACACACACAATCCTAGCATGCTCTATGCCCTCTCTCTCTCTCTATCCGTCTTGGCTCGCTCGCTCTCTTTCTTTTCACTTTGCCTCCTCTCTTTAGAGGCCCTGTCATGCCCCGACACACAGAATGGCCATCAGTCAGACCACACACGCACACACACACACACACACACACACACACACAGCAGACAGACATGGGAAATGAGGGGGAGAGGGTCATTAACTCTACAAAAGAGGCAGAAAAGGCATCACAACGTTTAAAATAGCAGCTGATGGGGGGGGGGGGTAGATGGGTGAAGACGGTGGGTGTGACAGGACGGAGGGACGGACAGAAGATCCGCTGAATGGATCGATGGATGACCAGATGGCAGTTTAGGTGGCAGAATGTGTGGATATCTGGATGTTTATTATCTCTTATCAGCACTGTTGGACAAACTTCAGGCGTCAATTAATGAATCAATTCAAATACTGTGAGACGCTGCTGCACCTGTTGCATGATGGGCAAGATTCATTCAACAGCTTTTCTTGCCAAACCAGCTTCTTCTGTCACATAGCAACGGTCGCTAATATGACTGTTTAAGTTAACCAGTTTCACCATGAAGCAAAGAAGCACACTGCTTAAAGACCAACAACACCTTCCGAAACACAACACCTGCAGCTTAATGAAATTCCTGCCATCTTGCCAGCAAAAACACACCTGCCAAATATTTCCCTCTGAAGCACCCATACTGCTACTTTACTCACACAGAATAAAACGCTGCATCTTCCATTCAAAGCCACAGCTGTGACACATATGAAATGTGACTAACTGACAAACACAACCTGACAGGTTATCAATTAGCAGCCGTCACAGAGCCTGACAACTGTCACACAACTAAACGCAGCATAAAAACACAAAGCTACGCTGCGTGAAACCAGGTGACTTTGTTCTTTTCATACTCTGCTTAAAATCACCCACCACTTAATAAAAAACCGGGATTATTCTTTTTCCATATGACAGAGCTGAGAAATATCTTCTCAGTTCATTCTTCCAACATGTCAGCTTGACAACCTGAGCGCTCTCCCTCACAGTCTCATTGGACAGCCGGTATTCTCAAACCAGCTGGATTAGAAAAACAAGTAGCTGTGCTCTAATCTCAGTCCCCATCCACACTGACACGTTTTCATTTTAAAACGAAAACGATCTCCGTCCACACGAGCGTTTTATCTCCGTCCATACTACACGCCTGGAAACGCATGGAAGCAGGAAGCAGATTGTCTGCTCTGCAGCTGGTCGCTTAGTTAGTTGCAGGAAATACAACAGCAACAACAATTTGTTTGTTTTTTAATTGTTTTCAATTGTGCATCTAAATGTGGGAGTATTTTCTGTGTTCTTTATATCTTCACTTGATTTAAATTGCACTAGTTTACTGTTAAATTCAGTATCTCTTGTATCGCCTGCCTGTATTTTTGCACTTTCATATTAAATATCTTAAATCTTTTTACCTTTGTTGTATTTTTATTACCCTGTAAAGCACACCGAATTGCCCTGGTGGATGAAATGTGCTATACAAATAAATAGAGGTGTGGAAAAAAATCAATTCTTAGATGCATCGCGATTCTCTTTTGAATGATCACGTCTCGATGCAGAAAACTCAAGAATCGGAAATTGAAAACAAAACTCTTGCGTTATAATCGCCTGTTACAGTCTTGTAAGGCCGCGCTGTACGTAGTACGTTCCTTGCGGCTGAACTGATTGGATGGTGAAAGTAACGAACGTAAAACACGCGCTTCGTGTTTACGTTCTAAGCTAGGCTACTTGGGTTGGTGAGGACGGCCGAGCGTGAGCAACCGAAGATGGATACAATCCGACCGGATTTCCGTTTGGCGAGTAAATCTCGGATGGCTGCCCGCCACACTGGGTGTTTGTATCTAAATAGTCATGTGCTGCAGCCGGAGTCCGCCAGAATATTTTCTCTGCTAGCTTTGTGATAACTACTGCAACGTACAACAACGGAGGTTATCAGTTGTTCTTCTTCTACTATTTGTGCTTCAAACTCTCTCACCGTACTCTACCATACAACGCATCCATAAACATTAATACTGCATAAAATCCTAAACTATGAACACTGGATCCTGGAAAACACGTTAGATCAGTACATCTTGGAATATAAACTTTACCTTCTTAGAAATAAATTTCAAATTAACCTGTTAAGTGAATTAAATTGAATAATACTCTGCATCAACACTGATCAAGATGCATCGATAATCATTTTATAATCGCATCGTAGCCCTCTGAATCGTAATCGAATGGTCAGGTGCCTGGAGATTCACACCCTACAAATAAAGTTGCCTTGCCTTAAAAAGGTAGCAGTGATACACAGAAAAATTACACAAACTCAATCTACCACAGTGGCAACATGATGGAGAGCGCCAACGCCACCCTTCAGGTAAGATCCCTGAAAGAGACTCAGTACAGATATATGTGACGATGATGAAAGATAAACCTGCGGTTAAACATCCTCCTACTTTCATTCAGGCTGAGCAGCTCAGCAGCTTCCTGTGCACCGTTCTGACTATACAAACTAATTCATCTCATGCGACTGAATTGGCCATTTAATCCTGCAGCGCTCATAAACACTGGCTGTGATTACATCAGTGTTTCCATCAGTCTGATTAAAAACTCCCATGAACGTAGTTACACTTCCAAATGCAATAATCAGAAAAGGAGTCCAGACCACACCAAATCTAGCTGAACAAAGGACTGTGTGGAGCGCTAATATTAGCATCCATTACATTACAATCAAGCTATTATTATTATTCTAATTATTCTAATTGTATGATTTCTGTTGTGAATTAATTCTGACATGACATCTATTTCCTGTCTGTCCGTCCTGAAGAGAGATCCCTCCTCTGCTGCTCTTCCTGAGCTTTCTAACATTTTTTCCCTCATTAAAGGGTTTTTAGGATCTAAGGACAGAGGGGGTTGTATGCTGTATTTGTGATATTGGGCTATATGAATAAAATTGACTTGACTATTTTGGCACTGCAGTTCCCATGATGCTTTGGAGGATGTAAACAGGACGTATAATGTTGCCATGGATTCGGTGAGTTACACTGTGGGCTACAACTTTTAGCCTTTATTTGTTTTCATTTTGACAACTTGGTGCCATTAAAAGTATGCAGAATGAGCTGTCAGCAGCTCCTGTCTGCAGTGTACCCATGGATGTACAGACAACTATCACTGGATCACTGTGATACTGAAGAAAAGTTAAAAACAGGAGGATTCTCAGGCAACTTCTGCAGCTGAAAGAAGTGTGTTTTTTCTGATTTCTAAGAGAATTTATAGACGTAATTTTGTGGCGGACAGTGGAGATAATGATATCCTCGGGAAGTGCAAGTCTCACTGAATCTAAAAATGTGTGTATCATGTCTGTGTGTTGACTGAGTTATGACTCTGAGAAGTTTTTGATGGAAATTGCAGCAATTGGGCACTGAGGGTTTTAAAGTACCATAATTACCTCCATGAGCTGTGTGTCAGTGTCACTGTGTGCATAAATATTATTATCCAGGTTTCCATCAGTTCTTCAGGGGTTTTGTTTGTGCTCCAAAACTTCCATTGATACTGTCTAAAAAAGTTAACTGTACAGTATATGAGTGTGTGTGTGTGTACTTTCAAACTTTTGGTCCACAAAGTTGCCAACAGCAGCTTTAACCAAAAAAAGGAGCAACACTGCCGACATCAGCTGGCTCCAAATCAGCTGTTACTAAGCAACAGCTGACAGGCTCCAGACTGTACAGCTACTGTAGCTAAAACAGGAAACTCTCTGTGTGTGTGTGTGTGCAGTCAGAGACGTCCGTCCTCTGGGGGGGGGGGGGGGCAACAGCAGTGTACTGTACAGAGAGAGTGAGAGCGGGGATGTATGTTGGTAACCATGGCAACGAGAGAGAGAGAGTGTGTTTAAATAAATTCATAGCGAGTGGTTAATTGTGGCCCACAGGCAGGCTGTCACACTGTTAAACACACACACAAAGTAGTGAGAGTTGGTGAGGGAAGTTACTGTAAGTGCAGAGTGAGGATGGTCTAATGGTTTATCAATACCTCTGGGGTGGAAAACTCTTTCCCACTCAACATTTCTCCTCCTCTTGTCCCTATACTCTCTCTCCTCTTCCTCTCCTCCTCCTCTTCTTAAATTTCTCCTCTCTTATCTCACCCTCTAATTTCTCCCCTTCACTCCTCTCCTACTTAATCTGTTTTTGTCTCCATCTCCTCCTCAGCTCTTCCTCTCCCATCCTCCCCCCACTTCTTTATCTCCTCCTCTCATTCCTCCCTGTGTCTCCTCTCCTCTCCTCCTCACTCGGAGGTCAGAGGGTTGACAGGAAGCATCCATCACCCTGCGCCCGCGTTCGGTCGTCTATTCTAGTCGTTGCCTCCGATGGCAGGGGTGTGTTGTCACGGCGACATTGTTGAGTGACAGGTCGCATCTACAGCTGATGGACACACACACACACACACACATCTGTTCTCGTTGTGTCTTTGTGTTGTCGTACATTATGGATCATCTCAACTCCTGAACTTCACGTTTATACAAAACTGATGTGATCATCTCTGTAAAACAAGGACGACCAAGCAAGTCACACACACACACACACACACAGGGTAGATAAGAGGGAGACAGCTTGAGCTGCTCTCGTGTCAACGCTCACTCAGTTTGTCGCTGCCGTTACGAGCTCAGACATTTAGGCTCTGCAGGTTTTACATGACGACAACTAAAAACCACTGATGAACAAACTAGATGAACATTTAAGAGGTCAACATGGTGGTGCAATAAAAAAAAACAAAGTCATTAGTGAATCTAAAGAGCTGCTGGTTCATCAGAAACACATTTCTACTGTCAGCAGATTCTGTTTTCAATCACTTCTGCCTTCAGGACGTTTGATTACTGGCAAACTAATTCAGTCGGGATCGTTTCAGTAACAAGGATTAAACTGTAATTTTGGAAATCGTTGGCAACAAAGTTTGGGAAAAATGTCCACCTGCAGTGGGAACTGTTGTACAGCATCATGTATTTATCCTCCAGCCATAATTTGTTAGCAAGAATTATTGTGTTTTTATTAAATAATTCAATTCTCTTCATTCTTGCTGTTTCCAATAAGACAGAACACATTCATGTTTACTGGTGCAGCAGACTGTTAGCCCTTCAACCAAACAGTTCCTGGAACTCAAAGTTAGGAACTTTACCAGAAACCTCAGATCCTTTTTAAAACTCAAGACCTTCACCTGTAGTCTGACCAGAGGAACCAGGGTCCCCAAACACTCCCTTCTCTGGAGCTACTACTTTCTGATGGCCAGGAACAATTATATGTCTCATTTCTAACATCCACTGAAACATCTGTCATGCAAAAGTACATGACAAAGCAGAACACAAAGAATTCATCACTTCAGATGACCGGCCTCCTCAGGGGGGATCCAAACTGTTTCAAGGGAGGCTCATGCTGTGTCTCAATTCACGTACTTCCATACTCACACTTGCAATTTTGAGTGCACAAGTGCGTTCAAACTGACATTATGGCAAAATGCAGTGTACTATAAGTACCCGGATGATGTACTCAAAACGGTCAGAAAGTTGAGTGAGGAACGCTTCACACTTCTCAACGGTCGCCATCTTGGCTACGTAGCGGAAGGGGAGGACCACCAACCTATGAAAATGGAGGCCGTGGTTGCGATTGTTATGGCTAAAAGTAAAAGCACGTTCATTTTTTATTCATTTTTATTATAATTGAATTGAAGTTAAGTGAGCAAACAAGCTGGCTGATACTTTGGCGTTTGGCAATCATGGTAAAATACTGCCGATAAAGCTCCGCCTGGCGGCAATCTGCCATTAAAAAGAAGAAGAAGAAGACAGTCAAATGTTGTGATCGTCATTTCCAGTTAGCGCACAACAGCCGTGTTCGATTTGAGACGACACTACCCTGTTAAGATTCATGCACTAAACAAGTCAGTACATAGAGTACACAGTGTACTGCATGTAAGTGTACTAATGGAAGTATCTGAATTGAGACACAGCGTCAGTGAATGGAAGTGAATAAATATGAGATTAGTTATCAAAAGGAGATCACATAGAATCTCCTAAATGTGTGTGATTCAGAGTTCAGAGATACAGGATAGACCTTATGTATTTGGTGCAGTCTGAAGTTGGGTTAAACAACAATATCAGGCTATCTTAGCTTAATTGTTGAGTGTCTATGGGATCAAATTGTCACGCCTCGTCAAGTCTCTTGTTTATTTCCGGTGTTATTTTGAAAGGACTATTCACTGCTTACTAGATTATGATTTACTTCCTGTCATTGTTCTTTTCCCACCAGTTTTGATTAGGTTCACCTGTGTTCCATTATTCACCTGTTCCTCATAAGTCTGTCTGTTTATATAGCCCAGCAGGGCCAGCAGATCTCACAAAGTGAACAGACTCTCTCTTCTCTCGCTGCGAGCATGCAGCAGTTGCACACCCAACAAGGGAGTTTGCAATGCTCGCTGGAGAGTATGATGGGAGCGATCACCTCTCAGATTCAAAGACTTACAAATCTGTTTGAACGCCAAGAATCTGCTTCAGCTCCCCGCCCAGAACCGGCTCCTCCTCGCCCTTCTCCACCCGTGGCTGAGATTCGTGGACTCCAGTTGGAGAAGTATGATGGCAATCCAGGTACATGTTGCACTTTTTTGACAAGTGTATCTCTCATGTTTGAGCTCCAGCCCTCTGCTTTTTCCTTAGAGAGAACCAGGATTATTTTTCTCATTGCTAATTTAACGGGAAGAGCGCAGGAATGGGCTACTGCTGAATGGGAGAGACATTTGTTATTCATACCAGGAGTTTTCTGAGGCTTTAAGGGAGGTTTTTGACCATAATACACCAGGTCGTGAGGCAGCCTATAAGCTTCTGCAGCTACGGCAGGGCAGAGGGAGAGTTTCAGATTACGCCATCCAGTTTCGCACCTTGGCAGCCGAGAGTGGCTGGAATAATCATTCCCTGTCTGATGCCTTTTTGCATGGCTTATCCGATGACATTAAGGACCAGTTGGCACCACTTGACCCTCCAGGCAGTTTCCAGGACCTTGTTTCTCTTGCCATTAAGATAAACAAATCGGCTATGGGAGAGGCAAATGGAGCGACGCCAGAGAGCAGTACCTCCTCCTCTCCAGAAGGGGCAGCGATTCCCAGTCAGTGACTCTACTTCAGGACCTTCATCTCTCACGGGGCTCACCTCTCCTCCTGGTGGCAGAGAGGAGCCCATGCAACTAGGGAGAACCAGGCTCTCTCTTGAGGAGTGCCAACGTCGCCTACAAGAGGGGAGGTGCTTCTACTGTGGCAAGTTGGGCCATTTTCTGCCTTCCTGTCCGTTAAAAGACACGGCTCACCAGTAAACAGGAGGGTACTGGTGAGCCGAACCACTTTTGTCCTCGACCTCCTTCCAGGCACTGCTCCACCCAAGGGTTGTCTGTGCTCCCTTTCTGTTCCTGAAAGGGAGGCCATGGAGAAGTACATTCAGGAGTCCCTGGCATCTGGGATTATTCGTCCTTCCTCCTCTCCAGCCGGAGCCGGGTTTTTCTTCGTGAACAAGAAGGATAAGACCCTACGTCCCTGCATCGACTACCGGGGACTTAACGACATCACTATCAAGAACAGGTACCCCCTCCCTCTCATTTCCATGGCATTTGAACTACTACAGGGGGCCACCATCTTCACCAAGCTGGATCTACGCACCGCCTACCATTTGGTGAGGATAAGGGAGGGGGACGAGTGGAAGACTGCTTTCAATACTCCCAATGGACATTATGAATATTTAGTAATGCCTTTTGGATTAACCAATGCCCCTGCTGTCTTTCAGGCTCTAGTTAATGATGTCCTTCGGGACATGATTAACCAATTTGTGTTCGTCTATCTTGATGACATCTTGATTTTTTCCAAGGACAAGCAAGAACATGTCCAACAGGTTCAGCGGGTGTTGCAAAGGCTCCTGGATAACCGACTCTTCGTCAAGGTGGAGAAATGTGAGTTTCATGTCAAGAAAGTCTCGTTTCTTGGATTCATTGTGGCTCCGGGAAACCTCCAGATGGACTCTGCCAAGGTCAGTGCTGTGGCAGAATGGCCACAACCTACTACACGCAAACAGCTACAACGCTTTTTGGGGTTTGCTAACTTTTACAGGCGGTTCATTCGCAATTACAGCTCCCTTGCCGCGCCATTGCATGCCCTAACATCTTCAGCTAAGCCGTTTCAGTGGTCTTCAGCTGCAGATCAAGCCTTCTGGGACCTCAAGTTGCGGTTCTGCTCTGTCCCTGTGCTCATCCTTCCTGACCTCCGCCGACAGCTCATTGTTGAGGTTGATGCATCGGATGTAGGAGTGGGGGCTGTCCTATCACAGCGATCTCAGGTAGATAACAAGAGTCACCCTTGTGCGTTCTTTTCCAGGAAGTTGTCCCCGGCTGAACGCAACTATGATGTGGGGAACCGGGAACTGCTGGCCATCAAGTTGGCCCTTGAGGAGTGGAGACACTGGCTCGAGGGTTCAGAACTGCCGTTCATTGTCTGGACGGACCACAAGAACTTAGAGTACATCCGTTCTGCCAAGCGGTTGAACCCCCGTCAGGCCAGGTGGTCTTTGTTCTTCAACCGCTTCAAGTTCTCTCTGTCGTATCGCCCCGGTTCTAGGAATGTCAAGCCAGATGCCTTGTCCAGAATCTTCGACCCTGAATCGCCTTCTGAGGCTCCATGCTCCATTCTGCCAACCTCCTGTATCATTTCTTGGGGAATTGAACAGGAAGTAAGACGGCCCCTTGAGGGAGTCAACATTCCAGGGAATTGTCCTGTCAACTGTCTGTTTGTGCCTCAGCAGCTTCGTTCTCAGGTAATCCAGTGGGGACACTCCACTCGTCTTACCTGCCATCCCGGAACCAGGCAGACCCTAGGCTTCATCAGGCAACGGTTCTGGTGGCCCTCCATGACTAAGGACGTCAAGGAGTTTGTCGCCGCCTGTTCCATCTGTTCACAGAACAAGCCATCTCGTCTCCACCCCGCTGGTCTGCTGCGTCCCCTACCTGTGCCGCGGCGACCATGGTCCCACATTTCTCTGGACTTTGTTACTGGTCTCCCTGTCTCAGAAGGTAACTCTGTAATCTTATCGTCATAGATCATTTCTCCAAGATGGCCCATTTCGTTCCTCTTCCCAAGTTGCCCTCTGCCAAAGAGACAGCGGAGGCCATGCTAACTCATGTTTTCAGACTCCATGGTTTTCTGCAGGATGTGGTCCCCGATCATGGTCCGCAGTTTATCTGCCGGTTTTGGCATGAGTTCTGCACCCTTATTGGGGCCACGGTCAGCCTATCTTCTGGTTACCACCCGCAGACCAACGGCCAGACAGAACGCTATAATCAGGAAATGGAGACAGGTCTTCACTGTCTGGCGTCTCAGAATCTGAGATTTGAAATGATGTTTGAGAAGAGACGAACAGATATGGCAGTAAAGAAAGTAAGAAGACGTAAAGAAAGTGGAACTGAGAGCAGGTGGTGCAGCTGTGACGTGAGTCCTGCAGGTTCAGCTCTCTCTACAGTCAACTGTCAAATTAAAACAGAAAATAATGAAAAAGAAGCAGCTGAACACACACGTCTTTAACCGTCTGTATCTGTACAAACGTGTGACACAGCCAAACCACAAATCTGTTCTCTCTGACTTCAGTACTGTGTGTGTGTGTGTGTACCACAGATCCATTCTTTAACAGTCTAATTATGTTATGCCTGTCGGGTTATTTCATTACATCATGCCACTGTTCATTATGTGTGTGTCACATGCTTATTACACACACACACACACACACACACACACACTCCAGTCTGTTGTGATCTGACTGTCATTTGGACTAATTTGTGTGTGTAAGTGAGACAGGGGGTAATTAGCAGCTGTGAGAGACAGAGATTTTATTTTATTTTTATTATTTTCCTTGTTACTGAACACTCACTCTGTAGGCTGTTGTAAAGGGGAGCAGCTCTGCAACACTAGCAGGACAATAACATGTGATCTGCCATATTTTAGCCAACACCGATCCATTAAAATGCCCAGATAGGCCTAATACTGATCTTTAGGATCAGCTCAGGACATTTCTAATATCTAATATATATTTTTTTATTTGTTAAAAACAATCCAAACCCTTTACCCTTAATCAGGTTTCTGATGGCATCTCTAGTCTGCAGCTGAGACACACTTCTTGGCTGAAATTCCACTAGTAACTTTTTTCCTCATTTATCAGTCGATAATACGTCCCTACTGTTTGTTTTAGACGTGAAACATTTCCTGCTGTGTGACTCCAACAAGACATGACTTCATCGCAGCTTTAACACTCAGGAAGAAGAAACACAGCAGAGGACTGAACGAAGACGACACGTCCTGTTTTATCTGGAGGAAGCAGAAAACACTGCAGCATCCACGGCTTCACCACACACAGCCGGTCTCTGTGTGTGTGTGTGTGTGTGTGTGTGTGTCCAGACAGCCTCCTATCAGATCTCTATCAGGTTATTGATGACCGGGACGCTCTGATCAATACTCAGGTCACCTCTCTTGCCCGTCACCTCCAGCTCTCTACTTTCTCACTCTCTCCTCCCTCGTTCGCTGATATTGTCTCCATCTCTTCATCTTTATTTACTGTATCTTCTTCCTCGTCGCTCTCCTCCCCGTCCTCTCGATTTCTCTGCTCTGTCTGGAATTTTATTATTTTATTTCAGTCATGTGCCTTCTATCAACTTTAATTCCCATTTGCACACAGAGACACACAGTGTCAGTGGTCAGTGCAGACAGTACTTCAGTGTTTGTCTCACATAAAACAGATTCCAGTGTGATTACAGACTCGAGGACAGACAATAAAACTCTTCACTGCCTCGTCTCTTCTTCTGTCCTGTTTTCCATCACATGTCAGTCTGTCGCTCTAAAACTTTAACAACTATTTGTTACGCTTCCAGGCAAGGCAGGAAAGACCCAAATGCAGGACGCAGGAGACAGACAGGCTTTTAACTGTTTACTGAAGAAAATGTAAGAGACATAACACTATTGGATGAATTGCTTTGAAATGGGATGAATCCTTCTGACTGTGGTGATCCTCTTGACTTTTCATCTAGCGCCACCAGCAGGTTGAACTTTCCTGGAAACACGCATTAATTTGCATTTTCTTTTGCCGATTTTCTCTAAATTCGGTTAAAATGTGCGTTAAATTTGAATGGACAAGTAGCTAATGTTGCAGGGTTCGTACAGCTTTTTCAGAGTAAAATTCAAGCACTTTCAAGGTACCTAAACCAAACATTTCCAGACTCCTGAAGCCATTATCATCATCTAAATAGTTACTATAAATTCCAGGAGACAACAAACAAATATGATGACGGGATCGTTTCATTTCAAATATTAAAAGATTTTTGGTTACCATGAGTGATTGTGTCGTTGATGAAACACCAGATTATGGTGAAATTCAAGCATTTTTCAAGGAGTATATTCAAATTCAAGGATATTCCTAACCTTGAAAACATAACGGTTAAAATTAAGCATTTTCAAAACTTTCAAGACTTCGTACAAACCCTGATTTTGACAGTGAGGAAGTCAACAGCGATCTCTGCTGTTAAAAGATCTCTGATGTTTTGTGTAACTGACAGTAAATCTAACTCTACATAGGTTTTGACACTGTTCAGTTGACTCTCTCACTTTTATTGGCTGTTCCCTTGCAGCCGTCAAAGACTTGATGTCCACCAGGACACACGAACCAAAATGCAGCCTGCAGTAAAAGTTACCGATAACAGAACTCGAGGGAGCTACAGCGCTGTACGAAAAACATCAGTATGGTCCTTTAAAGTATCATTCTTAGCTGTGAAAGAGAGCAGGCAGCCTCCTCTGTTCTTCCTCTCTGACACACAATTGAATACTTCACAACATCCTCCTCCTCCTCCTCATCCTCCTCCTCATCCTCTCCACTCTTTTGTATAGAAAAAGGGTCAGTGTCTCTTCTAATGTCTCTCTCATGACAGAAACCAGCCTGCTTCAGTGCCGGTCATCCTGTTTTCATGGACTGACTGTACTGACCTGTATTTTAGTGGATTAGCCTTCATCTGATTCAGGTTTTTCTTATAAACAGCATCTGATGTTCCAGACATAATCTAACTGTTTTTAATCCCGGGCCACCTCTGTTACCCGGAAGCACATACCCAACAGCAGATACAGAACATCTGGCCATATTTTACCTGCTGTAAGAGCAGGTACTGTGGATCAGTCTCCATATGTTCACCCATCTGGAGGGGGACTCAGTGTTTGCCTAATTATCTGTACCTTCAACCAAAAACACAAAGGAGTTAAAATGTCTAAGTCTCAAGACTTCCTGTGGTTACTTCACATTGAAAGTCATGCTGTATTCTCATATGTGGGAGCGTTTCATCCTTCAGTGTGCACGTGGACAGTTTGCAGCTGACCGTGAAGAGGTGGAGATGAGAATCAGCATCCAACTCTGAGGCCATCGTACTCTGCCCGAAAACGGTGGATTGCTCACGTCAGGTTAGGAGTGGGTTGCTGCCCCAAATGAAGGAGTTCAGGTATTGAATCTCAGGGACTTGTTCTTGAGGGTAAGGGCCAGTGAAGACTACAAGATTTTTGCCATGATTTGTCTCAGAGGGTTTTTGTCCTCTAGTCCTCTAGTTCGAGTGGTGCCAAGATGGGTTGTGACAGTGCCGCGAGCTGTCCCACACTACATCAGTTTTCAAATGTGTTTGATTTCATCGTAGCCAAAAATAAGATACGCTTGTAGTTGGTGCATCTTGGAGATGAATCTGAGATGGGATGAGGGCATTATCCAATCAGAGGGCACGAAGAAATAGGCCACTCAGGACCAGTACAGCTTGCCTCTGGCCCTCGTCAAACTCCATCTAAAGCTAAGCGGCTGGGCATTTAAAGATTGGGAAGTAGCTCAGATAGCCATCGAAATATTTCTTTGAATGGTTAAATGCAGCTTCTCGATGAGACGGATACATCACTTGTTACTGATAACTAAATATTGCCCCACCCAAAAAGAAATCGACTAACATAAACACATCAAGCTGAATGGATGAAGGGAAACTAGAACTAGAGGCTTAAACACCGTCAACTTTAGTTACCAAGGGTTGTGATAAAGATATTAACTGTTTTACGGTTGAACTATAAGCTTGAGACACCAAATTAACTCAAGCTGATTTTCAGCATTTCTGTAATGTCTACATATATATCTGTGACAAACTAATATTGCAGATAATATTAGCCCTCTGATGTATTGGTCAGCCTCTAGAAATGATCATGACAGCTCAATATTCGGACATGAACAGATGCAAATAGTAGGTCAGCAGTTGTTTGCAAACCATGAATTCAAAGGGCTGTAAATTCAAGTGTCCTTCAAGCA
Source organism: Macquaria australasica (assembly GCA_005408345.1). Taxonomy (NCBI): domain Eukaryota; kingdom Metazoa; phylum Chordata; class Actinopteri; order Centrarchiformes; family Percichthyidae; genus Macquaria; species Macquaria australasica. Next base: position 45,835 of record SEMN01001231.1, read on the forward strand.
GGTTGGACTCAGCAGCTCTGTGTTTCATAAGAGACTGGCACAGAGGATGGGAGGAGGTGATGGAGAGATGAGTGTTATGTGGGTGGGTGATAATGTGGTTGGGGGGCTGGTACACAGAAGCGATAACACCACCTGTCAGTTTTAAGTGTTGTTGTTGTCTGCCTGTGTAGCTGTTGATGCGTTCTCAGTTGCAAAGCTAAGAGGAAGCCTGTTGACTCCTGACCCTGGAAATGTGACCTGGGTCATCCAGCAGGGAGGATTTAAACCCAACATTCAGGATTATGGATTATCCATCTGTCAGAGATGCTGCCGGGATGTTCCCCAACAGCCAACAACAAGGTGACCCCGCTGAACCCGACAGGAGAGGAGCGATTTAGACTAACACGTCTGATGATTGATTGCAAGGTGTAAAAATTCATCATCATGGGCCAGGAACTGTGACCCATCTCTTTATTGTGTCAGTCAGGTTTCAACAACAAGGCAATTCAAAGTGCTTTAGATAAGATACAGAACAAACACAAGACAATATAAAAAGACACATACATAGGATCTGAAAGGATTAAAACATGATATGAATAAATATTTTTAAGCTCTGATTTAAAAGAACCGAGAGTTTGGGAGTTTGTTCCAGATATGTGGAGCATAAAAACTCAATGCAGCTTCTCCGTGTTTAGTGTGGAGTCTGTAAAGCACAATGTTTACTCCTCCACTGTGTAACACAGTGACACTGAAAGTAGCTGTCAGCATGCTAACATGCTAACAGTGACAATGCTAACATGCTGATGTTTAGCAGGTATAATGTTTACCGTGTTCACCATCTTCTGCTGCCTTCAAATGAAACTCGTGAGCTCGTGGTTATGACACGGGAAGTGGTAAATCGTGAGAACGCCGCTGCTAGACAACGGCAACGGACGCCAAAAGACTCCTCGCCGTTCTTCGCTCCTTTCCAAGAAATGTTGACTTTCTTTCTATTTATATCAACATTTTCCTCAGACATTATAAAATTATGAAGAAAAACTCTATACGACCGAACTTCCATGACCTCCGACATTTCTGATAACATCAGCAAACACGCCACAACCCGTGAACTCTGAGCTTTCAGAACATGTCCACTTCCGAGGTCGTGAATACCACAAGACGAGTGTTTATCAAAAGTCCGTGTTTATGCACTCTTCTCATAAACACGGTAAACACGACCCCATTTGATTGCACCATTAGTTTAACATGTTAGCATGCTAACATTTGCTAATTAGCACACTAGTTTGCAGGTTTTTGGTCAAGTGGCCACCCCTCCAGTCAAGCTGTTTAAGAAAGTGTATAAGCAATAAAGAGAAAGACGTCACTCAGGGACGTTTCTGAACTATGAGTCATTTCTCAGAGACACTATAATCAGGTGTCTGAATGTCTCCGCACAGACTGACCGTCAGCTGCAGCGACCTCATTAGAGAAAACCTGCTTCTTTAACTGTTCAACTCTTTACCCCAAACAGCTGGGAGACCTCCTGACCCCCCAAACAGGAAGTCTAACAAGACGTGGTGGCTCGCCTTCAGACTCTGGTTAAGACAGATCCCTCAGTGTGAACTATGACAGTCGACACCTGTGTGTGTGTGTGTGTGTGTGTGTGTGTATGTGTGTGTGTGTGCTGTGATCCTGAGCAGCTAACTGACCATGTGTGTTTGTCAGTAGATCAGCAGTTTGATCTCCTTCAGCAGTTGAGTCTGGGTGTAATAAGGCTCCATCAAACTGTCCAAAATCTGACCTTTTTATTGGAGGATCAGTCCGTGTGTGTGTGTGTGTGTGTAATGAGGCTGGCACTAATGGACCAGTTTAGACACGCATGAAGGAATAACATGCCTCCTCTCTGACTCCTGTCTGTCTCGCTTTCACACTTTTCTGTCTCTCCTCTAGCAGCACTGAGTCTTTAACATGTTCACAAACTTCACTGTTACAGCAAAAGAACGTCGTCCTTTTAACAAGTTTATAGCAGCCATAAAGGTCATAAAGTCTACAGTATTAGGAAGAATTCTTCCACACAGGAAAGATGCTAAACTATTTTAACAATCAGTACAATTTTCCCATGAAAATAACCCAATTAAGAGACACTTTTAGGAGCCAAAACTGAATAAAAATCAAGCCACAGTCTCCACGGTGAGACAGACTTTCTTTCCCCAGATCTTCTCACACAGTGCTATGTGACTAATAGGGGTCGGGCATCTTGGGAATCCCCCGATTTGACTCCGGTTTGATTCTCGATTCAAAACCCGATTCTTGAATCAATAAAAATAAAAGGGTTGTACTAGCTTCAGGCCGAACCATTCACTTGTGTGAACTGGTCTTGATTAAACTGTCTGGCAAACAGAAAAAAAGCAGATATAAAGAGTGTGAGAGTTGAATTATTTAGATGCATCTTACAGTCTTCTGCCTGTGTAAGAATAATGAAGTGAAAGTGTAATTTGCTGTCCAACATCACTGGCTAAATATCTTCTGTAAACAGAAGTTGTCTCCGGCAGTGGAAAACACCATACTCATCGTACGGAGCGGATAACTCATCGTTATCCGCTCTGTACAATCTGTACGAGCGCAGATCTTCGGCCAGCTCGTTTGCTAGTTATCTAACGTTTGTCTCTGAGTTTTTAATAAAATACTTGTTATTAAATCCAAAATCGGCCCAGAGCGTTACAAATACCTCTGTAATCCATCCAGGTGCTATGAAATATCTCCTCACACACTCTTGTTTCTTAACTCATTTCAAAAGATGTGCATCTGTTCCCCTACCCAAACAAAGTAGGAAGCTTGTGAAACAGGTTAAAAACACTGAACTGTAACCTGGAGGGACCTGAAGCTCCGACTTCCTGCCTAAAAATACAACCTAAATAGGAAGCCGCGGCCTCTCTGTGGTCCCATGGCTGTGGTCATTAGATGTGGAGAGTTGAGGGTTCAGTGACCACAGACACTAACAACATAATGACCAACATATGGTGTGGAGAGGAGGAAACTGACAGCAGGCAGATGGAGGGAGATAGAGAGGAAATACTGCGCCGTGATGACAATCTTACATCCTCCCATTTTAAACACTAATCTGGTCTTTATTTACATGTTATTTCAGTAGGTTTGTCATCGTTCTTGTGAGTTATGACATTATTATTATTATAAATGTGACTTTATTGCTGAGATCTGACATTGCTGCAACAGAATCCAACAAACACCATCAGACAGTTAACAACTCTCCAGTTCATTAATCTGTGGAGATGAAACTGTAATGAGAAAACACAAAATGTCACCTAAAACCCCTCATTCATAGTTTTTTCTACAGACCAACATAACTCCAACGTACACGTTTTGCTTAATTTCATGTCTTAAATTATTTAAATCCAAAGTAAACAGAAGAGGAGTTGCACATAAAAACTTAATAAAAAGTAAAACCTTCACTGCAACAGTACAACAAAATAGGAGAACTAAATGTGGACTCTTAAACATCAGATCTCTCTCATCTAAAGCTGTTCTAGTAAACGATCTAATATCAGATCATAATATTGATTTATTTTGTCTTACTGAAACCTGGCTGTGTCAAGGTGAATATGTTAGCCTAAATGAATCCACTCCCCCCAGTCACATTAATACTCACATTCCTCGAGGCACAGGCCGAGGAGGTGGAGTTGCAGCCATCTTCGACTCAAGCCTATTAATCAAACCTAAACCTAAATTAAATTATAACTCGTTCGAAAGCCTTGTTCTTAGCCTTTCACACCCAACCTGGAAAACACTACAGCCAATTCTATTTGTTATAGTGTACCGAGCTCCTGGACCGTATTCTGAATTTTTATCTGAATTCTCAGAGTTCTTATCAGGTTTAGTCCTTAAAACGGATAAAATAATTATTGTAGGTGATTTTAATATTCATGTGGATGTAGAAACTGATAGCCTTAGTGCTGCGTTTATCTCATTACTAGATTCGATTGGCTTCTGTCAGAGTGTACATAAACCCACTCACTGTTTTAACCACACCCTTGACCTTGTTCTTGTTTATGGCATTGAAATTGAACATCTAATAGTCTTTCCACAGAATTCTTTTTTATCAGACCATTTTTTATTAACTTTTGAATTCCTATTACTGGACTACACGCCATCAGGCAAACATTCCTACACTAGATGTCTATCTGATAGTGCTGTAGCTAAATTTAAGGAAGTGATTCCATCGGCATTAAATTCAGTTCCATGTCTCAATGTAACAGATGACTCCTATGCTAACTTTAGTCCCTCCCAAATTGATCATCTTGTTGATAGTGCTGCAGGCTCACTACGAATAACACTCGACTCTATCGCCCCTCTAAAAAAGAAGATAATAAAACAGAGGAGGTTAGCTCCATGGTATAACCCGCAAACCCGCAAATTAAAACAAACATCGCGAAAACTTGAAAGGAATGGCGTTCCACCAATCTGGAAGAATCACGTTTAGCCTGGCAAGTTAGTCTTAAAATTTATAGGAAGGCCCTCCGTAATGCCAGAGCAGCCTACTACTCATCATTAATAGAGGAAAATAAGAACAACCCCAGGTTTCTGTTCAGCACTGTAGCCAGGCTGACAGAGTCACAGCTCTGTTGAGCCATGTATTCCTATAGACCTCAGTAGTAATGACTTTGAGCTTCTTTAATGATAAAATTCTAACTATTAGAGACAAAATTCAGCACCTCCTGCCCTCAGTTGGTACTGACTTATCTTCAAACACAGGAACCTTAGAAACAACTGTAAAACCTTACATTTAGACTGCTTTTCTCCCATCAACCGTAATCAACTAACTTCCATGATTTCCTCATCTAAGCCATCAACGTGTCTCTTAGACCCCGTCCCAACTAGGCTGCTTAAAGAAATTTTACCCTTAGTTAGCACTTATTTACTAGATATGATCAATCTGTCTTATTAAAAGGCTATGTGCCACAGTCCTTTAAAGTAGCTGTAATTAAGCCTCTTCTTAAAAAGCCCACTCTTGATCCAGGGATTTTGTCAAATTATAGACCTATATCTAACCCTCCTTTTCTCTCTAAGATCCTTGAGAAAGCAGTCGCCAATCAGTTGTGTGACTTTCTACACAACAACAAGCTGTTTGAGGATTTTCAGTCAGGATTTAGAGTGCATCATAGCACAGAGACAGCACTGGTGAAAGTTACAAATGACCTTCTAATTGCATCAGACAAAGGACTTGTCTCTGTACTTGTCTTACTAGATCTTAGTGCTGCATTCGATACCATTGACCATCACATTCTATTACAGAGACTAGAACATTTAATTGGCATTAAAGGTACTGCACTAAGCTGGTTTAAATCCTATTTATCAGATCGATATCAGTTTGTACACGTTAATGATGAATCCTCTATGCACGCCAAAGTTAGTCACGGAGTTCCACAAGGTTCTGTGCTTGGACCAATTCTATTTACCTTGTATATGCTTCCTTTAGGCAATATTATTAGGAAGCACTCCATGAATTTTCATTGTTATGCAGATGATACCCAATTGTATTTATCGATCAAGCCAGATGAAACCAATCAATTAGCTAAACTTCAGGCATGCCTTAAGGACATAAAGGCCTGGATGACCTGCAATTTTCTGATGTTAAACTCAGACAAAACCGAAGTTATTGTACTTGGCCCCGAACACCTTCGAAACACATTATCTGGGGATATGGTTTCTCTAGATGGCATTGCCCTGGCCTCCAGCGAAACCGTGGGGAATCTTGGAGTTATCTTTGATCAGGATATGTCCTTTAACTCCCAAATAAAACAAACTTCAAGAACTGCCTTTTTTCATTTACGTAACATTGCAAAAATCAGACACATCCTATCTCAAAAAGATGCAGAAAAACTAGTCCATGCATTTGTTACGTCTAGGCTGGACTATTGCAACTCTCTATTATAAGGCTGCCCCAATAAATCCCTTAAGACTCTCCAGCTGATTCAGAATGCTGCGGCACGTTTACTGACAAGAACCAGAAAAAGAGAACATATTTCTCCAATTTTAGCTTCTCTACACTGGCTCCCTGTAAAATCCAGAATAGAATTTAAAATCCTTCTCCTCACCTTCAAAGCCCTAAATGGTCAGGCACCATCATATCTTAAAGAGCTCATAGTACCCTATTACCCCACTAGAGCACTGCACTCCCAGAATGCGGGGTTCCTTGTGGTTCCTAGAGTCTCTAAAAGTAGAATGGGAGCCAGAGCCTTCAGCTATCAAGCTCCTCTCCTGTGGAACCAGATCCCAGTTTGTGTACGGGAGGCGGACAACCTCCTCACATTTAAGAGTAGGCTTAAGACTTTCCTCTTTGATAAAGCTTATAGTAGGGCTGACTCAGGTGACCCTGAGCCCCCCCTTAGTTATGCTGCTATAGGCCTAGACTGCCGGGGGACTTCCTATGATGCACTGAGCTCCTCTCTCCTCCTCTTCCTCTCCATCTGTACGCCCTCATATCCCATCAATGCTCGTTATTAATTCAACTTCTTCCCGTAGTTGTGTTCTTTCTCTCCTCTCTCTCTCTCTCTCTCTCTCTCTCTCTCTCTCTCCCTCCCCTTCTGTTGCTTTCTGCAGGTGTTTCTGCCTCTGGAGCTGTGGAGGTCTGGATCTGTGGTTGCTGCCGCCTGCTGCCCCCGTGCTCCTGCTCTGCACCCGCTGCTGCTATTGCTGTTGCTGTTGTTATTAGTATTGCTATTATAATGTTGCTCTTAGTGTTGTTTCCGTTGGTGTTAACATCAATGCTATTACCATATCTATACTGTATTGTGCTGCTGTATGTTCTCTTTCCTCCTGCTCTCTCTCTCCCGCTCCCCCCTTCCCCCTTCAACCCAACCGGTCGAGGCAGATGACCGCCCACCCAGAGCCTGGTTCTGGTTCTGGTTCTGGTTCTGCTCAAGGTTTCTACCTGTTAAAGGGAGTTTTCCTTGCCACTGTCTCCTGGTGCTGCTCATGGTGGGAACTGTTGGGTCTCTGTAAATATAAAGAGTCGGTCTAGACTTGCTCTATTCGAAAAAGTGCCCTGAGATAACTTTGTTATGATATGGCGCTATATAAATAAAACTGAATTGAATTGAATTGAATGTCAGAGTTCCTGGCTATGACGGTTCCATCGCTTTCAAAGGAGTTTGTTACGGTCTGACGGCGAGTTAGGGTAAATAGTTTGCATGAGGAGCTCAAAATGAAATAAGATTCTACATCTGAATGTAAATTACAATATACATTTTCTCTCACATATGCCTGCACCTGCCATGCGTGAGATTTTATACACGAGACGTGGCAGGATCGGAGAGCAGTTACAAAACTGTATGAATTCAGAGATGCTCAAAATCACCTGACTGGAATGTATAACTCAACTGAACAGGCGTTATCAGCCTCATAGATATGGGTTGTTTGACTCGTCCATCCACCTCCATACGGACCTTGTTGCTCCTTATACATCACCCGAACACGCTGCAGTGGCTCACTGACATAAAGCGGTGATAACAGCCTCCTGAACCTGCTAGCAGGTTTAGTAGACTCCTACTAGCCCATTTGTTTGGGACAGATGTGTGATGATGACGCCCTGCTAACAGTCAAATCAGGTGACTAAAACTTTTCCACATTTCTTTTCTAAAGAAAAAAGATCGCCTCTCGTCAATACCAGAATCCCATTAGACGCACATTGTGGATGTCAGCGTATTTAAAGATCAAAGTTCAACTGAGTCGAACTCGGAGAGAGAAATCATTGAAAACGATCATTCTACTCAAACCACAGAAGATACTGCTCACTGACTGACTGGCTGATGTTTGTTTAAATCATATATGTGGACACTTCACTTCAGACATAGTTCAGGGCAACAGTTTAACTGAATCAGTGTTCAAAGGTATACTGAAATGTTGGTAACCATAGCAACAGCAGTGATCTCTCAGGTTGCATTAGCAGTGTGTTAAACTGACCTCAAACGCACTCTCAAACATGGAGGATTTCAACACAGCCGACCTTTGTTCCTCTAAGTGGACTGCATATAATATGTTTATGTATAAATGTATAATGTATACTGAAGGTTAAAATTGCACAAGAGTATGAAGTTAAACAGCCAAATTTACAATCTTCAATATTACTGTTAAATGTAGTGATGCAGATTTGATTTAAACCGTTTAAATAAAGCAATTAGGATTAATAATTACTAACAAATATCAGATAATTGGTGATGTGGTTTGTCTGTTGATGCAATCAATGATCAGTATTTCAGATTCTCACGTGAAGTATCTGGATGATCAGACTGACTGTCTGCAACAGGTCTCCACAGGTAACAGGGTGTGTGTGTGTGTGTGTGTGTGTTTCGGCGAGAGTGGGCGGTTAAGTCCAGGTTCACGACACTCCCTGAAACGCAAATCAGTGTTTGCTGACTCACCCGAATCCCACACACACCTTGCCCAGCATCGTGTGTGCGTGCGTGTGTGTGTGTGTGTGTGTGTGTGTGTGTGTGTGTGTTTATAAAGCTATGTGTCCATGTGTGAGCCAAAGCACACCTGTCAAGACGCGACGCCTCCGGAGTAGACTCTCCGGCTCTTCCAAAGACATTTGAAAGAAACCCCTCCACACACCCAGGACTACACACACACACACACACACACACGTGTAAAATATGTACCTGGAGGTAAAAAAAAAAGTCTCAGTTTAATCAGTTTAAAGTTTTAATGTTTTAAAATCTTTTAGCAAGAGGAACTATGTCTTTGGCGAACAAAAGCTGAGTGTCTTTGATTTCTTGTTGTCACAGTGAGGGTTGCCAGGTTTGGTTCCATCATGTCTGTAGAGAGAACAAAACCAAAACCTGAGCTCACGCACTGTATCTGACAACCTGCGCTACATCCGCAGACGCTGCACAGAGGACTGGGCGGAGGGATACACAAGAAATAGTTCCAGCACGTCAGAACTTCGTGTACGGATTAAACAAATGAGAAAAAGCGTGTTAATCAGTAAGCTTTAGAGGTGTTGCTGAAGCTAGCCGTTTCCCCCTGCTTCCAGTCTTTATGCTAACCTAAGCTAACCACGACCTGACTCCTGGCTATGTATCAACTTCCCATCAGACGTCAAGCCCAAATCATATTCATCATCGACTCGACAGTCCTAACGTTCGTCCCCGCCGTAAGAAAGAAAGAGAATGTGTTCCTAAAATGTTGAATTATTTCTCTGGAGTCTTGTTGGAGCAGCTGATGTTAGCATGGTGTTGGTGCTACACGGGTGAAAAGATATCAGGGTGTCTATTAAAACTAGGCTACATTTGGTTGAAAGCTATAATCTCTAGATAGCATATCACCTCTGTTCCTTTAACATGTAGGTCTCCCAAGGTCTTCTGGGATGCATTTCTTGGTAAACGCTGCACAAAAGTGCTTAAAAAGTAAAATCTATAAACTACAGTATTATGTGGCTTGTTTACTTTCACCTACAACCTGGATTATTCCAACAGTAAGTACAAAAACCCTGACTGGAGCATTTGTACCTGAAACCTTAATGCACTACTTTGCTCTTTTGCTGGATTTATTTGATCATCACGTATCGTCATGGTCTGGATGTGTTTTCATTCTGTACTTACAAAGGTTTGGTTTTGGTGTTAGGAGGATTTTATTCAGTGCCTTTTTTTAAAGCTTTTTTAAAATTGAATAAACTAATGGCAGCACAACACAAATCAAAACAAAGCTCTCTGCAGCCTTCCACATATTACCACCATCACCTCATCAGTGAATGCAGCCCCTGAAGCACAAACAGTGTTCCTGAGAGCCAAATCACTATCACGACATCTGCAACAAATACTGCAAAATGAGATCTACCTACCTGTCTGTCCGTCAATCTGCCTGTCTGCCTGTCTGCTCCAGTCATTCAATAATAGATGAAGGTCTTTTCTTCTAAAACCAGAACCTGAAGAGGCTGGAATGGACCAACACAGCAAGCCGGACTATTACACACACACACACACACACACACTCCTCAGAGTCAGCAGTAATGGCCCCCGCAGGGAACAGCCTTATCAATATCCCAGTGGATGGAGGAGAGAGAGGATCAAAGGTTGAACAATTAAAGCTACGATCTGAACACCAGACAGAGACAACAACAAAAGTCTCTGAGAATAATGTAACACTCGTCTGTCTCTCTGTAGAACAGGTTACGTTCTGACTGCATACAAATTGGACCACAGCTCAGATCAGCTCATACAGGACAGGACAGGTGCAGTTTCTTTGGAAAAATATATTCATGTGCTAGTTAATCTGGCTGAGTTGGAGGTGAAACGAAAGTGTGAAACTATGCAAGGTCTGCCTGTTGTCTTATTGTTTTGAGTTCTTTGCCAAGTCAGAATTTGAGACTTGAAGACTTAAGACTAAAGGAAACTACACACTGTTCAGTTTTGAGCTGTTCCAAAGCTGACAAAAGCTTTGGAGACCAAAGACATGCTGCGTCAACCAATCAGATTATAGCATAAAATGACGCACAATACACTGGCACTGTAAGCGTCCATAAATCACACTGACATTTAACTACAAATCCAGCCTTGGAACATAACTTACTCAGCAGTATGTCATGCACTTCACTCCATTTCCGACAAACCCGAGACCATCACAGGTTAAACATCACAAGCTTGACACTGGTACAATTTAACACAAAGGGTTTGAATTAGTAGATACTGACTTATCTCCAGGAACACACTTCGATTTTCAGAAAGACTGATAAAAGAAACCTTCAATGAGAAACTGCAATGAGTGCAACAGTGCCAGCTCTGTCGCCATGGCTTTTTGTTTTTTTTGGGGATTAATTTTCAAAACCGAGACTGGTGCATGTTGATTCAGGATTCACCAGGTCTTCATCGCTTCATCTGACATGTTTCAGAATTTATATTGTACAGTCGAACAGATTACGATCAAGATTTAGAAGACTTATCTCGCACAGTGTGACATGCAATGAAACAGCGAGATTGCACAGCGTGTAGGGGCGTTTAACTCTGCCCAGGGTCCAAGCTACTGTTTCTGGGGCTCATATTCAGTGCAGGAAATTAACCTTTTCATCTGCTGAAAACAAAAGCCAAAACTCAGCAGCCACTTTCTCCATTTTAACAGCCACAATGTTTCCAGAAGAAAAACCCAGTCCAGTGAGATCCCACTACTTTAGCCGGTAAAGGTGATCTTCTCACTGCCCCCCCAAAAAACAGCATTTAGCTGATGACATACTTTTTATTTATCACCCAAATGTATTTATATTTGAATATATTTGGGGGAAAATTTCAGACTGGGGGTTACAAGTGTTTCTGGTCCTGACTGAGCTTTAACTCCGTGTCAGAGCACTTCAAACCGTTCAGCTTCAAAGGCCTCCATTAGAAGTCGGCTTCAAATATTAATAACTGCAGCCAGCCAGCTTGCTCTTTAATCAATACCTCTGACTCACACACACACACAGACGCATAGCAACATACCAACAACAGCTACACTTGACACATACCAACACACCCTACAAACACACCACACACTCACACATTTCATAGCAGCAAACATCAACACAAACACCTCAAACTGGCTCTAAATCAGCATTTTTTAATGCTATTTACGCCTACCTGAAGGGAAAATGTCAACACACAGTTTCTGCATCTCTTTAAGTCCATGTAGAAACTGTCCTGACAGAACAAACATGCCTGTAGACTCTGTACTGCTGGCTGAATGTGATGTGGCACAGTGGTTCCATGATTCAGCATTTGCTTTCTTTTGGTTTGATAGTTTTTCTTTAAGACGTCCAACAACACGTTTACAAGCAGAGCAGCACATGCTGTATTTATAGACGGTGAAGAGGGTGAAGTTGTTTTATCTCACATATGGGGCTGGAGGGGAGGGGTGCAGAAAAATATCTTGGCTGACCCTGCTACTGCTGTTAGCTGAGCGATCTAAATGAAAGCCAGCCAGTAACAAGCTAAAACCTTTTAGCCATTTTTACACTGAATTTTCACCAGAAGTTTAACCACACAGTTGTTCTGGTACGTTTCTTCAACAGTGGAGCTAACTTGGAGCTAAGATTTAACGAACACCTGCTGCTTTATGTACAACTAGCCATTAGCTTTTCTGTCTGTATTCACATCTGCCTTTTCTCCTGAAGTAATGTTACAAGAGTTTGATTACTAAGGCACAAAATGTTGAGTATATCAGTAAAACATTCACTGACGTTATTTGTTTCTCTACAATATACCCTCTTGAAATACAATATCCATTTCCATTTATTCATTTGGCAGAAGCTTTTGTCCAAAGAGACGTACGAAGGAGATACGATTCAAGCCACAGTAGATCAAGGAGGAGCGTTTGAGAATAAGTGCCTCAACACTCCTGACACAAGCGAATCGAGTTTGGTAACTCGTTCCACCACCAGGGGACCAAACAGGAGAAAAGTTCAGATTGAGATTTTCTGTCTCATTCATCAGTCATCGTTCATTTGCAGATCCTGGTGAACGAGAAGGTTCATAAACCTAAATGAGGGAGTTCAGGTAGTTGGGTGCTGTGCTCGTGGGCGTTAGTGATTTGAACTCAATGCGAGCAGCAACAGGAAGCCAGTGGAGAGTAATGAAAAGTGGAGTCACATGATCTTTGAAGACCAGACGTGCTGCCACATTTTGGACCATTTGCAGAGGTTTTACTGTGCATGCTGGCAGCCCTGACAGAAAGGGGGTTACAGTAGTAAGGCAAGAGGTGACCAGTGCCTGTACAAGGAGTTGAGCAGTATAGTCTGATAGGACCTGCACTGGGCTGCAGCAGCTATGTGCAAGTTCAAATGTAGCCTAGTTTTAACGTAATTTCTAACTTAGTAACGCATAAACTCCGACCTAACATTTAAGGGTTGCACCAGCTGAAAAATCGTTTTGAAAGGTGGGATATCTCGGAGGATAAGGAGGGGCAAATTGTTATTTTGCATTAGTGTTTGCTATTTTTAGCTGTTAGCCTCTTCGCTATTGTGTAGCAATGTGTTCAAAGACAGTTGGGCACATGAGACAACACGGTGATGTTATTGGCCACAGGAAGTGAAAACGTCATTTTCTGCGACAGTATTTTGGTTAGTGTGGACTTTATGCCAGAGTAGCTAAGATGAACCTTGCGTCTCCGCGGTGCAACCAAACATCAACACAGTTTTAGTATCAAACTTACTAGTTTCAGCATATTGTTGCGTGTGGACTTTGCACCCTGATTTAAGAGAGAACTTACATATAGCTGCTGCAACAGGCTGCTGATCTTTCTAATGTTGTCTGGTGTGAAGCAACATGACCGTGTGACAGATGCAACACGCTCAATTAAAGTTAGTTGGCCATCAATCACGATGTCCAGATTTAGAGCAGACTTTGTTGGTGAGAGAGAGGCGGAGCTGAGCTGGATACTAATGATGTGCTGAACAGAAGGACTGGCTGGGATCACCAGGAGTTCAGTCTTGGAGTAGATGGTGGTGTTCTGTCATCCATTTTGAGATATCGTTGAGGCAGGCTGAGACAATCAGGTTATCTGGCAGGAAGGACAGATAGAGCTGAGTATCATCAGCATAGCAGCGGTAAGAAAAACCATGTGAGCAGATAATCGGAGCGGGGGAGGTGGTGTATATTCAGAAGAGAAGGGGACCAAGCACAGATCCTCCAGTGGAAAGAAAGTGACGCTTGAATATCCAGCATTATTATAACAGTTTTATGGTTTTGTTTAGGCACACTCAGGGAAAGATCATAGTCATGGTTTAATATAGAAAAAGGTCCACAGTAACAGGACATGTTCACTTTATTAACGTTTAACTAAATCGATCATCTTTCCCTAACCTTAACTAAAGATCTTTTGTTGTCTAAATCTAATTACACACTCAGGATAGGAACACCAGTCAAAGTCCTGTGTTTTGTTTGTCATCCAACAATAACGTAGCACTTTTTTTATTCAAGAAAACGTTGCCACAGAACAAAGCCTTGGCAGCAATTACATTTTCCCCAAAATATACTTGGAAAAACAAGTTAGTAGTATATAAACATAATTTCTAGGGACAGAGTTGCTCCTAAAGCGGTTATGATACAGTCCTGTACCTCTGAGGGTTCTTTTTCAATGAAGCAGAATTTTTTCAGCTCACTGCCTCATTGTTCGTACTGATGATTCAACAAGACCTTCATGTCCATCACAGCGCTGAAATGATCCAACAGACATTAACCTGACAATGAGCTTTTTTTATGGCCGAAACTGCAGCTTGTTATGGCAAGAAAAGCACAATAGATGTATCCTGGCACTGCCACACCTGGAGGAATGCAACTGTCAAAATATGTGCTGTGAGAAAGGTCTGTTTGAGAGATGAACAGGATGGTAACTGTAACTGTAACCGCCCACCTCTCCACTCTCTTGGGTTGGGCAGAGAATTCCTTTGCAGCTTTTTTTGCCAAACTAAATTTACTTTGGAAATTAAAAATGCAGCAAGACATTGAGTAACCACACACACTGATAAAATAAATGTGCTGTCTATTTACAGATGGATTCAAAACCGGCAAAGACTGTTGTCTAGAGCCATCCAGTATTGGCTGCCCCCCACCCCCCCAACCTATCCCAAATCCTCCACCAGTGGGTGTCTGGCCTAGGCTTCACACCTAGGCCTATGAATCTCGTTTACCTTAGTCTTGGATTTTGTAGCGAAGAAACAAAACCAAATTAAAAATGTTTGATAAAGCTACTCGTTAAGCCAGGATTTATTATTCTAGACTACGACCTACTCCTGGTTTAATGTATAGCCTGTCAGGGAAAATGTCTTGATTACTCAAGGGCCTGAAGTAGTGCTCATTTGTTTACTTAAGGTGGAAATGGATCTGACATCCACAGACACTGATGGAGGCCCTGGTGAGGAAAAACTTTTTGTCCGCTCACAGAGAGCAAATAAAAAGTTGAAGTGGAATTTTTCTGAATGCAGTCCACCTAATCTTTATTGAATTATCAGATGTTTTGGATAACACACAACCACGTCTGACCACATTAATGCTCCTTTGTGTGTCTATAAAGCTGAGCTTTACAGCCCATAACGACACACTGATATAAGCCAACACATACCACTCTACACAAATCACAACCAAACTTATCAGCAGCAGCATCCCTGCAAACAGGTGTGAAATTATAGAATTGTAAGTCGACCAATTAATCTGTTTTATCGCTGTGTGGATATCAGAGTCTCCAGGGCTTCTGCACAAGTAACAACACATGAGGAGAAATAAATTAACAGCGTGACTCACCGTCAGATGAAATGCATTTAATGACTGTGGGTAATTAACATCCTGAGGACAGTGTCTTTCCCTGAGTCGGGGCTTCTCTGAGAGGCTGCAGTTGGAGACAAGTTTGATGTCGGAGGGAATGTGCGTGGGAGCGGTGGGGCAGTGTTTTCATGAATGTTAATGGGTCTTAAATTCTGCCTCTCTCAGTCCTGGTAGCGATGGATCTGCATAAAGTGAGCAGCTCTGTGGGCGTTATCAGATTCAGGTTGTCTGATCTAAAGCAGGGAGCAGCTGTTCCTGGTTTATAATGTGGACAGGAAGGACTTCAGGGTGATGCACTGTGCAACACCGAACTCTCCAGTACTCAGAGCTAAGAGCAAATTTATACTTTTGCGTTCATGGAAATCATCATTTGAAAAGGAAAAATATGTATTTGAATGTTTTGAATTCAGGGATAGAGTTGTCAGTTTGAAGTTTTTATCCAGGCTAGCAGCACAGCTCTGGATGTTCGTGTCAGTCTAACCATCATGTCAGTGCGACACTTTGGGCCACACCTACAGGATGCAATAGCTGTGCTGCACATTACTTTAAATATGCATGCAAGAGGCTTCCCTCTAATACTGGAGGGACGTTTTCCAAACCTTATCCTTAATCCTCAATTTTGACCTAGAACCCAACACTCTGGTTGTCCTTTTTTGCACCACTGGAGATGATGGTGTGCGCATGACTCCAATCAAATGCCACACACTGTCCTTCGCCTCTCTTTTGGTCAGATGTGCAATATTACTAAGATGGAGGGATGCTTCCACGCCCACCCACATCCACCCACGCCCAGCAGCTGAGGGATATTATGTCCTGTCTAAACCTAGAAAAGATCCGCTACTCAAAGTTCGAAAAGGTGTGGGGACCTTTCCTGAAACACCTTCAGAACATTTAGTCAAAATAAAGATTTATTCAAAGATTTATTCTGTTAATTTCTGTCAGTAATATAATCTGTATAAGTTTATCAATATCTAAACCCCCCTTCTTTTATTTATTTGCTTTTTTATTTTTCTTTCTTTCCTTTCTAAGTATAAAACCCGACTTCCAGCACCTTCCGTTATAACTCCAGGGACGAACTACCCTTCTATATGTGGAATAAGTTTTCATGATGTGCTCTGTATACTCGGCTCTGTTGTGTACACTGCACATTTCCTGTGTAAATTTTGTTAACTGTTTAAAATTCAATACAAATATTCTTGAGGGAAAAAAAACATGCATGCAAAATAAATGTTAGCATGACTGAGTGGGTTTACATGCGCACTAACATCCTGGTTATGATCATGTTTTTTATTATCCTGTTAATGAGATGCACATCTTATTAACATCTTTTCCCATTTGAGAAACCTGGATCTGCTACCTGGAGTACTCTGAAACCAGGATACTGTGGTCTGTCAACACCTGATCCAGGTCTCTGATCCTTCTCTGTTGGAACAGAACAGTGACTGAGACGGAGACTCAAAGTGCACACAGACGATCAGAAATCTGGATACTGAGATCAATAACCAGGTTTCTCACGCTCCATGTAAACATCACATCCCAGGTAAGATCAAAAACAGGATGTAAATGTACCCGTTGGCAAGCAAACATGCAAAATGTTAGCAGGCTACCATGCTAAATTAGCATCTGTGTTGGCGTGTTAGAACGCCAACATGTTGAACACTGATTACTAACATTTTTGCGTGTTTGCAAGCTAATAACTTTCCTTATGTACAAAACAAATCTGCATATGTAAATGTAAATGTGATAAACTGCCAGTTTTAACAGATAGAGATATTATTATGACGATGTTTGATGGCAGATCAACGTGAACAAAAATTCAATACTGAAAACAAAGAGTTGACTAATCTTGTTAAGCTTAACAAAACAATAATGTCTTCTTTTAAGTATTGAATATCAATCAGTGTGCATGTTTGTTCTTTAGTTAATTACTTTATTTACTTCTTCATTTGCCAGGAGTTTGATTTAAATAACTGTAATAAGAGTTGCTGTTTACTTAATTTCTGTTTTCTTACATGTATAAATGTGTCCTACAGAAATGTCTAAAATACTAAATTTTACATGTCAAACACTGCATCACCCTGTTAAAATCCAATAGTTGCTGAAAGGCAAAACATCAAACATCTCTTGCATCGATTCACCACAATATACCTAAATACACAGGTGCAATGCTTCTCTGTAGCTGCTTCATACAGTTTTTGGCTAAAATCTGTATGAAGCAGCTACTTTAAGAACAAACAGGGTTCATGGGGAATAGATAAATAAATATTATATGTAGTTCTGTTAACTCACTGTGTATGTCTCCACGTCTCCTCTTCAAATCCCCAAAATATGGTTTTAAAAAAAATGAGTTTTGTTGTGGTAAATATTTCTGTATATTTGTCCAAAACGAACCCAACTGTCAGCTTCTGTAAAATGTCCTGTGTGCAGCTTGACCCACAAACATGAGATTAATACACAGGAAACGATCAACTTGTAATAACTTAATCTACTGTAAACACACACACACACACTGGTGATCACAAATCACCAATTATATCTCTATTGAACGCACGAGAGGCTCTCAGGAGAAAATCAATATTGATCCAAATCCGTCTGTTATGTTTTGTGCCGGGCAACATCAGAGGCTGCCAGTCTGACCCTGAACGCATCACACTGTTGACACACTGCAGATGGACAAAAATCAATGTGGATAATATGACAGGCTGCGAGGAACAAATCCATTAAAAACAGGCCTTCTGTTTCTGTCGGTGCTTAAGAATTCAAACTGCTTCATTTGTCAGACAAAGATATTCAATTTATAATGATTATATATATATAAAAACTACTACTCTCTTCTGTCAATCGATCAATCGACTAATTGTTTTCAACATCCAGGCTGAGTACAGCTGCCATCCTCCACGAAGGAGACAAACTTTAAAGAGGCACTTGCATACTTTAATAACAGGCAGTTAAACTGCCAGGTCCACTGCAGGTTTTATTGCTCATTATATGGTGATTTAAGGGATACACCTTTCTAGTAAATGTCCTTCAGATATGCTTCTCTGATGAGTTCTTCCAGCTGGATGGTTATAAAAGAACTTGAGTTGTGTTTTTAGTAAGTGGCAGATTATATTTGTGAATCCTGCAACAGAAGACAAAGTCCTGTGTTTGCATGTAATGTTTTATGTAAGACGTTTCACCACTGCAACAGCATTGTTGGTGTCTTAAACATAAGTTCTGCATCACTTATTTTTGCTCATGCCCATTTTAAACAAGCGAGAATGTGTATAATATCAATGAATGAGTATTTGAGTTACCTTCATTTATTTTTGGTTGAACAGAAAACACATCTTGTGGTTTGCCTTGCGACGATTCTCTAAATTTTTTGATTTTATCTATAAAAGGGGTCGATATTTTTTACCTCTTTTTAATGAAACAACCTTACAAACAGAAAAATCATTCTTTGGTTGAACTGTTTGTCCACACAAAGTTCATAACCTGTGATGAGGAGTCACAAGCAAACAATATAGTAAAACCTCTGAGTTACAGTTTGGTTTAGTTTATTTCGGTCGTTTTCAACTTGTACAGCTCAAATATACATGTTAAAAATTCTAATGTAAAATACATAAGTTTATACTGACTGAAAAGGTGACGCTTATTAGTAAGTCCCAAACAAAAATTAATATACACACCAGTTTCATATTTGTTAATCATCCTATTTTTAAGTATTTTCTCATCATATGGCCCAGCCCTGCTGTTGAGCCACCTGTATTGATAATGTTATGACGTGATAATTGATTGATGAGTAGTTTTTGTTGGCGGCCGTGAGAACTTGTTGAATCGTGTGTAAAGTTCCTGCAGAGAACAGATGAGCACGTTCTCGTCTCCTGGTCACAAGTCAAAAGGGTTGAGAACAAAATGCTGCATGTATAAAAAACACAAGACAATACCACCCCTCCCCCCCAAAAAAAAATACATCATCCCCCGCTCTGACAACCTGTTGCCACGAGTTACCATCACATCCCGTCACTCACTGTGCAGAGAAACAATGCTGTGATTGGTGGGCTGACAGACGGGGGTCACCATGACAACACAAAGACCCGCTTGATGACTAAATGGAGAGCGAGACGGAGCGAGAGAGCGAGGTTCGGTCTCCTGCAGGTGGCCACGAGCCCCTCGCCGCCTTTATGTGCTGGAGCTCAGTTTTAAGGGGATTATCAGCTCTTTTCAGCAGCTGCTAATAAGACTAATTGGACCAAATGGGAAATGCTGAGAGACAGAGAGACAGACAGACAAAGAGACAGACAGACAGAGAGACAGACAGACAGAGAGACAGACAGACAGAGAGACAGACAGAGAGACAGACAGACAGAGAGACAGAGGAGTGGAAGATTGGTAAAAGAGAGGGAAGACAACACATTCATCATAGATTAATACTCTGCGTTTAAAGGGCGTTTTCACCTCTAACCTGTTTGATTCGGTTAAAACGAACCCTGCTGCGTCCGCCCGGTTAGTGCGCTTCGTTTGGGCAGGTGTGAACACACTCTGGAGTGGTTCCTTAGGAGGTGGGAACGTGATCCGACCTCGATCCAACACAACTACCAGGTGAACTCTGGAAGTTTGTGCTAAACGGCTCCTGTAGCCAGGTGTGCTTCTGCTCATCGTCTGATGGCAGAACGTCTTCTTTGGCTTTATACTACTTTTAAAACATATGCAGTAGAACTCCCCAACACCTGGAAACACCTGGAAACACACGCTGACTGAAGTGGGAAATTGATGGAACTCCCCTTTAAAATTCTGTCATGTATGCTGGTGGACGAAAGCTAAAAATGACACTTTTTAGAAAAGTGATCACATCAGATTCTGGGTCAGTTTTGGATGAATTTTGTTCCAAATTACAGTGACGAAGAGTTTTTCAGTTTGTGATTGCTGCCACATGGAATAAATGAGGTAACCGTTATTTCCTCCTGATTAGCTCCAGTTAAGAACAAGTGTAACCCTTGATTACTCAATGGCTTCCTCTAATGCAGCAGTAAATTACAGCCTTTTGATTTAATGAGCCTTATTGAGGATCCCCACTGAGAAATACTGCAGTTGGACAATGACTCCTGCTGATGTTTGAAGACTTCTGTCAAAACTTTGGTGAACATTCATAAAGAATTAGAAATTAAAACATAGTAATCATCAGCTGGAGACCATGAATATTCATACTACGGATGAATCTGTCAGTCAATCTGGAGATGTCTTGCTCAACAAGTGTGTGATTTAAAGTTATGAAGCTCTCTCTGGTCCTCTTCCAACAACCTGCCTCCCCACTTTTTATTATTTCAGACAACAGGAAGCCCGTATTTGATCTTACAGACCTCCACCTAAAACCTGCTCCAGACTGCTCTTCCTCATAAATCTTCGCTTTGTATTTCTTTCCATTATTTCACCCCGAGTCAAAAAACAATATGTCTTGTTTATATAAGTTTTGCCTTTAGACATCTACTTTTCTGCACATCTACATCTCTATGGATGGTGTCACCTTGTTCATACACATCAGTGCTTCCTATGGAATCAGATGTCAAAAATCAAATAAAACTTCTTCGTGAATATCAAACAAAAATAAGAATTTGAGAGAATAAATCTCACTGAAGCAAAACCTTATTATTTGTGTAATGATGTAAACTGTTGGTCTTGAACATGTCTTTTTGTTTACAGCTCCCTCTGCTTCTCTCTCACTGATCAGACTTTTATAAGTTATAAGTTTTACTTTTGCTTCAGATTTTATTTATTCTCTCAAATTCTTATTTTTGTTTGATATTCAAGAAGTTTTGTTTGATTTTTTTGACACAGATCTGATTCCACATGCTTCCTCTCTGGTCTTTGGTCTTCAGCTGCAGGGTCCAGATGGATAAAGGATCCGTACACAGTTCTCCACACATTAACTGGCATTTATAAAAGAAGAATGAGTCACCTCACACACAGTTTTCAGGAGATATCTGCAGGTGAAATGACGAGGTGGAGGTGAGAAAATAAGGTGACAGATGTAACCTCACAGTAAAACATTGTGTAGTTTGTTTGCCAATTTCACCGACTGTTATTATTCTTGCAGCCGACGCAGCGTTCTGTAAATGTCACTCAAAGGTGCGTTAATAAACTTAATTTAAAGATATTTATGAGTGATGAATCTTATTCTTTTTATTTACATTCAAGCTGTTGTTTCCCTGTTAACGATCTTTTCATTTCATCCTGAGTGTGTAAAGTCTGATTCTATTTGAGCTCTATAAATTAATCAGGCGCTATAAATAGACACAGCCGTGCATAATAGTTGCAATTATTTCACTTTTTCTTTACTGTTCTTTTATCATTGACAGGTCTACTGAGTGTTGGAGCAGGTTCAAGCATCCATGCAAACGGATGTTTAACCCTCTGAACACGAACATTGCATAATCCTGTTTAAATTCATCTAAAATAAAAACCCTAACAGCTCGAGCATTCATTCTTTTTGCAGCTGAAAGCTAAAACTTCTGTCATCATCACGTTGTACGCTCGTGTCGCGGGTTGATGACATTATGTTACGTTACGTGCGGTGCAAAATGTGGTGACAATGCACGCTGTTTTAATTTATGACACAGTTTCAGTAATTGTATCAGTCATTATGGTTTATTGACTTCCAGCCTTTTAGCTTACAGGTTGTACAGATTTTAGGGATATGAAGCATTTGAAGATAATCCAGGAAATGACATCACAATAAGGAAAAACACCAATGTAGACACTGGGGAAATATTTCTATTGCAGATGAAAAACACCTTTGCACTCTGCTCAAAAACTAAAAAACGTACAAAGTGTTCAAATAACTTACAGAGTTCAGAAATATTTGGTTCATGTTTCTACATTCAGAATAGTTTTGGATCAAAATGTTTTGTGTGTTTATTTAGTCAAATTTAATGAAAAATTGTTTTCATTTATGACACACTTTTATCAATTATTGTGGTTTATTGACTTACATAACCTTTTAGCTCAGGTTGTGCAGATTTTAGGGATTTGAAGATACTCCCAAGAAATGACATCACAATAAGCAAAAGTATCAATGCAGACACTGGCCGACCTTTTCTATAGCAGAGCTCACAGGGTTCAGGGCGTGTCTACGTCTGTTCCTGTCTGACTGTGGGAGGTGAAGTTAGACTGTGCACGTTCGCTCAGCTCCACAATGACATTTATATTAAACAGAATCAGAAAGAGTCACTCAGGAAAAACGCTTTCCAGCACTGTGTGTTGCAGATCACTCACCTCTGAGCCGTCCTCCTGAGAAGATGGTGGTGACGGTGCTGCCTGCTCTTTTCTCATGAAGACAGTTCATCTGGAGGTGGTGGTGGATGAAGGGAATCATACAAATCACTTGTCTCGCAGTGGTCTTCACATGGCACAACTCAACTTCTCCACTGACCTCCACCCACACACCTGTCTTCTTCTTCTTCTTCTTCTTCTTTGGAGTTTATTGGCGGTTGGCAAACCAGCTTAGAGGTGCATTACTGCCACCAACTGGACTGGAGTGTGGAACAGGAGCTTATGCAGAGAAAAAACAAACAAAAAAAAAACCTAGATTCTTTTAGCTAAATCTGTGTCTTTTATAAACTTAATAACGTTGTAGTATATCTTGCCTGCTGTTTTCCCCAAGAGCCACACACCTGTCACTCAGGTGTGTCTCATAAGAGGCTCGTTAAGTTTCTTCCCAAAATAAAAGACCTTTCATACCAATCCTTCAAAATAAAATCTGCTATCTTGGGTCAAACTTTTGAAACCAGCCTTCAACAATCACACAGGGAGAAATCTGTTAGAGAAGAAGAAACACAGACATCCACAGGTCCCAAGACAGCACAGTTGAAACTCATACACTCACCTTTCATTTAAAGTAACACGTTTTCTGCTAGCATTCTGGGAAATGTAGGAAATCACTCGTTAAACTTCTTTTATATTATAACTTTGTCTCATATGGACAACCAGTCTGACATGAAGTAAACTTAATTGAATCAGATGACGTGGGGTTGAGGGAAAGACTTCTCATCAGCAAACTCAATTACAACAAAAACTAATGAGAGTTCAGGAAATCCAATTTACTGTGAAGTGACTCAGTCTGTGCTGAACAAACTGAGACCGAGCCAGAGGAGGAAACACTTCAGAGCAGAGAGTCTGATGGTCTGAGAGAACAAAGACACAACTCAGAGGCAGGACGTGTTTCATGAGCATGCGTCGAGCTTCCTGTGTGACCTTTTCCAATGATCAACAAGTCAAGAAGCAACCAGATTTATCTGTTTTTCTGAAGAATTTTGACGACTACAAAGCTGACAAACAACTGATGAGGAGGAGAGGGAGAAGGGTTAGCTGAGGGAGAGCGCTGGTTTTGAATAATGAATGAGTTGTTTACTGTCTAAAAGGTCTGGACCAGGAGTCCACATGCACGCACGCACGCACGCACGCACGCACGCACGCACACCTTCTCTTTTTGCTCTAAATAGTGATGCATAGCTACGATCTGTCTGAAAAACAACCATACAAATCATGACACCAACCTCACTCTCTTTCACACTCTCTCTCTCACACACACACACACACACACACAGACACAGACCAGCTTGTGTGTTTGCTCTGACACCAACAGTCATTGATGCGGTTCAGGATTATACAAAGACTTGTAGAGTTTGTCTCGTCTACCAACTGAAGAGACAAAAAGACGGAGGCCCCCAGTGTGTGTGTGTGTATGTGTGTGTGAGCAGATTTTAGTAGTCTTGTCCCAATTAGTCTCACGAAAACACACACGCATATATTTCCGAGCATGAAATCTCCGTCAGCTGTGACTTGAGTTTAGCAGAGAGCCTGTGAGGTTGCTTCCTCTGTTTTGTATTCATGTGAATGACTTTTGGTATGTTTTAGAGACAGCACAGCGTCTTCTTTAATAATGAAAATCAAAACTTAATCCATCAAAGGATGCAAAACTCTTTTAGTTTCCTTCTGACACTGTTTGGGGTTTTTTGGGATAATTGGCTGCTCTTTGTTACTCACTACAGCGAAGAAAAAACCTTAGAAATTTGCAGACATTTTAATGTTTTATTTAGAATGGCTCTCTAGAGTCTGGAACAGTGGACCAGCTCTTGCAGGGTTACTGGAGGTGGGCCCATCCAGTCTACATGTGTCTTGTTGGGGGTACTGCGGGAGTTTGGGGTACCGAGGCCATTGCTACGGGCCATTCGGTCCTTATATAAATGGAGTGATAGCTGTGTCCATAATCTTGGCAGGAAGTCAAGCATGTTTTCAGTGGCGGTTGGGCTCCGCCAGGGTTGTCTCTTGTCACCGATTCAAGGTGCAGCCAGGGGGCAGGAGAGTGTCCAGTTTGGGGAATGCAGAATTGCTTCTCTGCTCTTTGTAGATGATGTAGTTCTGTTGTCTTCATTAGACCGTGACCTTCAGCACGTACTGGAGTGGTTTGGACAAGAGTCAGCAACGAGAGAGACAGAGAGTCGTTGTCCTCTGCTGGGAAATGGTGGATTGCTCCCTCTGAATTGTTGCCCCAAGTGAAGAAGTTCATGCACTGTATCTCAGGCTCTTGTTCTTGAGTGAGGGTAAAAGGGACCGGACTGTTGTGGTGAAGAGGGAGCTTAAGCCTGAAGGCGAAACTCTCAATTACCAGCTGATCTACGTTCCAGTCCTCACCAGTGGTCACGAGTGTTTCAGTAGTGACCGAAAGAATGAGATCACAGATACAAGCGACCAAGTTTCCACTGTAGTGAGCCTTAGAGCTAGGGTATGGAGCTTGGACATCCGGAGGGAGCTTGGAGTAGAGCCGCTGCTTCTTCGCATCAAAAGGAGCCAGTTGAGGAACAACAGCCCAGTTTACTGATATCTGACACTGAGGTCAAGTGGGTCCTCAATAGATCTGAGTGACAGTGACAGGAAATAAACTGGCCTCTAAAAGAAGCATGAATGACATGTTAGTTAGTGTACAGGTAGTGTTAAGTAGACTGACGCAAATAAAACCTCTTGAATCAACATATTTGTGGTGTGTGGTCTGTTATACCTGTGACCACACCCAGCTGTGATGTAGCATTGTACTATAGTGCAACGCTACATCACTGCTGCACAGGTTGTAGAAAAAGCATGTTGTCACCACTAGTTGGCAGGACAAGCCAGATTATTAGACTAGGTGAAGTTACCCTCTAAATGAACAGAGGTATCTGAGGATTCGTGTTGACGAAAACTCTTTAGAGACTCTGACAGACGATTGTCTCAAGTTAGAAAGTCAGAAATGAACTCATCAAAAGTTCAGAGTCAAACTGGAGCAGATTGAGTCCTCAGCTTCTAAAGCTGCTGCGCTCATTAGCATCTCAGCTACAGTAACACACACACACAGACGCACACACACACACACACACACACACACACACACACACACACACACACGCAGAGCTTATACACACATACACACCATCAGCTGTTTGACTCATTAGTGTGTTAACTACCAGCCACTGCACGAACACACACACGCACGAGATGGTCTTTGTAATCATCGTACGCTACACAACAGGAGGCCTGGGACCCCGAGTGTGAGTATGAGTGTGTGTGTGTGTGTGTGTGTGTGTGTGTGTGTGTGTGTGTGTGTGAGCCTGAGGTTTGATTAAAAAGCTCTTTTGTGGTTTTGAGATGCTAATCTTTCTATTATCAGCAGGATAAAAGGGAGTTTAGCTGCTTAAAGACAAACAAATGACTTCTGGCACACACACACTATACATGGCTAATGAGCACTTTGTGTGAGGGCCTCTATGTGTGTGTTTGTGTGTGTTTGTGTGTGTGTGTGTGTGTGTGTGTGGGGGGGGGGTGTTAACAAATGGACAGAGAAATGTCTAAATCTGTCCCACTTCTCAGGTTTCACAGCTACACGAGCACAACACCTGAAGAAGAAATCCCATCATGTCGGTGACAGGAAGCATTCATGGCATCACTTCTCACGTCAGCTTATACATGCAGAGGCCAACAGTGATGTCAGTGTGCAAGCTGAAAGGCCAAGTCCAAACTCCTCACAGGAAAATCAGCTGGATCCAAAAAGTTTTCAGGAGCCGCAACTGACAGCTGAGGCTTCAACCCTTTTCCAAACTATTCCATCCTGTCCATTTTTTTAAAGATATTTAAAGCTGCACATATTTTTATATTCTGATTAGTAGCAGGATCCCTACAGAGACAGCATTTTTTGGTCAGAGAGTAAGACCCTTTTTGTTTAACCAGAAACAGAAAGTCTCGCTGTGAAGTCTTGTGAGAGGTTGAGTTGTTGCAGGAAGACGACGGTGTTTCTGGTTAAACAAAAAGGATCTTACTCTTTAACAAAAGGTCTGTCTCTGTAGGGATTCTTTCCATAATGTTGTCAGACACTTTAAATAACAGTCTGAACCAGAGTCAGTGTTAAAAACAAGCACTTTTAGTGGACACACTTTGACGGGCGCAGTTGCCCCCAAAGTTTAATGTTACAGCCGGCTGAGGTGATCTACTGGTTCAGTTCTAAAACTTTTTGTACCTATTAGTCATTTAGACCCCAAAATATGTAAAAAATAGAGCCCAGGTTTAAAAATACTGGAATTACCCTTATTAAGTTATTGTTTAAATAATCAGAGGTTTTGGTTGACTTGATGTAGTACTTGATGTGTAAGATGTAGTTCAGGAGTAGGTAGTAATACTAAAAGTATAAGTATTAGTATTTGATTAAGATAAGATAAGCCTTTATTGTCCCACAGCGGGGAAATTTTAGTATCCTTGAGCAAGACACTGAACCCCAAGTTGCTGCGTGAATGGCTGAATGAGAGGCAAACTTGTAAAGCGCTTCATCCGTTAAGTTAGAAAAGTGCTAAAATGCAATACTAAAAGTACTACTACCTTTATCCAGCTAAAAGTACTAGAACCTTTAGCTGGATAGCTAGTCATTTTGGGCAAGCTCAAATATGGATTACAAATTCAGGTAAAGAAATTGCATATCACAATATGATATCAATTTCACATTATGACTGACAAATTCAGATTTGGTAGCTAAACACAGATAGCTATTTAAGAAGTAGTTTTGACTATGCACCTGATCCGGTGAATAAGAGATTAGAGGAGAGGCGAGAAGAAGGATGTATAATGTGGATAAAGAAAGGATGGGAAACAGGATGAGAAAAAGATGAAAGAAGATTTTGGAAGAGGTGAGAGAGGAAGCCTCTCATAGGTGTGGCGTGGGAGGACACTGATAACACTGCTGGCCTGAGCTGTATATACAAAGACAGCCAATCTAAAACAAGATTTCTCTGTGGACATACGTCATATTAAGTCTTACTGGTGATGAGTTCAGTGTCCCGTCACACTGTGAACACCATCAGAGTGACTCAGACACTGAGCACCACTGCCCACATACTGCAACACTCCACTGTAAACATTATGTAATATGAATATGTGATTTTAAGAGAGTGTAAACATATTCTGAGTCTTACTATAAAACCCAGCCTGCTGCCTCATACACTCACTGAAACTGTAAAATATCCCATCATGCCTGCAGGGTGGATGCAGCGGCTAATCCAGTAATAAACAGATGAAAGTGGATGATAAACCCGCTTAAATTTAGTTTATTTGTGGTATATTTCCCACTTTTCTATCTAAACATAGCCTGGTTCCAGACCTTTTAATCATCGCCGTCATTCTCTGTTTTGAGAAATTCAAATATGTCTGGTGTTGTGCTCATTGACAACTAAATCAATCCTAAATCAGTAAATCATCAGTTGTTGGAAGGTGGATTTTTTCTCTATTGACGGGGCTAGGCTAGCAGTTTCCCCCTGCTTCTAGTTGTAGTGCTAAGCTAGGCTAAACACGTAAACTGAATGCACAGAGATGAAACTGATATCCAGCTTCTCATATGACTCAAACAAGGAAGAAAATCATGAATAAATGTTTAATTGATTTTTGTTTCTGTGTTCCAAGATAATCAGCTGCTAACCATCTGAGAAGTCGACCTTGAAACTGTTTGGAAAAGGGCAGGCACTTTCAATCAATACTTGGCAGGTGAACTATCTGTCTATCACGAGCTAACTCCAACCAATCAGATCAATGAACCATATGACGTAGTAGGAGAGCCAGTAGTTCTTCACTGTCCAAACCACTGTGGTCCAGCCACAAGAGCATAACTTGAAGCCTGGCAAGATCTCGCGAATCCAGCTGCCTCGTAAGGTAAGGAGGTCATAGGTCACACTGTCTTTCATCTTCCTCCACACGGCTGTAAACAGGGGGTGAGGGCAGAGGGTTCGTGGAGCCGAGGAGCTGCTAATGCTCTGTGATGGCCTGACTGGAATATGAAGTCCTAAGTGAGTCTGTTAATGTCCCGGAGGAGACCTGCGAGGAGAATAATTTATGACCTTAGATGTTAAATCACACTCAGGTTCTCTCTCCGGCTCGTCAGATGATGGGGAGTTTCTTCTCCTCGTCCCAACTCCTCTTCTCATCTCCCCTCACTTTCTTCTTCTTCACTTTCAGTTCAATTCCCATCTGTCACAGTCCCTCTATCTCTCTCTTATCTCTCTTGTCTCTGGTTGGGAGCGATGCACGTCCACTTCAAAGACTAAAACAGCATCACTATTCTGCAGGAGAGGACGAACAGACAGAGCTCGACAGGCAGGCAGGCACAGAAAAAGATGGAATTAGATGGTGAAAGGGTGAAAGGTAAGATGGAAGGAGTGCAAGTAGGAGGACGATGATGTTGGTGTTCTTCAGAAAAGGTTCAACTTTTGACGGAGCTACAGGTCAGCAACACCCACACAAACTGCTTCAAAAGGCTTGGAGACATGTCCGCAACAACCACAGCAGCTGGCTTTAAAAAAGATCAGTTCCAAATCCACCCAAAAATATTTTCCATCTTACTCCCATAGATGTATCCTCTCGGGATGTGGCCAGTTTTTTCCTACGATTGGTTCCTTGGATCACTTTCCTCAAAACATTTTTTAACAAATTCAATACTGTAAGGCTAAAGCAAGTAATTTATATCATTTTGTCAGCACACACTGGACTATTTGAATATGTATGTTACACTGATGTCACATGAAAGTTTAAGTAGTTATGAAAATAATTTAATTTTTTACTATTTCATTCATTCTTTCTTGCAAAATAACAATTTACAAGTGATTATTGCACAAAATTGAAGCCCAAAGCCACAGGGAGTCAGTAAAATATAAAGTCTCTGTCGCACAGAAATATTCAACTATCATACAGTTGTTTACATTTGTCCATACATACTTTCATTGTATAGATCACGTGCCATGTTTCTGAGAACTTCAGATTTTCAACATTATTGCATCTCTTGGGAATATGTCTATGCTGCAGTATATACATTTATTTATAATGAATACAAAGGCTGAGCTGCAGAGCTGAGATGCTGCAACTAACGATTATTAACATAATCAATTAATCTTCTGATTGTATTCTTGTCCATAAAGTAATTTATATTGCTTGTTTTGTCCAGTCAGTGGATAAAAACGAAAATATATTTTGTTTACTATAGGAGAAGATGAAGAAAACCAGCATATATTCCCATTTGCTGTTTAAATATATGCACTATAGTGCCCTCAAACATTCCTATGATAGAGCAAAAAAGCAGTGTCCATGGCATGTAAACGGCTTTCTGCTAACAATCCCACAATGCAATGTGTCACATTTTAGAGGTGCTGATTTTGAGGACTGATTTTGGGCACAGTCTGTTTAGCTGTCTGATGATTTCATTGGCCAACAGTGACTTTGCCTTATTCATTCATGCATTCATTAGTCCCTAACCCTGACCTAAACCTGAAGCCAATTTTATTCTTTACCCTAAAACCAAATCCTAACCCCACAGTTATCAGTTTAAAATCGTAAATGTGAGTCCCCACAGTGTGAGTGGGGTGTCAGGTCTGGGTCTCCACAAACCAGGGTCACACACACTGCTGTACACACTCACAGATGTGTGTGTTTAACGGTTGACCAGCAGTACCAGTGTGTTTGTGTGAATACGCCTACTTACTTGTTTACATAATCCAGTATGAATAAACATGAGATGATTTATGAATAAACATGGCCGAGGCAGCGCTGAGAACACACACACACACACACACGCACACGCACACGCACACGCACACGCTCATACATTCCTACATTACCAACAGTGGACTATCAATCTACACAGACCCCAAAGGGGCAGTGGGGTTTTTTTTAAAAAAAAGAAAAAAAGACATGGACAACTTTTATTTAAGGTCTTTTTTCATAATATAAGTGCAAAAAACTATTTTTTAACTTTCTTTTAAAGACCTACGAAGAGGGGACTTGCAACCTTGGCCAATGTCCACCTATCAAAGAGGGGACCTAATAGCCTGCATGAATAGGTACAAAAACTTTCTTGATATCTTTCAAATATGGATTCTTTAACTCTATTGTTTTTTTACATTGAAACACCTCCCTGTGACACAAATCTTCTGAAAATAATAACTAATAATTTTAATTTAGACTAAAAAAATGTTTTAAACTGTAAGTCACTGGTTACTTGGTTACAAGCACTAATATCATACACTTATCAAGAACTTCAGTATCAAAAAATATATAATACAGTTGATTACATGTATCTGGGTTTTAATCATATGAATATTGTTTTTTTTATTCTATTCTGAAATTATATCACACCAGTGAGATTATTCTTTATTTTCTATTAGGGGTATTCATGGCTGTTTGAATTTTAAATAGGACTACCTTTATCTTGGGGATTGCATGTAAATTTGTAATTAACTTATCTTAATAACTTAATTCCTTGAGTCAGGAGAGATTCCCGGTCTCAGGGGGTTTTGAATCATGCTTGGACATGAGTTTGTTATGGTTGTTTTAGCATCTTTAAAGCATTAAACTCAGTCATGACAACAGCCATGTCAGATAAAAGTTCCTGAATTATTCTTTCTCCAATAAGGACTATTCACTTTTCAATGATCTTCTGTCTTAAAGCATCCTTATTGAAGTGTGAATTTCGCTCCATGCTATCTAAAAGGGAACATTTGTGATTGTGTATCTAACAGCTAACAGGGGACTCCAGTCCCTCTGTAGTGTGCATCGATCTTAAAACAAACTGCTGCACTTTATTTATTTATTTATTAAACCTGCTTTAATGAGGAGCACATCAGTTTTTAGGTTCTATGGTCTGGTCACGCCATAAATAACTTTTTGTTGTAGTCGGGGTTGTAGGGTTTTATGAGCATCAACAAACAAATTGCATTCCTATACAAGAGTAGTACAAGGTGAATGGAGGACATGAGTACACTGTAAAATTGATTGAAATCATGCGCTTGTGAAAAAAAGAAATGATCTTACTAATGACCCTTCTATTTCTAACATAATCCTGACCGTTTTTCTTTTTAGATTTTAAAACACTTTTTATTCGCCTGTCTTATTGGTAGCCCTTTATTTTAATACACTGGGAAGGTTGACACTAGTTAGGACATCCACAACAGTTTAGCCTTTATAAATATATATATATATATATATATATATATATATATATATATATATATATATATATATATATATTTCTTTTTTCTTTTTTTTACAAAAAGATAATAAAAAATCCTTCACTGTGCAGCCTGTTAAATAGCCCCCCTATAGTCTGAAAGCCTGTCTGGAGCTGCAAATAACGATGTGTGTTAGTGAGTTGTTAAAATTCCTGCTCCAGCCTGCAGGGGGCAGCGCTGAGTGTGACCTTTAACACTAACACACCAGCAGGTCCCCTCTTGGCTAAAGTTAAAATAAATTCACCAGAGAGTCTTAGACATTATTTTAGCATGATTTAAAGCATGACCAACGGTGGACCTCCAAAATGTCCACTGTTGGCTCGTTGGTCCACTGTTGGATAGGTACACAAGTTTTCACACACACACACACACACACACACACAGCTCTGGGAACTGTCAGCGGTTCATGAATATTCATGCAGCAGTTGTGTCGTTCGTTCTCACACTCGTTCGTACTGTTTTCCTCTCAGTCAGACTGACAGCTCTCTCAGGCTGGATTGACACTCGTCCTGCTAAGCTTCTCCTCTTCCTCTCTCCTCCTTCACTGTTTTCTTTCCTTTCTTTCCCCTCTTCTGTTCTTTTTTTCTCCACCAGGCAGCCATCACTAGCCATTACTCCTGCAGCACTCCTTCCTCACTCGCTTTCTCCTCACTTTTTTCCCTCTCTCCTTTGCTTATTCCTCAATCACATCATTCTTCCTTCTTTTCTTCTTTACATCCTCCTCCTCTCCTTCCTTATCTCCTTTCCTTGTTCCTCATCAGGTCATTCTTCCGTCTTTACATCCTCCTCTCCTTTCTTATCTCCTTTCCTTGTCCTTTCCTTGTTCCTCAGCTCACTCTTCATTCCTTCCTTCCTTATCAACTTTCTCCTTTCCCCCATCCTTGTCTCCTTTCCTTGTTCCTCAGCTCACTCGTTCCTTCCTTCTGTATCTACTTCCTCCTTCCTCCACCCCTTTATCCTTTCCTTGTTTTTTGGGGTCATTAATCCTTCTTTCCTTCCTCATTTATAAGGTCCTCTCTTGTCCTTCATCCTGTCTCATTTCCTTGTCCCCCATCATGCTATTATTTCTTCTTTAGTAAAAGTCCTGCATTCATAATGTTCCTTAAGAAAAGTAAAAGTACTCAATGCAGAGAGATGGCCCCTGTGAGTGAAGTGTATCTAATGATGAAGAAGAAGAACGATGAAGAAAAGCAGCAAATCCTCACATTTGAGAAGCTGAAACTTCTTGTTTTACTTTTGTTAAGATATGTATTTTTTTAAATCTTCTGTTGTTGTGTTTTGTGTGGTTAAAACTAATAAAGATACTTTAAAAAAGCATTCAGATCTGTGGTTGTGTATTACCAAAAATCACAAAACATTAAATTAGTAAACTTTGAGATGACAACAGATTTATGTGAGCTGCACACAGCATTAGCTAGATTTATGACTTTTATATTGTATGTGTAAGTTTAACACAACACTTTTCCTGCTACATGGATTCTTAGTTCCTCTCCTCTTTCCTCCTGAAACCAAATAAATATAGTTTATTAATTTAAGTACTTTTATATTAAATGTCAATAAAAAGCAGATACAACAAAAAGCTTTTCTAAGGAAGAATAAACAGATAAAAGCTGAACTCTGCTGTGTTTGTTCATAGACTCTGACCTTTATCTGACTGACACCTACAGATCAATTGAAAATCCCACTTCACCTCACTTTTACTTTATCTCTGTAATTAGTTTGTTATTTTGTGACTTGCTGAACCACACAGGACTCGACTTTCAAATGTCAGACACAGTATTTTCCCACAAAATGGTCAAATTGAAAGAAATACAATACAGCAGCCCAAAGTCATATTAACAATTCTGGTTATTTTTCTGAAAGCTGATTTTTCTGAAGCTGATGTTGAACAGCAGGAGGACAGCGCCCCCCTGTGGCCACATGAACACACTGCAGCTTCAGCAGTTTAGTGACAATAAAGGTGGACTGGATGGTTTTAATTTAAACCTGACAACACTCGAAAGACAAACATGGGCGTCAGTTTTGTTCATAAATCTTTCTTTCTCACTCTAATGTGATCAATAACTGAACCAATCAGGAAACCCTAAAACCTGTCCTGAAGTTCAGCCTAAAACCTGAAATCACTCGCTTCTAAATTCACCTCTGAAGACTCAAAGATACTTTTACAAAGACATTTAGCAGATTGTTTGTGTTCACATTGATTTCACTACTTAATATGAAAAACAATAAATAGCTAAAATTCAACCTAACAATAATATCTGATTATCAAATATAATATTTTCATTTTTGACAGCAGTATTCTGTGTATATTTTAATTATTTTCGAGTGAATAAACTGAAATAAGTCTGCAGTGTCTGTTTTTATTTCTTTATTGCAGTGTGTACCGTTTCCTCTGCTGTCGTATTTTTTTACTTCTCTGACAATTATCTACCTTATAATATTGACATTTTAAACATTATTTTGCTCAGATTCCTGTGATGTGTCCTGCTGTTAGTGGTGGAAGAAGTACTCAAACCCTTCACTTATGAAACTGTAAACGTCCTCTATTCAGAATCTTACCTTTAGAGAAATATTCATATACATTATTAAATATATTACATTATTGTTACTATTATTGGTGCATTTTATTGTTGTAGCTGGTCAAGTGATCATTTGAACTTCTTTATATTTGTTGTCATGTTTTGTTTGTAAAATCTTAAATCTGAAAACTAAAGTCAGATAAATGTCGTGCAGAAAGTAGCATAAAGTGGAAATACTCATGTGAAGTACAAGTACCTGAGTAAAAGTACTTCATTGTACCTTCCACCGCTGCCTGTCGAAGAATAAGAAGAGGAGACATTATTGATCTGAGTTCATCTTTAATGACACAGACAGCCGATCAGCCTCATACATCAATAAATTAACATGTCATCAGAAAATTAAAGGGAACGTTTGATTTTCGTGGTCTGGAGATGAAACCAATCAGCTGACAAAAGGTTCAGGCGTCGTTCTCCTGTTTGCTGAGACTCTACAGACTGAAAACACTAAATATATATCTAATACTGTCAACCTACTGTGACACTGAGTGTGACTGTCGGCATCAGACTGCACAAAATAAGACCAAAGAAAATAAAAACACTCGCATGAATAAGATTACAAAATGTTAGAACAGCCATTTTGGAGGGGAAAAAAAGCTGAGATTTATTGCATCATATTTAACAGTCAGATGATAAAAACCTCCGAAACCTCCACTGAGCTGCAGACTGAACAGCCTTCACCAGAGTTCATATTTCTGGTTTCTGATTTTAAATGTGACGTTTTGCTCTCTGTCCATCAGCTGGTCAGACTTTTAGATGATCTGAGTCTCGTCTCTAGTCTCAATAAAACCTGACCTCCGGCTTCACGCCTGGTCTCATATAAAAAATAAAATAATAATAATAAAAAGCACTATTAATGGAGTAACGCTAAAATGGTTTGGTTTCCTTGATAGATGCCTGATACTTTATGACAGATCGTGTTGAATTTGCACCTTTAATAAAAAAGGAGAACTGGGCTTTATCTCAAATTGAGGTTCTATCAAGGAGAATATCAACTGTAAATGAAAACAGATTTAATAACACGCACAGGACGTGACAGGACTTGTTTCAACCCAAAGTCTTGCCTGCAGTCTTCCTCTCAGGCTGCAGACGGCTCAACCAAAGAGACAGGGGTAGCCTGTATGTAGCCTGAGAGGCAAAACCCAGGGCAAAGAAAAGGACTGAATGCTCTGAAAGGGGAACTTTTTCCACCTCAGTGTGTTTCCAGGTGTTGGGGAGTTCTACCACATATGTGAAACAAGTAGTCCAGAGGGAGCTGTGTGCAGTCTGATAAACTGACTCAGGTGATGTCACTCGAGTCAGCGTCGGTCGGGGCTGAAGATGAAAGAAGTGAGCTGACAGACCTCTGCAGCCGCTGCTCAGCTCTGCTGCAGGCTCCGTTAGCCGCAAGCTAGCATAACACCCCCCCACCTGGTTTTGGCAAGAAGGAAGAATGCGTGGGGAAAGAAGGCGATATCTCTGGTTCCGCTGCATCGATTTTGATCCGTTCTTTCTAACCCGTCCAACAGAGTTACAGGAGTAAAACGATCCTTTTAAAACGTGGGGAGGGACATGCCCCCCCCCACCCTCCTCAGTGGAAATTACACCCTTGTCTAACGCAACAAAATAATAAAAAGACAAATAAAAAAAGAAAGACATTGTGCTGACTTTGTGTTCAGATATCAGGATCATGTGATGCGTTCGGACGTGTCACTTCCTGTCACAGTGATCACATGATGAAGACTGCGCTGAGATGAAGCAGCAGTTGGTAGAAAGGAACAGAACACGAGTCGCCTCCTCGACTTCCTCCGACTTCTTCCTGTTTGCAGCGCGGCGATCAGACAACAGACGGTCACGTGACACAAAGCTCGCAGGCTTGATTCCTGTGACGGCAGCTTCTTCTTCTTCTT
>SEMN01001232.1:0-82013 GCA_005408345.1 Macquaria australasica
CAATACAGTTCCACAGTAGGGGATGTAAAGCAATAGGCTGTGGTAATGGCATTGATGTTAACACCAACGTAAACAACACCAAGAGCAACATTATAATAGTAATACTAATAACAACAGCAACAACAGCAATAGCATCAGCGGGTGCAGAGCAGGAGCACGGGGGCAGCAGGCTGCAGCAACCACAGACCCAGACTCCACAGCTCCAGAGGCAGAAACACCTGCAGAAAGCAACAGAAGGGGAGGGAGAGAGAGAGAGAGGAGAGAAAGCACACAACTACGGGAAGAAGTTGAATTAATAACAAGCATTGATGGGATATGAGGGCGTACAGATGGAGAGGAAGAGGAGGAGACAGGAGCCCAGTGCATCATAGGAAGTCCCCCGGCAGTCTAGGCCTATAGCAGCATAACTAAGGGGTGGCTCAGGGGTCACCTGAGTCAGCCCTACTATAAGCTTTATCAAAGAGGAAAGTCTTAAGCCTACTCTTAAATGTGAGGAGGTTGTCCGCCTCCCGTACACAAACTGGTTCCACAGGAGAGGAGCTTGATAGCTGAAGGCTCTGGCTCCCATTCTACTTTTAAGAACTACCTAAAATGGCAGAAACCATCTTTGGGAACATTTTAATTAGTTACATTAGTTTGGCCCATGTCCCATCCGCTAACATGGAGGGGGCGGGGTTTATGACCTATACTGCAGCCAGCCACCAGGGGGCGATCCAGATGTTTTGGCTTCACTTTTGGGGAGCTGTCATGAAATGATTTACTGACGTAGCAAAACGGAACTCGAGGTTGTTGTCAAAAATGTGTTTTAAAAGCGTCCATTACGGCCGGTATGTTTCGTCACAGGGAGCTTAGGTTCAGCCGGCTTAGCATTATGGGATGTCTGTCCTCACCAAAATACATGGGGTAATTTATGCTATTTGTAGGATTTTCACCACCAGATGAAATGATCAAGACATGTTGTCCTAATAAATGCTTGGATGTGTGGAAAATGTGACATTTTACTTGGTACACACACAGTGGCTCACAATAATATACACATACTGACATACACACATACATTTATCCTGAATCCATACTGTATAACCTCTTGACCCCGTGAGTGTTTTTTTTAGATTTGGTGACGGATGAAACAAGACAGGAACTATAATATATTATCAAAGAAATTTATGTTTTTCAAAGTCAAGAGTAGTATATCTGCTTAGTTTTATAAATATATAACTACAGTTATTATTTTTGACTTCTTGGTATTATATAACTAATTATTATAACCAGAGATGTATGTATAAGCTAATAAAGTGTCTTTATGTAAAAATGACCCCTTTGCAGAAAGTGTTCATTGCATCTCTTTGCTTTTATTGGATACATGCACAGAGACTGTAGACTGTATAGTGACGTGGAAAATCATTCTTAAAGGAATAATTCAACATTTTGGGAAATATAAGCTTACTTTGCAAGACTGAGATGATGAAATCTCATGTCAGTGTGTAAGCGGCATACATGCCAGCGGAAGAACAATCCACTCATCACTTTTATTAGTCACTTAGTTCATCTTACCTTAATGTATAATTATTGTGTATTGTTATGTATTGTTGTGCATGGTGTGCATTGTCCCATATGCCAGTGCCAAAGACAAATTTCCATTTTATGTAAATTTAATGGACAATAAAGTCATCTGAATTTGAAAGTATGGAGCTAGAGACAGGAGATGGTTAGCCGGGCTTAGCATAAAGACAGGAAGCACTGAGAAACAGCTAGCCTGGCTCTGTCCAAAGTTCAAACATATGCCTACCAACACCAATAAAACCTAAATAATTTACATGTTTGGTTAATCCGTACACCACCAGAAATGTAAAAACATTTTGTGGTGCTGGAACTATTTCTTGACAAACATCCGTTTATCTGTCTGTCCAGTACTTTTTGCAGCATCTCTAGAACTGCAAGTACTAGGCAACATTACTGTGATGACAAGACTGTGGGAAGATGTGCACAGTCATAGCGCCCAGCTGTTGATCGTCAAGAAATAGTTCCAGCATGCAACTCCTTCTAGAACCACAAATTGTAATTTTTACAGTTTTATCGGTGTACGGATTAAACAA
Source organism: Macquaria australasica (assembly GCA_005408345.1). Lineage (NCBI taxonomy): Eukaryota > Metazoa > Chordata > Actinopteri > Centrarchiformes > Percichthyidae > Macquaria > Macquaria australasica. Next base: position 2,097 of record SEMN01001232.1, read on the forward strand.
AGAAGAAAAACACATTTTAATAAGTGAGCTTTAATGTATGCCCCCCCCCTTCACCTTATGCTAATGACGTCCTGACTCGAGCTCAGATTGGTACCAATCTTCAAAACTTAACTGCTCCCTTTATGGTTGCAATGTGAACAGAGAAGAGGTAGCAACCATTCCACCTATACAGACCTTCGGAGGCTGCTGCCAGCTTATGGTTCAGTGCAGGCTGAAGTGAAAGTTTGATCTCATTCCACTAACAATGTGGAAGGTACAGATGTACTTTCTGCCATCATTTTAACACAACAGAAGCCTTTTCAGTGTGTATGCAATCCTGTCTCCTACAAAAAATGTTATATAGGCTACTCATTTGCTTTGCTTGCAGGAAACGTATTGATGGCTGGATTATGTTCACTGGTATTGTTTTTTCCAATCCAGGAAGTGTGACATTCTTATACTGTGCAGAAGTCATAGGGGGGAGGTCAGGGTTGATGGTTGGATGTACAGGGTTGGCACCTGGGTGCATCCTTTGCTTGTATAGATGCTTTTCCATTCTGACAAAAAATATGGGCTAGCTCCTGAATATTTCATGTATGAAAGCGGTCACATTTAAACATTTGGATGACCTCTACAAAATATCGGCCATTTATACATCCAGTCAAATGTTTTGCCGAGAACTCTTAAAAATCAGTTCTGGTGATGGCTCCAGTGTGGTGTTCTTTATCAAGAGCTCTGTTAAAACACATGATCAATTCAGGACCCAACTGCTGCCATTTACTATATGCTAGTTTATGATGATGGGTCTCACTGCTCTGTGGCAGCACACTTTGCTTATGGTGCACACACTGCTGCCCCATCAATAACATCACTTGCTGTGTGTTGGACATACTGCTGCCCCATCAATAACATCACTTGCTGTGTGTTGGACATACTGCTGCCCCATCAATAACTTGATCATCACTTGCTGCGTGTGTGTGTGTGTGTGTGTGTGTGGTAAGCAGACCAGGCATTCTTTATTTATTTTATTCAATTATAGCAGTAGTTCATGTGTATTTCTCTGCATGTGTGTGTGTGCTCTGTGGACTGTGAACAGATGGCTGGCTGGCTGCCAGAGGAAATGGTCCCCTATTATTTATTAGCTGGGATGGCAAAGGATCAAACAAATTTGAATGTGAGCCACCCCCCCCCTCACACACACACACATGCAGCATTAATATACGAAACCTGCTCTCCTACTTCCCCATCACTTTGTTTTTCTCTGCCTCTCTCTCACACACAGTAGAGGGGGTGACTTGCTTATTAAGGTGTGTCACTGTAAACACTACAGGAAATACAAACTCATTTTCCCCCTCTCACACACACACATACAGTATACAGTACTTGTAGCTTCACTCTGCAATGCAGCAGTGTTGGGCTCCTGGTGTCTCTGTCAGTATGCCAGTATGGACGTCTGTCCCAGTTCCTGCACGACTCTCTGTGCTGGTGAGTCACCCTGTCTGCTTCGCCTGTCTGATAACACCCGACTGCTTTCACATATTTCAGGATTTCTAATAACTCAGTTAAAAGGCCTCTTAGTGTTCGTCTGAGTCACGGAGAGAGGAAAGACAGGAGAGAGTGTGGCTCTGTTCAAACTGGGACAGGAAAACCTGCAGGACTGCTTTAAAGCCAAGATAGGAAGAGGGTGTTGGCCTCCCAAAGTTTAAGCTCTGAGATCATTTTCCTGTTACATTGGTCATGCACATGCCACCTGATATTCCAACCCCCACCCCCCCTTATGCTGTGTTAACACCAAAAGCGAAGCAAATTTTCGCGTTGTGTTACTCGTGTGAGTTTGACCGTGAGATCATTGAGCGAGTAAACACAACACACAAATATTCAAGCTTGTGGGTTCATAACATCATCTGGAGGCGCACACACCTCGGTGAATTTCACCGCCTTCTACAGGAACTGCGTCTAGACGACTGCCGCTTCCAGTGCTACTTGTGACTGACCAGTGCCCAGTTTGATCGGTGCCAGGATTTACTACTACAGCGGTCCAAAATAAATTTTGCTGTCATTTAATTGCAATAAACGGATCAAAAAGATGCTGAAATAATGACATCATGATGCCGATTGGTAAAACGTCTGAATTCATGCTTTGTCTGGTTAGTCTACGACAAGCAAATAACTTTTAACACACTTTTCTGAATGGAGTTTGGGTCGATCAGGGCTAATGACTTGGTTCATAGTAAAGTACAACCGATAGCTGGAAGTAACAGAAACATATTTTCAGAACTGACCAGGTAATCCAACTTCCTTGCTTACTTTTCTCCAAGCAGTCTTTTTTGTCCGGTCTCTGTATAAATATGAAGTAGTATCAAGGTGCTCTAGATGACCACAGGTGGCTATTTTCTCCTCCATTTCTGATTCAATGTCAGGACATCAGTGACGTCAGGAGGGGAATCAAACACTGATAGGCTTTCGCTTCACGGCGTCACGCAACCAGTCACCCGGCACAAAATCACATCTATTTGCGTCTTTGTATTGACTTTGTATATAATTGCGCCGTGATTCAATTCGCTTTTGGTGTGAGCACACCCTTAGTTTGGGAACCACTACACCACAGTTTAGGTATAAACCACATATACATTTGTCATCATATTGTCAGGCAGTGTCACATCCATAAAATGCAACATAATACCGTAACACACAATAAAGTTCCACATTGGACAGACCTGGAAATATTGATAATGTTTTCATCTGACAGTGGTAAAGGGTCCAGATAGAGTAACATAGGTTTGTACAGTTAGAGGGCAATATACTGCAGCAATGGCATGTTCTGTTGTTTTGAATATGATTACATACCATATGATAGATTATGATATAATAAAATATGGCATGCCAGCTGTCTGATGTTGATTTGAACCTACTTTATTTTATATGTAAGCCATGAGTTTGCTTGGCCCTCCTACTGCCAGCCCTGAGGCCGTGGGCCTGTTTTGGGTTTTGGCATGGAGATCTGGAGAAGTGGGCAGTTTGATGTCATTTAAATTGCTCTTTTTCTGTCTCTCTTTGTTCTGAATGGGCAGTCATAAGTCAGCAATGGGCAGTGAGGCACATAGGCAAGCTAAATGTAGGCATATATATCCTGTGCACATTAGTCCCTCACATCATTGGCACACACACACAGTCGCAGAAATACACACAAACACACACACACTACTTTCTGCCTCATTGACTCTGCTTGTTCTGACATAATTGTCTGCTGAGCCGTGAACAACTGCTGGCTAACATGACCCCATCACGATGGTAACAGACCTAAACTCTCCTCTCAAGCCACAATGTGATTATCACTTCCACTGGTTTAGTCTCAGTCACTTGGCTCCACTAATCCTGGATTGTGAAAACTCATTTTCCCAGGAGTCACTGCAGGCGCTCTGCTCCAAGCACTCACAGAACTTGTCAACAACGAAACAGTTTTTACTGAGAAATGGTGTGTGTCCTTTGTCAGGAGGATGTATTTTCAAGAATAAAGCTCAATGAAACATAATATGATTTGCAGTGCCATTTTGGTTCCTGATTATTTAATGATGGGATACAAAACAGTGTCATCACTTAGCGTCATGCAATATGAGACATGCCGTGCTCCTGTCCCTCATCATGACTTCAGAGGGAACAGCGAGTTATGATGCAGGACAGCTTCTCAGCTTAGGGGAGTTTGTTTTATGTGCGTGTGGGGGTTGTTGAGTGGGTGTGTGTGAGAGACAGCAGCTTGTCAGTTTGTATCAGAATTGTAGTCTGACAAGCTGCAGTGTCTGCTACCAAAACAGTAACGCTGCTAAAGAAATTCTCATTTGATACACTGCCGATTCCTCAGAAGATTAAAGGGTGATCAGTGCAAGCCCTGTACATAACTGTTCATTCCCAGAGACAAATATAAACGATATACCTGCGTGAGCTGGGCATTGCATTGAAACTAATATTTAGGATACAATAATAAAGAATAAATTTGAATTGCTGCTGTGGTGTAAATGGTTATCTAACCTACAATTCAGTCCGATTTTGCAAAAACAGAAATTGACCATTTATAGCAAATGGTTATACAGTTAGATTAGGCGGAAATGGCTCTGCTGTTTTAGGGAGCTCTCAATGAATCCGAGAAGGATTCTGCTGAGAGAGCTAAGAAGTTAGCAGCTAACCTACAGCAACCGAAAATGTCTGTGAATTGGGGGGACAACGAGGTCCGGGAGCTTCTTACCCTCAGAGCAGAGGACGAGATCAACAACGCGTATGTTTTACGTACATCACACTAGACGCCGACATGTTGTGTTACACGTCACGCCTCTTTTGCAGCTTTGGTTCAGTGTAAATAAGCAAAGCTAGTGTAATGACGGGTCCTCTTTATGACAGTACTGCGGAATCTCTGTTTAAAAAGGGCTTGTGTCGGGTCAGCTGCAGCAGCAAACAGCACTGGCATTAGCGTGATCAACAGAGTAAAGGGGTGTCAGGTTACAATGTCCGTCCTGTATACCCGCACGAATGTGATGGGACGTTACTTGCCACACAGCTGTGAATGAGCCAATCATTGCAAAGCATATTGCTAACAGCTGATGCCAATTAGCCTATACAAGCGTGACTTCAGCGCTCAAACTAACGCTATGCTTCATTTATTTGGCCAGATGCTGAGATTTACGTATTTCAAAACTCCAACTTCCAACATCTATTTAGGACCTGTAACCCAGTGAAAATTCAACTGCCATGAGCAAGCCTCTATAAGCCTTGCAACATAATTTAGCTAGAGGCAAAAATGCTAACAAACCTTATTCATCAGCCAAATATGCCAGGGACTGAACAGTGGTAGTGTTAAAGTACTTTGCATGATGATATTTTATGTCTTCGCTGGATGCTGGTGCCCTAATTAGCTAATGTTAATACAACAATATGAACATTCAGTAATAATACAGCAGGCATTATTAATCATTTTATTTCACCTGCTCTTGAAAATAGCAGGACTTATTTTATCCGTATCAGTGCCTAGTCACAGTGAAATTCAGGTGTCCTCGCAGAATAGGTGGTGCTGGTAGCTTGGCTACGTAGTGACTACTTGCGGAGCTAGTGGGTGCACTACTGTGACTAGTAACATGCTAGTGCTAGCCAGCCACAGTAGTCGGTCAAGCAAGCTTGCTACCTGCTTGTTAGCAATTTGGTCGCTAACCGAACAATGAGTTAGCACAGTATATTAATGTACGGCAGTTTCATGCAGCAGACTATCAACTTGTCTCCATCACAGGAGTGAGAGGAGTGATCACTTCACAAACCAACACCGTCGATGGAGCAGTTTATACTGAGAGGAGGTTTATATATAAGTGGATGGCATATGGCACAGGAGATATGACAGCTTCCTCTATTTTGGACTCATTGGCTCTTCCCTCAAAGGTCAGCACTTTCAAGTTCGCTCTTGGTCAACGAATTTGCCTGTCAAAGTTCATCAAAGCTGAGCGCTATGCTAAATCTCTGCACAGATTCAATCTCTGTGAGCAATTGCTTCACTAAGAGCTAATGTTCACGTTTGTGTTAATTAGGGGGATTAGTTCTCCCAGACGGATCCTCATTACTGTTTGGATTCTTTGAGAGCTCCCAGCCAGCTCCACCAAATCCAACTGTACAACTATTTGCTTTAAATATTCCTTGATGTCAGTAACTCTTGCTGAACTGTTTTACAGATTGTTGTTAAAGCTCTGTGTAATTTGCCTCCTGCATATTTATCTATTATTATTATTTACTGTGAAAAGAGTAACCCACTGAATGAATTGTTAATAAAAAAATTACAGCAAGTTGATTAGAACCCTACGAAAGCCGAGAACGGCTGTGCTTGCTATTATTTTTTTTAATACCATTATCTCGAGATCACGTGTTAATTATTTTGTTACCTCAAAAAAAACGAGATAATCAAGACGTTATCACGAGAAAACAAAAGGTTATTTCTTCTTATTAGTCTACTTATGTTTATCAGAGATCGGGAGTGCCATGCCAGCATGCATAGATGGCATCTTGACAGCTGTAGCAACTGATTTAAGATGAAAATGTCAGATCAAGGAGTACCCATTATTGATCAAGGCATCAAGGTCTGACACAGGCAGAAATTGCATTGTATCTTTCTATTAGAGATAACATTCAGATCAGTCCTTGTAATTTAAGGTGAAGACTATGAGATAAATTAACCCTTTATCATGAGAAAACAAGCTTGGTTAATTAACTTGAGATTTCAAGATAACAGCATTAAAAATTATTGCAAGCAGGCAGTTCTCGGCTTCCGTAGAGACCCACGTTATGCATCTATATATGTTTTCTGTGTGGATTACCTAATTACCTTTCCTGTGTATTACCTACTGACAAAGGTTATCACTTAATATCCCATTAACTTACTTAATCATCTTCAGAAAAATAAATTGTTATAATTGTGCTTCATCAGTCACTCTTTATGTGCTCCTAATGAATCGTGTACTTTTAGAAAGTTATGCACTCCACTCACACGCACTTTTCTTTCCCTCGGTCTCAAGTCTTGTCTCTGTGACTTTACAGCCAAGTGTGCAGATGCTTGTTCCTTTCAGCTGTATTGAGATCAGTGTAGAATACTACAGACTGAATGGAAGCAGCTCTGAGCGACGTTGTCTGTGTAATCACACATTCACTCAGCAGCAGCCGATTGAATCAATGCTCATGCTACGAACTGATACTGCCGCAGACTACTGAACGTGCTTTCAACCTTTCAGCTCTTTCTGTGATTGACTACACGGTGACACTGCCACTATGGGATTATCCAGGACTTTAGATGTATTCCTCAGTGATATTGGAAAAGTCATCTAAATATTACATCCTCAGGGGTGTGGCAAAAGTATGGAAAAGTACAATCCTGTCTTGAAATTCATGTATAACAACTAGACAAAGTGTTGTAACTGAGGTTACATGGTATTTATTAGTAAATGTAATCAATTATGAGATATTGTGATTCAGTTTAACATTAGGTCACAAGTTTAATGGCATTTTGAGGAGCAATCGTTGCTTTTTGCAAGAATCAAGGCTGGAGGAGATAACCCCAATTACCTACATTTTGCAAAATATTTCAACATGCTACTACTTTGTCTGCATCAGTCTTTTATAATCCCAGTGTCATGAATAACTAAACAAAGCCAGAGATTAGAGGATGCTCGCTGATTTAGGCCAGAGACTCAGCATTTAACAAGAGATTGCAGTAACCGACCAGACCTGGTGATAGCTCTGTGCAGTCTGCCTTCATAGTTGAGCTAACAGTGCCCTGTACTGGAATGGAGTTGACAAGGCGTTTGAGCACACAAAACTGAGGTATTCTGATTTGGCAGCAGCTTTGAGGGATTGTAACATCCTTTCTTATTAATTGTTCTGATATGTCCACAATTTCCAGTTTGAATGCCAATAAATTAAACTGGTCAAAGATGTCCCATTGTGTCTATGGATAAATCTGTGTGGTTTTACACCACCATGTGGACTCACTCAGGCTGAGGTATGGCAATGTGGCCTCTAATTACGTTAATCAAGTGTGAATACCTCGAATGACTCAAGATCAGATGATTACAACTTACAACAAACTGAACTTTAATTGAAGCTTTTTAAAGTAGCTTACTTTTGTCTTGAAAAAAGAAAGAAAACTATGTCTATTACTGAAATTTGACTAAATAATTTAGCGTCAAGGTTACACTTACACTCGTGGGACAGAGGTTACCCCAGACGTGATGTCATCACTTCAGCTCTATGAAACCATAAGGGGCCACTGTGCTCTGACAAGATAATATATCTTTAAACTAAGTGTTGTGTTGCAAAGTAATACATGCTGTCCCAAAGAAGTCACACAGAGAGAAGTAAGCAAATGGTTATGGCTTTGAGCCACGCTAGCAGCATGGCTCTAGGGATGCCAATGTTGGTCGTGGTTCCTTGTTGATCCTCTGACTTTACCTCCTTCCTGGTGCCACCATCAAGTTCACAATTGTGGTTTTAAGTGAAATGTATTAACGACATTTGGTCCAACACTTTGGTTTGTGACCATATACTTGCAAAACTGGTTACATTCCCACCAGCCTCAGCTGTACTTTGTGTTTTCTGCAAATTAGCCAATTTTAGCATGCTAACATGGTAAACTAAGATGGTGAACATAAACATTATACCTGCTAAACATCAGCATGTTAGCATTGTCATTTTGAGCATGTTAGCATGCTGACATTTAGCTCAAAGCACCGCTGTGCCTAAGTATGGCCTCACAGAGCTGCTAGCATTAATGTAGACTCTTAGTCATGTTACGTGTTCGGTTGTTATGTTAAATCACAGATTCATTTTGGTTGGATTTGGCTTTGGATGGGTACGAGGAGACCTTCACAGCACTGTCCACAGGGGCCTCCTCACTCTCTAATCCATCCTTTGTGTAGAACAGTTAAATGCACATACACCACCACCACCACACACACATACATGCAACAGAACACTTCAGCCTCTTACTTCATTAGCTCTCCATTGAGAGATTATTCCTATTGAAGGTTAATCTTCATTCTAGTAGCTCAGAGCTATAACAGGCACCCCCTGACAATAGAGGAAAGCAACACTGAAGACTTATCATCAAGAAATGAGTAGAGCAATTACTGGCAACACACATGGGGATATGTTTAACTGGTTGTGGAATCAAAGAGAGTCTGACTGTATTTAAATGTAAGCTGCTATCATATATATGGTATACATTTTCTGTTATTTGAGTCAGCCTGTGGTGTCAGTTGGTAACTCTCACACGTGTTGTATCTTGTCATTAGTCAATAACAAGTGCTGCTTTAATGATTAGTTAAAAATGTTAACACAATATATCATCTCAAAGTGTAATACATTCCACAACAACTCAGCAACAAGTATTGTTACAACTCCACATGTGCAGTACAGTTCCTCTTGCTTCATTTTCTTGAAACCAATATCAGTGTCTTGGAACAAGGCCGAAAAAGGACAATGAAGCCGAAAAAACAAACGCAAACAAGCTCATGTGCTTCAGGCACAGGAGGAATACTCTCATTCTGACTGCAGGTTTTTGGTGAATGTGAATGGATACTCTGCACTCTCTTGTCTTATATTATTAGTAATTAAAGGACTGTATATTAACTGACCATACAGGGTCCAACAATAATGTTTTTTTGCCACTGGCCCAGTTGTGCATGTGCCTGAACCCCACCCTTTATGACGCCAGCATGCGTCTGTTCATGGCGGTGAAATGTAAGGAAATAAAGGTTTTTTTGTTGTTGTTGTTTTAATCAACCTTCCCCCCCACTTTATTAAATTCAAAAATTTAAAAGATATTAGTTCATTACAATGCAACTGAGAACACGACTGCCACAAATACGGATATACTGAATATCTTGTAAACACTTTGATTCTGCTGACAAAATATTATTTACACAAAAGTAGATCTCTGTTGATTAATGACGTTCCCATCAGCCTCAGCTATAATTTGTGTTTTGTGCTAATTAGCAAATGCTAACATGCTAACTTAAGATGGTGAACATGGTAAACATTGTACCTGCTTAGCATCAGCGTAGTAGCATTGTTGTTGTAAGAATTTTAGAATGTTGATGTTAGCATTTAGCTTAAAGCACCACTGTGTCTGAGTACAACCTCACAGCACCACTAGCATGTCTGTAGACTCTTACTCTTACGTAGTATTTTCAATAATTACTTACCAAAGCTGAATATATTGCCTTGGAATACAACGTTTCCAGTTGTGCACAGAGTGTACTGCATATTTTAGAACTTTTTGTTATTTTTAATATGAGCATTGGTTTAAGTCTTAACTGAATATATCCTATGAAGTATGTTTCATGCTTGTTCTACTGTATGTATATTGATTTATTTCATGTTTGCAGATTGTCCAGTTTTCAGTTTTTTATAGTCTTGTACTGGGTGAGAACATTAAAGATTGTCAGTCTGTCTGCTATCCAAGGTTCAGACAATGGAACACCATCACTGTTACATTCACTGTGTTAAAATTGTATTAATTTGTAGGATCAGATGCAGAATCTGTTGTACTGTACTGAGCCAGTTACATCACATTAGATGAAGACCACAGCAGTTGGCACAAGGTTACATCAGACTACATACAGTATGTGTAGAGGATCATGTCACATCATTAAGATCAACACAGGGTGAAACACATCCACCCTGATACTTAATCCTGCTGAACGCAGCCTGACATGATGCAACACACACACACACACACACACACACACACACACACACACACACACACACTCACTCAGAAAGCACCAACAAGACATGTCTGCACATTAAGTACTCATCAAGGGCGCATATTTCATGTCACTTTTGGGGGTAACAATAAACATAAGAATTTCTCAAGAGCAATTCCTGAAGGGGACATCAAAGGTGCTGCCAAAAGTACTGTTGTAACAGTCAATAACACATTAAATGTATATAGAGGAAACCCTAATTACTACAATATATACTGGATGATTGATAAGTGAATAACTTAAGGGTTGGACCAGCGTGTTCAAATGTTTTAAATAATTATATTAATAGTAATAATAATAACAACAGTTATAGCAGTGTTCCTTGTCAGTCCAGTAGCTTATGTATACAGGTTTTTGTATGTTCAACCAGCAATACCAAGAATGACCAGTAGGTGGCAACGGTACACATGATTTGGTAGGTGCCTTTCAGATGGTAGACGAAAGTACTCTGTCACCTCACCAGCTAAGGAGCACTACGTTGCATAATTGCTAGCTTCTCTCAGTGGCTGGAATTCAAACAGCTGTGCACTGGTTAATATTACAGTAGCTAGCAAGCGTTAGCTAACCGCTAGCTAGCAAAATAACATAAACAAGATTCAACCGCAAGGTAATGGAACAAACACAATGCAGTCTGGTTACAATAGTAAATCAGACCTGAAACTCTAGAGTAGTGAAAAAGGTGACAAGACACGAAACTAAAATCACTGAAAGAAGATTTTGGTGATTTTAATACGCAAATAAAGCCTTTTGGAGCATTTTGAGATTAGAATACAACGAGAAAACATCTTGTTTTGATAAACAAATACGTTTTATTGCATTTTAATTCTTTTAATCACAGTGTCTAACAACCAAAATGATACTGCAGCTATTGTACATATGTTTTAATTTAAGAGGATAAAACAGTTTTTGGACATATGTGTAGAAACTGTCTGAACCAGCTGTGGTGATAATTGATATACTGATTTGTTAGTAAACATGTATTTTAATTTCAGTTTGACTTTAAATGAACTAAGTATCAGCACAGAAGGTGTTCTGCAAAAAGAAATCAGACTTTAAATGCTGGAGCTGTATGGAATATTATATCATTCAAAAAGGTGTACTTGAAAACAGGGGTTTGTATCTGTAACTGTAGTTTTGCAAACTTGTACATTTTGTTTTACAAATTAAGATTCTAATGTGTGAAAAAAATACAATAAATTAAATAATCAAATGGAATATGAAAAGGTAAATGAAAAATATTAAAACATAAGAAAAACGTCAATAAAAGTCAATGTAGCTTAAATCAGGGGCTACAGAGAATAAATCTTTAAAATATAACTGATCTCTCTACACAGCTCTATGTTGACTGAGCATGATGGTTGACTGACAGTGTTGACTAGCCAATTGCGTTGTGCGTAGCGATTCCAAAGACACTGATTGGTCAGTATCTGGAGGTCCCGCCCTCCCTCCTTTGCGGATACTCTGTTTCTTTTGCGAAACCCTGTGTACAAAACACACCACGCAGTAAACCTGTCAAAAGTCCGTAAGCTTGTACTTTTGCCGCCGCAACTGTGAAAATGAGTTCTATGTGGTACGTGCTCCACCCTCTAACGGGCTTCGCTATTGGTTCATCCCCTCGAGGCTCCGCCTCGGCACCTGAGTCAAAGTTCATGCACTCACCGTCCAATCAGGAGGTAGTCCCCTTCCCTACAAAACCCCAGTACGCGCAGTGCTCGTTTCCCTTTTTCAACTCAGCAACCTGTTGTCTAGTTCAGCGAAAAATTGTCACCATCCGGTGTCGCATCTAGTAGGAATTTTGCGCTTGGATATGGCCAGCAAGCCTTGTGTGCCTCACTGATGTCAATGGCGGACCAGCACGGTCAGAGGCATCAGAGTGAGGTGCAGACATAACAGCGTCTCTGACATATTTCTTATTCGCATACACAGCTGGCGTGCCAGTCGCCGCCGCTCCGTTCGGCACACTACCCGATTATATATTATAACTGTCTCTGAATGTTTTCTTACTCGCACTGTACATTCTTGTAGCACTTCACATTCTGAAACACAGCTTGTTCAGATGTTAGCGCCGTTAGCCATGACTTTCTAGTATTAGCACGGCTGCTAATAGTGTGTTTGTGTCTTTGGCTTGCGAGTCACTGCCGCTCCGATCGGCACACTACCTGAGCAGGACGTGTGTTGGAGAGCGGCGCCGCTGTTATATTATAACCGCGTCTCTGAATGTTTTCTTACTTGCACTGATACATTCTTATGGTCTCTTGAGAGGTCTTCTGCTAGCACTTCACATTCTGAAACACAGATTGGTTCAGGTGTTAGCGCTGTTGGCCGTGATCTTCAGCCATTAGCACGATGGCTAATACGTTGTTTGTGTGTCACTGGCTTGCTAGTCGCTGCCGTTCTGATCGGCACATCACCCAGGCAGGGAGTGTGCCGGAGAACGGCGCCGCTTACATCCGAGCATCCGCAGCTGACGCCGCCTCGACCCATGGTGGCGAGAAGCTGTCATCGCGGGTGCATAAACTTCACACAGTGGTTTATCCACGGCTTCACAAGCGGCCTCAAGTAAGCCGCGAAACTCCAGTAGCATGGCTTGCGCGGCTAGCGGTGCTGGCTGGTGCCATTTCTGGCTCTGACCCCTACTTTTGGCAGAGGCCGTCAGAGGTGAGTGCAGTCGTTCATGAACTGCACGCTAGATGGCGGTCATAACACTGCAGCAGCAGAGTGCGGTGCCAGAGGAGACATCCCTCACGTGAGTACTGTTGTCTTACCTGATGAGCTCTATGGTCCACAGCGGAGCTCGGTGCTTCACTTGGCCTTGATGTTCATTTTGCCCTGTCGTCCTCAGCGATCGGTTCGCCGGGGGACGAAGAGAGGGAGGCAGTGACTTTGTTTGGGGTTCCAGCGGGTTCATAAGCGGTCTCAAGTTCAGCCGCGTAACTCTGCTAGCATGGTTAGTGCGGCTAGCGGTGCTAGTCACTGCCATTTGGCTCTGACCCCTCCGCATTGACTGATGAGGGCGTAAATGGTGTATGGTCTCAGAGATTTTCTTCCAGCTCTTCCCTGTCTGTTGCACAGCATGGTTCAGGTGGTAGCGCGGCTAGCCGTGAGTTAGCAACCATTAGCAAGCAGGCTAATAAGTTGTTTATGGGTCACTGGTTTGCTAGTCGCCGTCGATCTCTTCGGCATACTACCCGGGCAGGGCGTAGGCCAGAGAACGACGCCACGCATGTGGTAGCTCCTACTGGTGACGCGGTTTCCACCCACGGTGGTGAAATGGCGTCATCAGCGGTGCGGGGTATTCACACGTCGGGGTTCCCGCGGGTTCATAAGTGGTCTCAAGTCGAGCCGCGTAACTCCACTAGCATGGTTAGCGTGGCTAGCCGCCATTTTGGCTTTGACCCCTCTGCTTTGACCGATGACGTCAGAGGTGAGCGCCGTGTGCAGGGTGCAGAGTGCAAGGCTGACTTTCCTCACGTGAGTACTGTCTCTTTGGAAGAAGGAACCAGTAAACATCATGACCCACGGCGGAGTGCGGTGGCTTCGTCCGGTCTTGATGGGGATGGTTCTCCGTCGCTCTCAGCGGTCGGTTCGCCAGTGGAGGGTGCACGGGAGGCAGCTATTTCGTTGTTAGCTTTAGCTGCGTCGCGGACCTTTCTGCCAGGGCCCCCCGTCCGTCCTTCCCCAAGGCGGGAGGGTCGGTGCGGGTGGGCCCGCTCTACTTCTTCCCGCCGAGCCCGTTGCGCTCCCTCTCACGGACCGCTACTCGACTTGGGTACGGCTGTGCAGCCCTGTCTCTGCGTGGATGGACAGAATGCTGCAGAGGGGTTACACGTTGCAGTTTTGCCGCACACCCCCGGCGTTCGGCGGCATCCTGCAAACATCGCTCGCCGACCCAGCAGAGACGGCGGTATTGAGGGAGGCGGTAGCCGCGCTTCTTCGGACATGGATCCCAACTCAGAAGCGCGGACGGGGTTTCTCCCTGTATTTTCTGGTGCCCAAGAAGTCGGGGGGCTGAGGCCGTTTTTGGACCTGCATGAACACGTTCATTGCGCGCAGGCCTTTTCGCATGTTGACGGTCAGGCAGCTTATGGAATGCATTCGGCCAGGCGACTGGATGACATCCATAGATCTGACCGACGTATACTTCCATGTCCCCATCCTGCAGCGTCACAGGAAGTACCTGCGCTTCGCGATGGACGGTCAATGTTATCAGTTCGGTCGCCTTCCGTTCGGATACTCCCTCTCCCCGCGCACGTTCTCCAAGTGTGTGGAGACGGCGTTGGCACCGCTCAGGGAAAAGGGGGTGAGAATCCTGAATTACATAGACGATTGGCTGATTCTCGCTGCCTCCAGACAGGAGGCCGAGGCCCACACAACGCTGGTCATTCAGCACATCACGCGCTTGGGCTTCGCTGTCAACCCCAGCAAAAGTCTCCTGCTGCCGACTCAGCAGGCAGCATATCTGGGGCTCACACTCGACTCCCGCGCCATGACGGCATGGCTGTCGGAAGCGCGTGTGACAGCGATTTTGCAACTGGCCCGCCGAGTGAGGGGCTCGGCGCTAGTCCCAGCGGGCAGTATCATGTCTCTCCTCGGTATGATGTCGGCAGCCCATCCAGTGATGCGTCTGGGCCTGTTGCACATGAGGAACCTGCAGCGCTGGTTTCTTCGGCTTCGGTTGCACCCACGTCGCGACAAGTGCCGCAAGCTTCATGTGGCGGGGCTGGCACGACGGGATGTCATATTCTGGGACTCGCCCGCTCGCCTTCGCCAGGGGGTTCGACTGGGGTGCATCTCACATTATGTTCAGGTGTTCACAGACGCCTCTCTGGCAGGTTGGGGCGGGACCTTCAACTGGGCCAGTGTGGGGGGCATGTGGCGGAACTCCTCCCGGCACATCAACTTCCTGGAACTGACGGCAGTACAGAAGGTGCTGCACCACTTCGCCCCTCAGCTCAGAGGGAGGAATGTCATGGTATGGTCAGACAATACCACGGCTGTGGCCTACCTGAACAGGCAAGGGGGGGTTCGATCGCCAGCACTACACAGACTTGCGGTGTCTATCTTGACCTGGGCGGATCGCCACTTATCGTCCTTGAGGGATCGCTACGTTCCGGCTTCCCTCAACACGGGGGCAGACAGGATGTCCCGGGGGGGTCCAAAGGGGGAGGAATGGAGCCTCTCCTCGGAGGTGGCAGCACTGGTCTGGCAGCGGTTTGGGCTACCGGTGGCCGACCTTTTTGCGGCAAGAGAGAATGCTCTGTGTCCGTTATGGTTCTCTCTGAGGCCGACGGACGCTCCCCCACTGGGGGTGGATGCATTGGCTCATCCACATTGGCCTCACGGTCTGCTGTATGCTTTCCCGCCGTTGAGGCTGATGAGGCAGTTGCTCCACAGGATCCGGATGCAGCACTTGGTCGTGATAGTGGTGGCGCCAGACAGTCTCGGGTCCCGGTGGTTTCCGGCTCTGGTCCAGCTAGTGGAGGCAGGCCCGTGGCCGGTGCCGGATCTGCCCACGGCTCTCTGGCAGGCAGGGGGCTCCATCCTCTCGCGCCGGGTTCTGGGTCACCGGCTCTTGGTCTGGAGATTGAGAGGGTGAGATTGGAGGGCTTGGGCCTCCCGGCTGCGGTTGTCTCTACGATTTAACATGCTCGTGCTCCGTCCACTGCAAAACTCTACGCATCACGATGGCGGCTGTTCACAGGTTGGTGCGAGGCCAGGGACCTCAGGCCCAGCTCTTGTTCCCTGCAGGACATTTTGGGTTTCCTGCAGGGGTTGTTTGACAGCGGTCGTGTTTGAAGCATTGGAGCAGGCAGATTTGGAGGCCCTGTCGATCAAGACACACTCCTGCTAGCCTTGACCTCGGCTAAGAGAGCAGGAGACCTGGGGGCCTTGTCTGTGCATGCGTCTTGCATGTCGGTCAGTGTGACAGGGAGGCACTGGAGCTGCGTCCGAACCCGTCTTTTCGGCCGAAGGTCATTACCGCCTCTTTCCGGTCTAGGGTTGTTCGCTTGAGAGCTTTCTTTTCCCCGCCGCACGCGTCGGCGGACGAGGAACGGCTTCACACGTTGTGCCCGGTGCGCGCGGTCTGCATCTATGTTGAGCGCACTGCGGGTTTTCGGCGATCTGACCAGTTCTTTGTCTGCTATGGTGGTCAGGCTCAGGGGGCTCCACTGTCTTCTCAGCGACTGGCCCATTGGATTTGCGTGGCCATCCGGGGGGGGGGGGCTATGAGGCGATGGGCCACGTCCCCCCAGTGGGGCTAAGGGCACATTCTACTAGGAGCATCGCTGCTTCAGTGGCCCTTTTCAGGGGTGTGTCGGTGGCTGACATCTGCTTGGCCGCCTCCTGGTCTTCGACTTCTACTTTTGTGCAGTCCTATCTAAGGGATGTGACTGCTAGTTCTGTGTCACATGCTGTGTTGGGTGCACAGGTGACGGAACCTTCAGCTAGTCTAGATGGAGGTTCAGCGTAACAATGCCTGTCCAGCGGCTGTCATCGCACCCTGGCACGAGTCTCCCCGGTGGGTGGCACTCGACCGGGGAACTACTGTGTACAGGGGTAGTGGCTCTTAGTGGGTTCGGCCCAGCTGGGAGTACATCTCATCCCTACGGCCTTCGACTCGGTTTTAACCAATAGCGAAGCCCGTTAGAGGGCGGAGCACGTACGACATAGAAATAAAGGTTACCTGGTGTAACCCCAGTTCTATGAGTACGTGCGAGGCCCTCTAACTACTAGCCCAGCTGGCCCTGGTGACGGTTGCTGAGTCTTCAAGGGAAACGAGCAATGCGCGTACTGGGGTTTTGTAGGTAAGGCGACTACCTCCTGATTGGACGGTGAGTGCATGAACTTTGACTCAGGTGCCGAGGCGGAGTCTCGAGGGGATGAACCAATAGCGAAGCCCGTTAGAGGGCCTCGCACGTACTCATAGAACTGGGGTTACACCAGGTAACCTTTATTTATCAAGCCCGTGTCTGAATGCACAGACTCGCAAAACAGAGTTTGCAGACAGAAAATTTTTTTTACAAGTCTGCAAAACTACGGTTACGGATACAAACTTCAGTGCACAAGTTTGCAGAATTAAGCTTACAGATACAAACATAAATGTACAAGTTTGTAAAACTACAGTTACAGATACAAACCCCTGTTTTCAAGTACACCTTTTAGAATGATATAATATTCCATAGAGCTGCAGCTTACAGTAACTCCAGTTGAGTCTTCAGTGAATGAATGGTTACACTCGTGGAACGCATGAGTGAAATTTACATTAAGCGTTCCTCACATTTGCATAGACAAGCTGGGAACACATTCACTGTTTGCCATTTATTAGTGTTTGTTAGCAGTGTTATTTTTGGTTATGAGCGATTACAGTCCTTTCATTGAAGATTACTGAATACAATACAGCATTTATTCTGCTTCTTGTGTCTTTATCTCTAACATTGAGAGACAGATGGAGTCAACAAGGGTGTAAGGGAGAGAGAAGAAGATGAATGTCTTTCTATTGTAATTCAACTTATCTCTCTGCACTGCATAACCTTTTCACCAGTAACAACATGCCCATGTTAAGTCAGTTGTTACTGACTTAACACACACTGAGTATGATAAATCATATTCAGTTTAGAGTTTTTTTTAAATTTCTTATTAATTTATACTGCATGATATACATACCACACATGACATTCACTAAATTCTATTTTAATTCATATATAATACATTCATTAATTTTTAATTTGTACTATACAAAATATTATTTATGATAAGCATTTATTATTGTAATACAGTTCTGTATGCACACGTTTACATTTCTCACCAATCATTTCAGCCATTTTTCACAGCTACTGTGCATGTCTGAGAGCATTTGTATGCAACCGTACATGTGCACAAGCAGGCAAAGCACATGCACTCAGACCATAATATGCTTTTATCCACACACAGTAATGTAAGTGTGTGTGTGGCTCTGTATGTGTGAGTGCTAAAGAAGGAGAGAGAATGAAAAAGTGTCTCAGTAGCTTTATTGCTTTCTCATCCCTCAGTGTCAGCCGGGCCGCCGCTGTCTTGCAATTCTCTGGTCTAGATCCCTCAGCAGCACACTTTAAACTGTGTGTAAATGAGTGTGCGTGTGTGTGTGTGTATGAGGATATATGAGGATGGTGTTTAAGGAATCAGATCACAGTCTGTAATGCCACTCTGCCGACTTGGGAGATTGTGGAGGAAAGAAAGACAGAGAGGGCAGAGAGAAAAAAGTTCCCTATTGTTCTCAAGAAAATCATTGCAAAAGAAAACGGCAGAGGTCATGAAAGTGATTTCAGGAGCATACCACGCTGCAGAGTCACCCAGAGAAACAGGGAGCAAACAGGTGGTAAACTGCTGAACTGCTGATAAGACACATGAGGCGTTTTCGGCCCAAACAGTTCTGGGGACTCCCTGAGAGGAACTGCCCACTGGGGAGCTCCCCCGAGAACTACACACCTTCAAGGGCTTTTTTTCTGTTTGCATTAGCCCTGGCAGTAGGAACTCTGAAGAGACGTAAGCCGGCCGTTGGATGGTATAGCAACAATTACTTCTGTGCGACATCCAACAACAACAACAACAACAACAACAACAGCTACAACTGTCGGTCCATTTGTCCGTGTTTTGTTCCAGTTTTTAAGGCTACCGTTACGAGCTAAACGGCTAACGTTTTACACAGGTTTTTTAAAATGGCGGTTTCCGGTACTGCATTGCTTCATGTGTTCGACTAATCAATGTACATTTACTTCTGGACCAATCACCGTAAACTTGCGTCACTCAAGGTTCCTTTTGTGCTGGGAGAATACCTACTCTGAAGTAGGAGCTAAAAACGTCCCTCAAAACGGCATTCTAAGAACTACGATCGTTCTCTGTTCTTGCAGTGCGAACACAATAAAAAAGGCCGGGGTCCTCCAACTGTTCTTAGAACCATGAAAAAGTTCCTCCGTTCTGAAAACGCCTATGTACTACCTCATGTTAAAGCAACCTAACAAATCATTTGATTAGCTGAGAGTTGAGATAACAACCAAAACACTGTTTTCGGTATCAGATTCAAACCCTTTCTAGCAACATAGCTCTTGCTATATCTCCATTTCAACAGTCTCTGAACATTTGTCGTTGTTTACTTAACAATGAACACGTGTTAAAGCTGTACATCACTGGCTGAATGGGGTCAGGGGTATTTCTTCCCCTAACACTTAAAATAAGTCAGACATGGAAGAGTATAATATCAGCTATAAAGCTGCACCACCTACAAGCCAGGGCCCAGGAACCTTTTTAGGAACTCAAGACATGTGTCTCAGGCTGCTGCAAATTGTGTACAGCATTCATTCACACAATATCAAGCAGTGGGTGCCAGTAATATCAATAATGGAACTAGGTATGTGAATTTCTTGTAATGTTTGTTGATGTTTAAATAAAGAGATGAAGAAAAAGCCATTACTTTCTGTCATCAATCTAATTGACCTAATTCTCAGGGTTCTATAGCTGTGATGGAAATGCAAACAGAAAAGCATAAAATAGACCTTTAGGCTGCTTTTACACCTGGAGTTCAGTTCATTTGGTCCAGACTGAGGGACAAAATGACACATTGTTGCCTTTGAGTTCTGGTCCATTTCATGTTCACATTCATCTAATACCAATGAACTTGTAAACATGTAATTGATTCACTGGACAGTTTTGTTGATATCACCTGCATCATCAGTGATTGGTCGGACTACAAACGGAAACCAGAACACTTCTGATACCAAAATCTTGTCCCTTGCCTACAGATTCTGCATTCATATGCAGATATCTGTTTATAGAGATTATTGTAACCCAAACCACAATGGTACCCAAAATCTAACCAGGTTAAACCTAACCAAACCTTAACCATAGTGTTGTCACATCGTAAAACAGATGTATTTTTCAACAAACATGAACTAACGACTAATTTTGTCATTTAACTTCGACACACAGGCAGAGCAAAAAACACATGTACCGAAATATTAGGAGAACCCCTTTCAGGTGGTCTGGGTCCAGTTGTTTTGGTCCAGTTCGACTGACAGCTTTCTATCCCAAACGAACTGAAGCAAATGGGTAAACACACCAGTGTTTTATTAAACTGAAAACTGAAAGCACCCTTTGAGTTTAGTTCCTGGGGCTCCTTATTTCCTGGGACTATTTGGTATAAATGGCTATAAAAGTGCTTGTTGTTACTGGTGAAAAGGTTATGCAGTGCAGAGAGATAAGTTGAATTACAATAGAAAGACATTCATCTTCTTCTCTCTCCCTTACACCCTTGTTGACTCCATCTGTCTCTCAATGTTAGAGATAAAGACACAAGAAGCAGAATAAATGCTGTATTGTATTCAGTAATCTTCAATGAAAGGACTGTAATCGCTCATAACCAAAAATAACACTGCTAACAAACACTAATAAATGGCAAACAGTGAATGTGTTCCCAGCTTTACTCAAAGCCAAGACGGATGAGCTAGCATCCCTCCTGCTCCTCTACCACTATTGGCAAAACAACAACCCCCTGATTGCGAGCGCTGTTCATTTGCATTGGACACATGGTGGAAATGAGATTCCCATGGTGATGGATGGGCTAAGTCCCCCTGCTATTTAAACAGACTGACTGGAGGCCCATGGGGGCGCGTTCCCAACTCCACACATTACCAGTTTCTCCATCCACCGTACCCTCACAATCCCATCTCGAGCTAATAGACTTGGAACGGGAATTGGCACTCCGCTGGATTAATGCTGTTTTCCCATGCTGGTTCATGTTGCAAAGTAATTTGGTGGAATGGTAAAGATGGATAGAGACGACTTTCATCGATCATCTCAACTCTAAATGCAACAACCTGCTTCTCTGGATCCATGTGGGTGACTCATATCATTGCAACTGAGCATGCTGTTAGGGCTTTCAATCCATACAATGCTGGTGGCTCAAAATGTGTCTATGACTTTAATATTTGTCTTTTTCTGAAAAACTAATCATCTTTTTCTACATGACAAAACTGCTAACAAGTTCATGGAACAGCTAGTGTCACGATGTCCGCCTCACTTGTTTACATTCCGGCTCATTCTTAATCTCTGTCCCTCTTCAGCCACATTTCCACTTTCCCAGGCCCTTTCAGTGTCATTCTGTACCTGTCCACCAGATGCCCTCTGACTTTTCTCTGTTCACTCCAGATCCTGCCACTCCCATCTCCCCACCTGCACCTCATTCCCTCATCAGCCACTCATATATATACCGGCCCAGAGCCATTGTTCCTCTGCCAGTTCATTAAAGTTGCCATGTACTTCATGCCGTTGCTTTCAAGCCAGAACCTGACCCTGACCCAACCTGCCTGTCTGTCTGCCTACTTATAGCTGCCTGCAATTATCAATAAATCACTGAAATCATCCTGCTGCCTCGACTGGCATTTAACATTTTTGGAGGCTCAAGGGATTAATGATTTATACATTTAATTTCAAACCTGCATTAACTTGGGTTTTTGGCCACTTGGGGCAGCAGAAAGAAGCAGTGAACACAACATTGTTGCCAAGTTGATATGGCAATAATGTTAGCAATAGATGCATATCTACAGACACAGAGCAACAATAGCATTGATTTGGAGTCATGTTTCTGTCTGCCTGATGAATGTAAGCCCAATATTAATCTCTCCTTTTTGCTGTGGTTTGCTCTCAAGCAACTCCCAAGGAAAATATCTGGCTCTTTAGCTGCTGAATGCTCCGCTATGATCACCAGCTACCTGCTAACTATGTCTGTCTGCTGGTAGCTGGGCAGGTAGTGTAGCCTACAGTGGATCTTTTGAGAGCTTTTTCACTGATAACAGCTGCCTGCAGCGGAAAATGACACTGAACCAAAACAGTAAAGTCATGAGATGGAAAACCAAAAACAAGGAGCTGAAAGATGCTATAAAGGTCCGTAGAGCTGAGGGGAACTGCAGAGTCCAGTGTGGGTTCATCAGTACGAGTGACACCCTTTCACATACAAGTAGTCATGTGATCCATTGTTAATTTACAAGTATTGATTACAGCCACTTGCTTAATTTTATCCTATTTACATTTAATGCATCAATTTATTCCCTGTGTTTGTTCTTTTCATTTCATCCTTTGTTGTGAAGCACTTTATGAAACCTATGAGCACTCCAAACCAAATCATGACCAAACCATTAGTATGTATGATGATGGTTGAGATGTCACTGCTGCTACTGGTTTCTAGGTGATGAATTACTGATAATGCAAGTGCTATAAATATCCACACTCGTGATCTAATGTCATGCATAGTGATAGCTGCTCTGGGATTGTAGGATGACTTCTTTGCCATTCTTTGCATTCAAACTGTATTATAAACCTTCTGTTTTCACTGACAGGTGTGTAGACTGGTGGAGCAGGCAGAGTACCAATGTGCACCACAGACAATGAAGGGTGTGTTTACTGTGGGAGTGGAAATCTGGTTCAGGCGTTGTCTGGTATTTGTTGAAACTCAGCAACATGGTATTATCCATTGGTATAATATGCATATATATACAAGTGGGTTTACCCAAATGAGAAAACCCACTTGTGTTCAGCAGGTTTTCCTGACACAGACAAACACAACATTTAGACAAACGCTGCAGATATTTCTTTTCTTTACAACCCACTGCTATTTAAACTGACCAGTTACACCCTTCTGAGTGACTCGGGGTATGGAGTTTGGCAGTGAGAGAAAGAGGGTCTATATACCTCAGTGATCCACTGAGTGCTGATATTGTCATGTTTTGTGCTGACCACAGGCCTTGCAACCAGGTACACTAGCACTTATTTGTTCCTTTGGCTAGTCTTATTGTATCTCTGACATCACTTTGTTTTCAACAAAGCAGATGAATGCATTACAAGATGAATAGTAGTGCAAACATTATCTGTTGTTAATGTTATGGCCTGGTATTGCTGCCAATAGCCCAGTAATGAGGGAATCCATTTCATTCAAACTGTAATCAATACGAGTGTTGCTGCAGGCCAGATGGATAAATACCTTATACTGAGCTGGATTTACTAACCCACAAAGACACACGACTGCATACAACTGCATGAGGTCTAAAGAACATTTGTTTCATTCATCACATCTCTACATCTGCTCAGTCACAAAGCTATCAATCACCACCACAAAAACAGTTTCTGTTCCTGTAACACTGTAACACCATTGTTTTAGGCTAAGAATAATGAAGCATGCAATGTGCATGTACACAAACACCCACACACTCGTCCTGTTTGTTGGTGGCGAGCTGCAGGCTGAGGGGAGGGCAGTTGAGACGGTTCATTTGAGGCAGATAAACACTTTTGTAATTAGCACTGTGTCACTGCATTAGCTAAGATACACAATGTCAGACACATGCCATTAAACACACACACACACACACACACACACACACACACACACACACACACACACACACACACACACACACACACACACACACACACACACACACACGCGCGCACAGGCTCGCTCGCTCATAAATAGAAATATGCATACACACACACTCAGTGGAAGTGAAAACACATTGGGTGGTGATAGTAGGTGGAGTAGGAGTGTTAATTACTGTATACCCAGTTGAGCTTAATGGTATAACATTTTTACATACCACTGTAACACTAGCCTAATTATCAGACTGAACTGCCATGTTGTTTTACTTTATTCATTCAGTCTGACATTGTGTTCTAATTAGCCATTTTGTTTGTTGAGAAGGGGGTTATGTTGATTTGTTTTGCCCAAACCAGTCAGTGAGTGACACATCTCACCAGTAAGTAATTTTCAGTCGACATGGAAGCTGTGGTAGCGGTTGATAGGAACACTTAACTTTACGTTTTTCAAGACAATCAAAGAAATATGGCGGTCTATGTTGACGGTCTTCAACATATGTGATTTTAGGCGATGTAATGGGGGGTCGGTATGAGGTCAGAGTCGATAATAATAGCAGGCTGGGGAAAAAAATGCATAACAGCACATCCAAATGGCAACCTAGGCTACCACAGAGTCGACAATACGAATATACTCAGCATAAAACGCACAATAACGTCGACTGCACAAGTAACAGTTATTCATATGCATCACTGGACATATGCACCACATTTACATTGTGGTATTGATACTTTACTTCAGTAAAATATGTGAATACTTCTTCCACCAATGCTGAGACCACAGTGGCAGTGAGGCAGCACTTGGCCAGATACTAAACAGTGTATGTGTGGGCTGCTGCTGATAACTTTGCACACCGTTGGCTCATGGTGCAGGAAACTCAACAATCAATGCACTTAATCTCACACAAATAAATCAGCACACGGGATATATGACTGGAGCACCTGCAAGAGTGCAGTGTGTGTGATCCCACTGAGGTTGTAGCGGCATGTGTGTGTACATAAGACAAAATATTACCTCTGTGTGTTTGGTGATTTTCACAGATTTCTTGGGCACACAAATCCATTAAAGTAGATTACATTTTTTGAAAAAAGGCTACCAGGGACTTTGTTTTCCTGACCTATTTAAACCAAAAATTAAGTCACATAATTCCCCAGGAGCACAAAACCGACAGCCAATGCAATCATTAAAAATATATTTTGGCCACGTCATCAAATGCTGCAGAGTAGAGGGAGAAACTGAGATTGGAGCAACAGAGACTGACACAGACAGTGAGAAGCATGACTCAGCAGTTGCCCCCCTCATTAGAAGTTGTGTGTGTGTGTGTGTGTGTGTGTGTGTGTGGAGCTGTTAAAATGTTTAGGATGCCTCCCCAAGCCGGGGCTCCCTCTCACCTTGGCCAAGTTCATCTTCTGACAATAAGGGAGGGACACAGAGGTGTACCTGAGGACACTCCCAAAGTAACTCACAGTCACACCGAAAACCTTTTTGGATGCTAATGAATGAATCTTTAGTGAATCAGGAGAAATCACTGCTGTTCTCTCAGAATACTTATTATTCTGCAACCTTTGCCACTTCCTCTCCTTTTCCTCCCACACAGCTCTAACTTTACTGTTTAACCCATTAATGGTTGTGTAAGGCTGTGCAAGTGTTAGTTGTTGTTGTTTTTTTATTTATTTCTTTTAGTTGTAACAATAAAAAATATGCTATATCATTTTTAGAATCATTAAAATATTTTTAATTAAGAGTTTTGCATTTGCCACAATTTAAGCTGCATTCATTCATATGACAAACACAATAGAGTGGCCAACAGAGGATATAGATATCATGTCAGCAGCTGCAACAGTGAAGAGAAGAAGCTGCAGTCTGGCACTTATTACACACTAAGGTGTGATTCTACCTGAGTTGTGATGATCCATTTACTTCTCTTTTCTCTAGCATTTCTATTTAAAAACCTATACCTGAACACAGCTGTAAATTTAGTTTTCAGTGTTTCTCTTTTCTGTGTTTTCTCTGTTTGCATGCTTGCCACTGTGGCAACGTACCCTCTATCCTGTATACTGGCACTGATCACGGATGAGATACAGCAGGTTACGCAGGTGATCTGGTCAGATGAACAAAGGATGACAGAAATTTAACTTGACACAAAGATTATGAGATCATTAAACAGGTGAAGAAAATCTGTATTGTACTGAATTTTACAGCACACACTAAGACTAGAAAAAGTGTCTAATGCTGGGTTCAGACTACATGATATATTTGTCTGTTAAGATGGTCACTGTGTCAGATTAGGCCATTATAGAGTCATAAATTCTTGATGTGACTTGGTCAAGAGACCAATTGGTCCCCAACCAATCAAAGCCTGCCATCTTTCACAACCTGCGTGATGTCATCAGGAAGGAGGTGCTAGGGACTGACTTTTGGTAACAAGAATATAACCACTGTGATACACTACACGGGATAAAATGATCAATACAGACGCCCTACATCTGTTGAGTGGGGCTATTATCAGGCTGATATTGTGTAGTCTGAACCCAGCATTGAAGGGTGCTCATACAGAACACTAATGGAATTTTAGCAACTGCATTCACAGTCATTGGAAAGATAGGAGAAGGCGAGATTAGATGCAAATTCGCCACATTCAAGTGAGTTAAAAATGACTTGACTCAGAAATTTGCGCTTATTCCAGGGCTTTATGAATCTAGTGGGACTTCATAAATGTACAGAGACAAGAGGAAAAAGGAGAAAGACTGGAGGAAAATAACTTGAAAGAACTGGAGTTCTTGGTGAGTTCCAAGTATACCTGGCTGCAGCCTGCAGAACGAGGTGGGGTTCAATGTCGAACGTTTCATCCCACCCACCATGGTTTGATTGGTTTAACTGTCGAATTTAATCCCACCCACTGTGGTTTTTATTGGTTTAACCGTCGAATTTTGGCGGGGTTAAACATCAATTTCGTTGGTTTGGACTTGGGTTTGGGCGGGGTTAAACAACACCAGTCTGTTCAGAAAGGACCTACCTCTATACACTATTTAGCTAACAATGTCATGAGGGCAACTGTTTGTCTGTAAACTCTTTTTTTTTTGTATTTTAAACGTAATGATCCCTTTGAACCATGAGTTGACAAGTTAAACATCCATAATATACACCTCATAAATTGATAACTTTGACATTAGATATCGTTTTGATCACTTGAAAGTTCGGTAGCATAATTAGCATTGAACTAGCTGTTTTCTCATTAGATTCCATTCATTGACCTAGCATCATTAGCTTCACAGATCCATTTAGCCAGTACTCAGACCGCATGAGGCCACATAACTCCACTTTTTCTACCTGTTTCTCCTTCAGAAGCAAGGACAATCTATCGGTATGAGTTATTTTATTGTTGGAAGTGAAACATTTGATATATAAGCTTATGAGCACGGTGCCGCTACTCGTCTTCCATAGGGTTCCACTCATTTTTACCGCTTTGTTTTCATCCAAAGGGGAGCGTGGCCGCAACATAGACCCTTGTTACAAGACTATCACAGGGTGACAGGGTGTAATTGCGTTATCCAAAACATATGGTAAAGTGCTCTGTGTACAACAGTAACACAAACAATCAAGAATCAAGTACAGCTAGTTGTAAGTTCACAAAACTCACATCCATCACAACCATCACTTGGTCTCTTAGTTTGAAAATGCAAGCTGTGTGAAAGGGTATGGCTTAAATTAAAGAGATTTGATTGTGTGTAAATTAAAAAGAATTTTAAAAGAATTTAAAGTAGTTTCAACTTTTAGGAACATCTCTCCCCTAACAGCCACTGATAGGGTATGATCACATAGTCTTCCTAATGCCCACCTTGGATATTGTTAGTGCCCTTCCCTTTAGCAACAGCACCTCCTTTTTAATATCTGAGAATATCATCAGGATTTGAAATGTTGTACTGTACAACATTTCAAGTCCTCCCTATCAGCTGCTCTGCAGTCACACTGTAGGCTGAGGTCAGTGTGATAACATATGGTGTGAGGGCTACATGCTGCATTTTACTGAGATGGAGACTTTTCCTTTTGCCAGCCTAAGCACTTTGCGAACCACGGCTCTGTGTGGTAATTGACTGGACTCTTCTCAGACATCTCCAGGTTGCTAATTAATGGCTCTTGTTAATGACTACCTGTGTTAGATGTAATCGCATGAATAAAACATTCAGTTGTGAAGAAAGACCAAGGTCACATGTCACAGTCTTTCCTCCCTACTGTTGTTCTTCCTTCTGTAGATGTGACGGTGAGGGAGGATTCTGCAGCAAACAAAGGCAACAACAAGCCGACAAACTGTTTCTATTTTCTCTATTCTGTGTCCATAATCACCTCCTATATCACAGTTTTTAATTGCGGCCAGCAGCCCAGGGCCAAAAAAATAAACAGTCGCAACTATTTTAAATCTCTCTTTATTATTTTAAATTTACTGCAAATTTGCAGTAGCATTACTGGTGTGTCTCTATTATGCCCTAGGTTAACAGTATGCACTACATGCACTGCAGTGGAAGTCAGCCTACTCATTTTGTAATTATAAAAATTTATTTGCTTGAATTCCTTTGTGAAAATGAAGAACTGTCTTATTCAGCAACACTTTTAGGATTGAATTGCAAACGCAAATTAAACTTAGAAAATGTAAAAATGTTTGCATATGTACTAGTTTCCTTTATGCCATCATGTTTTACTCTTGTTAAAATGTTTTAAACCAAGAGTCTACAGCCATGCTAGCAGCTCTGAAACACTGTACTTAGGCATAGCCATGCTTTGAGCTAAATGCTAACATCAGCATGCAACATGCTCACAATGACAATGACTATGCTAACATGCAGATGTTTAGCAGGGTGAATGGTCACCATCTTAGTTTAGCATATTAGCATACTAAAATTAGCTAATTAGCACTAAACACAAAGTACAACTGAGGCTGATGGGAATGTCATTAGCTTTGCAGGTATTTCATCACAAATGATGATGGCGCTAGATAAAATGTCGGGATCAACAAAGTTATTAGGATTCATTACCAGGGAAACATGAATTTCTGTACATAATTTCACTGAAATCGATCCAAGAACTGTTAAGATATTTTAGTCTTGACAAAAGTGGTGGACTGAGCGACTAAGAGACTGACATTACCATCCCTGGAACCATCCCACTAGGGTGGCTAAAAAAGAAACAAACCTGACTAGTCCCCAGGCCGCCCTTTTGCCTAGAAATTAAAATGATATAACACTAATTTTTTTCCCAGATAAGTTTTGAGGGAAAGGTAATTGCAATGTTTTTTTTTTCTTGAGTAAAGGAAGTGCTACATTATTGTCCTACACGCAAAATTGTAGGGTCAGGTTGGATAGTGGGCATACAAAGTGCAGAATTGTGATAACACAGACCAGGGTTTGCATCCTGAGTCCCTCGTGTGGTTAGGTTTAACGAAAGCTCTGTGGTCATGGTGAGGGAAAGATTGTGATTTTTATAACGTTAACACATTGTGTCTTGTACTTCAAGTCACTTATGAATTTTAAAATATTATAATAATATTATAAGACCACAATCTGAACAACATTAAACACACTTTGGCGGCTACAAGCAAATATTGAAGGAAAATAAATGAAATATGCTGTCAGTGAACATTTGGCAGATATGTTTTGCATGTAGCCTATAGCTGACATACTAGAGTGACAATGAAAAGATTGGCTGCATCACAGTTGCCCTGCAGTTGGATAACTGGATGATTGGATGACTTTTACAGTTGACCTTGAGTGTTTTTATCATCAAATGAGTCAACTGTCAATCCATGTTCACTTAGTAACTAGAATGTGACACTAATGGCATCAGCCCACAACATCTACTGTGCATGTTGGACATTGATCTGCCTTTGAAAATAAGTTTAAAGTTAAGACAACATGAAAGTGATTATTTAATGTCTCAGTGTAAAAGTATCAGAAATGATATTGACATACAGGGTCAGAGTCATGAATCACCAATAGATTGTTCTCTTGAATTTCTGTTTAAGATGTATGTGATGACCTTGTATGAGTCAGAAAGCCCTGTGCTGAATTCCAAACTTAATATTAGGAGCCTGCAAGTGAGACCAATCTAACAGAATTGCATACTAAATCCCAGCGCTGAAGTTAGCATAACTTAACCGTTATAATGTAATTTCCCATTGGCTCATTGTGTCTCTGTGCTTGCAGTCAGCCAGCTGGGGCTCTTGTTGTAGCTGCCAATGTCTCCAGTTAAATCTTCCTTTGTGTTGGATGTGCTGTGTTGGTGTCACCTCAGGCGGAGGTGTCTCGTTCACACCTTAACAGAGAGGAGAGGGTGGGTGGGGGTGTAACACTGAGGGTGAGATATAGAGCAGTGGATACCAACAAATGAGCTTGTGTTATGCAGAATGTCAGAGTTGGCAACCCTTCCTGTACAGGTTATTTTTCTATCAATAGCACAGTGGCAATTTTAGGACATCTCATACTCAACTATCCTAACAGCCCCCAACCCTCAATGGGCAGTCATCGTTTTGCAGACTGAAACAACAAGTGAGCATTTTTAAGAGGAAGTAAGAGGAAGTTTTAGTCTGAACATAGGCTGAAACCGAGAGAAACAAGATGCATTTACAAATGTAACCGGCTTAATGTGGACGCACTCTGAGAGTTGGCAACCCTGCCACACAGGTCATTTTGCTACCATAGCACAATGGCAATATTTGTCAGACCAAACTTCACTTTGTGTTAACTTTGTCATTCATTTCATTTCTAACTTGTTTGACCTCAATACATCAGCAAAGCATGACATTATTACTGCTGACATATTAAATGTTACTACAATAAGTGTGCTATGAAAGCTTCTAAGGGCATTTTCACACCTATAGTTGGTTTGCTCTGGTCTGAATCAGTTGATGAGTTTGTAAACTCATTGTTTTCCCCTTGGTTCGGTTTCTTTTCACACAGAGAAAAATCCAAGCAAACCAAAATGCATCACTACAAACCACGTGAGAACGTTCACTCCTCTTATTGGTCAGATGTGTCTGGGGCGGCAGCAAGAAAGTAAATACAGGAAGAATTCAATTCAATTCAGTTTTATTTATATAGCGCCATATCATAACAAAGTTATCTCAGGGCACTTTTTCGAGTAGAGCAGGTCTAGACCGACTCTTTGTATTTACAGAGACCCAACGATTCCCACCATGAGCAAGCACTAGGCGACAGTGGCAAGGAAAAACTCCCTTTTAACAGGCAGAAACCTCAAGCAGAACCAGAACCAGACTCTGGGTGGGCGCTCATCTGCCTCGACTGGTTGGGTTGAGGGGAGAGAGAGAGGGAGAGAAGGAGTAAAGAGAACATACAGTAGTACAGTACAGTTCCACAGAGATTCAAAGCAACAGTTGCGGCAATGGTATTGATGTTAATATTAATAAAATGAATAATAATATCAATATAATAATAGTAATACTAATAATAAGAGCAATAACAATAATAGCAGCGGCGGCTGTTGAGCAGGAGCACGGGGGCAGCAGGTGGCTGCAACCATAGATCCAGACTCTACAGCTCTGGAGGCAGAAATGCCTGCAGAAAGCAACAGAAGGAGAGAGAGAGAGAAAGAGGAGAGAAAGCACACAACTACAGGAAAGGGAAGAAGGTTCTGTGTTCTGGACTAGTGCATATTTCTGTGAGAGAAACATTGCAATGCAATTTAACATGGAGCAACAGCACAGTTGGCATTTGCTCATAACCTGGGCATTATCTGGGCAATATACCAGGCAAAACTATACCAGCAGAATTCCAAATGCACTTCGAGGAAACATCTTGAAAATACTAAACTGCTTCACACTTTGCAAAGAAGACGTGCTGCCTTCAGACCACTGAGCAGGAGACCACCTCCTCTCAAGGGTCTCGGTGTCATCCGTGGTCAAAACAATCACACTAGAAATAACTTTATGAGCGTGTTGAACACCACATAACATTAGCTACAGTAGCTGTATAGGTAGTCGACTCATCCATTGGTAAGTTAGGAAGTTAACGTTATGTTAGTTAATGTTTCCTGCGGCTATTTCATTAGAATGAAATGACATTAGACAACAGTACATTAGTACATTTCCTCTCCCGTGAACATGATTTCTGCCTCAGTCACGTCAGATAGATTATCATTGGCAGTGGTGGTTGTTTAACAATTAAGACAAAAACTCCCATGATCCCACGCCACTTCGCAATGTCATCAAACTACGTCTTTTGTTATTGTTTTGATTGAGAGACCCCTAGCAGCAGAAATTACATACTGTGTAATTTCACACAGTGGAATTACATTACATTTATTTAGCTAATGCTTTTATCCAAAGCGACTTGCAATAACTGCATTCAGCCATGTGGATACAGCCCAAAACTTAAGATTTATGCAAGTACATCAACTTCATCAAATAGACTGAACTGCTTCAAGTGCTACACTTAGGAACAATAAGAGGTGCAGTGTACTACTAGTACTATAAGTTTAATTTCCTGGATAAATATATGAAGCAAGAGAAAAGGGGGCTTAAAATATCAAGGCTCTCACTCCATCTCACAACTGAGCAGAGGAA
The DNA here is from genome assembly GCA_005408345.1 of Macquaria australasica. Classification (NCBI taxonomy): domain Eukaryota; kingdom Metazoa; phylum Chordata; class Actinopteri; order Centrarchiformes; family Percichthyidae; genus Macquaria; species Macquaria australasica. Next base: position 34,333 of record SEMN01001232.1, read on the forward strand.
AAGGAAAAAAGCCCAACCTGCCCTGATATTGGTCCAGAGTAAAGCCAGAGAAATGCCTGTGCAAATATCACAGGAACCATCTGGGGTAGCCTATTAACAATATCACACAACACATAAGCCCATGTAGGTGCCATTCGCTCCTGTATCATAAAAACTTCACATCATAAAAAACCCCACTGAAAAATCTGACAATTTGTCTCCTTTATTATAGACAAAGGCACAAACCGCTTCTTTGAATTGTTGCTTTTAACCATCTGGTGCATCAGGCAACATTTTATTTAAATAAAATCTACATTTTAAGGCTCTCATTTTCTATTCTGTTCTTTTCTAATGGAAACAGTTCTACATTGATTCATAGTAGAATTGAGATACACTTCTGCATCATGCAGCATGGGATGACAATATATCTAATTGATTTTTCACGTTTCGAAAGGACACAAGAAGATTTATTGCCTTTGCTTTGGCCATGAGAAGACGAGCCCCAGGGGAATACACCCATACATCTTTTTCGGCCACGGCCCACCTAAAGGCTCGGTAGGGGCGCTTGCCTGTCGGTTACCATGGCAACCCCAGCCCCCATACCTTCCTAACACGTGCTGGAGGTGAGCAACAGTCTGTTGAATGGCCTGTGTTCTTTTTATTTTGTTGTGTGTCTGTTTTTTGCATTTGAGCAGTTGTTTTTTAAGCACCGTGTCAACAAGAAGGGATAAAAAGGCCGCCAAAGTCAGTTGTAGTTGAAACACGCAGAAAATAATTTGCTCGTAACACAATATTACTTATTACACAAATGCACATATCATATCACATAATTTCCTTGTGCCGTTTCCATTGTCTTGTGTGCCCCCCCCCCCCCCCAGCTTGCTGTTGCATGTAACACACAGCAGGAGACAGCAGAATGTTGACACAAGTGTGAACAAGCCACCAACAACCTCTGACCAGATTTCCCACTGAGACTGATGAGTGGGACTCTACTGAATAGTAGAGGACTGCTTTGTCTGCTTTCCTGTCGTTCCATGTGTCTTTTTCTTTTCTTTCCTCACTTATCATCTCTTTCTTTTTCTCTTCTTTCCCTTTTTTGTCTCCAGTAGGGCCTATTTTCTCTCCCTTCTCTCTCTCTCTCTCTGTCCATAGCCTCAGGCCATCACAGCGAGGTGTTGAAAACAACTTGAGGTGTTGAAAACAACTTGTGTCAACAGAAGCATCTGACTCCTAGACAGCATTCCAGCCAGATTCTCATCAGACTCTTGTCAGTGTCAGAGACAACACTATGTCACATGTACACCTATCTAAAATTACTGACAGCAGACACACACACACACACACACACACACAGAAATATTTGATTCTAGTGTCCAGAACCACTCAACTGCAATGCATCGCCTCCGAAAGTCCTTCCAAGTTCTTTCAAGCCATCTCACCGACAATCATGCCTGTGGTCATGCACATGATAAACATTATGGGGAATGTACCCGAAGCCAGAAAAGCATTTAAGCTCAAGTTGAAAACTACAGGCTGGTCTCACCTACTTACCCTCTCAAAATAATCTACTTGAGCCAAACCAGTGGTTTTAAGAGGGATCATTTCACTGCCTGCTGTCAGTGATACAAACCCTGAGGTCAGCGAGAAGGGATGCTCAGTCATCAGTTCTCATCTTGCTGGACCTGTCAGCCTTTGACATGGCAAACCACCAAATCCTCCTGTCTACCCTATCCAAACTAGGCATCTCTGGTACAACGCTGCTCTGAATGATTGCCTGGTAAGGTAGAACCCAAAACAAAGTGGCATGGCAAGGAAAAGTCCAAGTGTCAATTTCTTTCACACTGGGGGACCGCAAGGATCTGTGCTTGGTCCTCTCTTGTCAATATACACCACATACCTTGGTCTGATCATCCGCTCACATGGTTTTTCTTACCATTGCTATGCTGATGATACCCAGCTCTATCTGTCCTTTCCACCAGGCTGTCTCAGCACAGATCTCAGCCTGTCTTAATGATATCTAAAAATGAATCATGGAACACCACCTTCAACTCAATCCCTTTAAGACTGAACTCCTGGAGATCCCAGCCAGTCCCTCTGTCCAGCAGATTTGTGTCAAGCTTAGCTCCACTTCACTCTCGCCACAAAATCTGGGCATCGTGATTGATGACCAACTAATATTCACTGAGCATGTTGCATCTGTCACTCAGTCATGTCGCTTTGCACTATATTACATTAGAAAGACAGAGTATAATGCTCAACTCCTTGTACATGCACTGGTCATCTCTTGCCTTGACTACTGTAACGCCCTTCTGGCAGGGCTGCCAGCATGCCCAGTCAAACATATGCAAATGGTCCAAAATGCAGCAACATGTCTGGTCTTCAACCAGCCAAAGACAATCCATGTCACTCCACTTTTTATTACTCTCCACTGACTCCCTGTTGGACTCACATTATGTTCAAGTCACTAATGCTCACCTACAGAATGGCTGCTAGTACAGCACCCACCTACCTACCTGAATTCCAGTTTATGAGCCTTCTCATTCATTACGATCTGCAAATGAACAATGACTAGTCCTACTGTCACTGTGAGGCAGCAAAATCTCAATCCAAGCTCTTCTCCTGTATGGTCCGGAGGTGGAATAAGTTACCAAACTCGATTAGGTCAGCAGAATCCCTTTCTGTCTTCACAAATTGCTTGAAGACCTACCTCTTCTGAGAGTACAAACTCACCTAATATGCTCTCTATATATTATATATACCTCTTGATCATTCTGTAGCTCTTTCTGGAAAAATAAAAGTAATATTACTTCATGCACCTGCAAGTCTTGTGGCACTTGTGTCAGGTGGAACATTGAACCGCATGTCGAGGCACTCCTTCTTGATGGCTTCTTCTTGATCTACTGTGGCTTGTATTATACCTCATTTTACGTTGTCAAATGAATAAATGTTAAAAAAGCTTCTTGGTTGCAAGAAAATGGCACAACCACCATAGCAGATTGACTGAGAGAGAGAGAGATCCACAACAAATAAAAATTTTGCCAAAATAATGCCCAAATCATGGCATCTTGTGAATGTTTAACAAATCCGCCACTCTCAATATACTTCACATAGTGTTCACATAGACTACCACATAACTGTTGATGTGAACTACATTTTTTAAAAGCTTACAGTGTTTTGAGGCCATCTCTTTATCTTCACTAAAATGCAAATTTAATCAACAAGGTGCTTCAAAGTAAATTTAGATCATCTAGTCCATGGGAACTGCGGTATATAATACTGTCATGTCTTGTTCTGAAGTTACTGGCTTCGTAACAATGTTTGTAGTCATTGACGATTGGTCCCACATGACATATACACTGGTGGCAGCACATAAAAATGACTAATGGTAAACAAAGCAGTGGAAATGCTACACTTCTAGTGTCAAAGCAATACAATACAAGTATTTGCAGGGAAATTGGAATTGCACTTTACATCAAACTCACAGTTGTGCCTGGATTGGAATTACATTCTGTTTCTTTGCGTTACGTGTCCATAGACACTGCAATAATTTATTGATGCAGAAATTATGTATTTACTTTTATTAATATATTCCCAATGAATATGTATTTTTAATATTCTTTGTTGTTTTGTTTTTCTTCCAAACCCTTGAGTACCTGTGAAATTGCTTTGGAAAGCTGATGCATGCCACAGTTCTAAATCTGCCACTTAGTTGCAATAGCGCTGAACAATTCAATCATAAAATAAAACATGTAAAAACTTGTATTATGTGTGCAATTGACAAAAATAAAACTGGTTAGTACACTATGAATCATTATAATAGAGTAGAATTAAATTCCTGAAGTGTGGAGCTGCAACATTAAATCTGGATGACCTTTTTTCATAGCCCCCAAAGTCTTGACCTGGGATCAGTTAGTTTGTCAAGACAACTTGGAGCGTCTGTCTTTGAATATGGCTGCAAATGTGTCAAAATGGTTGAGGATTTCTTTCTTAGTTAAACCATACCAGCTACATGTTTAAAGCAACAAATGATAAAGCCTAACTATAGTGCAGATTGAATAACTATTGTGTTCTTTCACTTGGAATTGTCAGAGGATTACTTTGAGTCACATTTCACACCATTCGTGGTTTTCTTTATAGTTCATATGCTGGTTGTGTTAAAAGCTCCGTTTTATGCTAGGCTAACTAGAGCAGCTGCTGGCTATCTTTTTAATCTGGCGGATTACAGGAAGGGCCGTGTATGGCAAATGGAAAAGGGATTATGATGGAGCCAGGAAGCTGCTATCTGCTCTCCATGCCATCGAAGTGACAGCTTTGAGAGTCATAGGGCTCTGCTAAAACTGATTTACAGCTACAATTTGATAAGAGTAGTCAAAAAAAAGCATGATTAACATTAATCTCCCCTGTCTCACCAAGACAAACTGAGAATTAAGAAAAAAGGTCTAAAAGTTAATTAGCAGTGTAATGAACTTGTGTGACACAGTGATTACAGTTTTCCTGGCTTTTTTGTACAGTAGAAGGACATTGTTCTAGCATAAATTACGTGAAAATTTTTCTTCTTCACCAGAAGTGGGAATGTGTCCTGTTGTGTAGATTGACATCTGCCGCTTGTGGTTACCATGCGCCTAGATTTCAGCAAACATCTTGTTACGTTTTTTCCTTTTGCAAAAAACAGCTCAAAAGGCTGGACCCAAGCGCAAAACACAGACAGGTCAGGTAGGTTTAACGAGAATGTATTTCCCGAGATGAGTTCGTGGGCTGTAGAAGGGGATCCAGGGCTGGGCTGCGGCAGTGGCAGAGGAGAGCTCCGGGGAAAGTCCCAAGGCTGCAAACAGGGGAGTTTCTACAGGAATACAGAATTCGGTTTCAGGTATGGCGAGCCACAGGGAAGCTGGCAAACAGGGCTGGAGCAGATGATCCTGTGCACAAGAAAAAATGGTTATAGGTGATGTCAAACGACACAAGGAAAGCACTAGATACTAGAGTGGCCAGGAGTGTACTACCGCACGGGTTGGACAACAATCTGGGGGAGATGGACTGGATTGCCGGAGTTCTTAAGCTGTGGAGTTGATGAGCTGATGGAGAACAGGTGCGTGATTGCTTCTGAGCTGGAGGGCAATGATTGGTGGTATTGAGAACGGAGCCAGCAACTAGGAAGAGGTGATGAGGCCGACGATGGCAGAGTCGTCAGAGAACTTCTGCAGGTGACAGTTCGAAGTGTTATGGGTGAAGTCCGCTGTGTAGAAGGTGAACAGGAAAGGCGCCAGAACGGTTCCCTGTGGAGCCCCTGTGCTGCAGAGAAGTGTGTCAGACACACAGTCCTGTAACCTCACATACTGTGGCCGGTTTGTGAGGTAGTCCAGGATCCATGCTGCCAGGTGATGGTCCACCCCAGCGTGCTCCAACTTGTCCCCCAGAATCCTGGGCTGTATGGTGTTAAAAGCACTGGAGAAATCAAAAAACATGATCCTCAGTGTTTCCAGCTTTTTCTAGGTGAGAGAGGGATGTGTGAAGTGGGTAAATGACAGCATCATCCACCCCAATGCGGGGTTGGTAGGCAAACTGCAGAGGGTCCATACATGGGCTCACCAGCAGACGCAAGTGGACAAGGACCAGTCTCTCCAGGGTCTTCATCAGATGAGAGGTCAATGCCACTGGCCTGTAGCCATTGAGGTCCTTGGGGTGTGGTGTCTTCGGCACAGGAACCAGACACGATGTTTTCCACAGTTTTGGCACCCTCCCCAGCTTCAGACTCAGGTTGAACAGGTGCTCAACAATCCCACACAGCTGGTCCGCACAGGACTTCAGAAGTCTGGAGCTGATGCCGTCTGGGCCCGCCGCCTTCCCTACCCTCATCTTCCTCAGTTCGTTTCTCACCTGAGATGTTGTGAGGAACAGCCCGGTTGAGCTTGTAGGGGGTAGGGGGGCTGAAAGGGAGGTGTTTGCGGGTGTGAAATGGGGAGATGGGCCCAGCCCCGACTGTGGTGTAGCTGTATGAAGTGGCTGTAAGCTGAGGACTGTGTGGAGTGGTGAGTGGTGAGATGAGGGAGCGGGGGGGCTGCAGGCAGGGAGGGTAGATGGTGATGATGGTTGTAGGGGGGACAGGGCGGGGGGAGGGTTAGATGCCTGATCGAATCTGTTAGAGTATACGTTTAGGTCATTTGCCCACTTCTGATCCCCCACAGGCCGGGGCTTGGAGTCCATATGGCCCGAGATGGTTTTAAGGCCCCTCCAAACTCCTCTGGTGTTATTTTGCTGCAGCTGACTCTCCAACTTCATCCTGTAGCTGTTTTTCCCCTCCCTGATCCTCCTCCTCAGCTCTCGCTGGACACTTTAACTCCTCCTTGTTACCCGATACAAAAACTCTTTTTTTCCTTGTGGAGAGCCTTAATATCAGGAGTGATCCAGGGTTTATTGTTGGCGAAACAACGCACAGTCCTAGTGGGGATGGTATTTTCCACACAGAAGTTTATGTAATCTGTCAGACAGTCTGTGAGGTTGTCAATATCCTCCCCATGAGCGTCACTAAAAATGTCCCATATAGTAGTGTCAAAACAGTCCTTCAAGGCCTCCTCTGCTCTGTTAGACCACTTCTTCACTGTGCGTGGGACAGCAGGCAGCCTGCGCACAAGAGGTCTGTAGACAGGCCTGAGATGCACAAGGTTGTGATCAGATCTGCCCAGGGGGGGGAGACTCAATGAGATGTATGCGTCCTTGGTGTTGGCATAACACAAGTCCAGTATTCTGTTGTCTCTGGTATGGCACGTAACATACTGGGTGAATGTGGGTAGAGAGGAGGACGGAGGGGCATGATTAAAATCACCAGAGATGACGAGGAGGGCATTTGGGTGCTGTGTCTGCAGCCTGCTTACTGCTGAGAGCAGGACATCACAGGCTGCCTCAGCGTTAGCAGAGGGGGGAATGTAAGCTACCATCACAATGGCATGCGAGAATTCCCTCTGTAGATAGTATGGCCTCATGATAACAACTAGCAGTTCAATGTTCTTGTCGCAGGTTTGCTCTTTAACAGTGATGTGCCCAGGGTTACACCATCTGTCATTAAGGACTGCCAGCCCTCCTCCCTTCCTCTTACTGCTCTCCTTCGTCCCGTCTGCCCGAAATAGATGGAAGCCATTAACTGAAACGTCCGTATCCGGAGTTAGCGCGGTTAGCCCAGTCTCCGTCAATAGCATGATGTCACACTCCCGGTATTCCCTCTGATGTCGGGTCAGCGCCACCAGCTCGTCCATCTTATTGGTGATAGATCTTACATTCCTCATGATGATTGATGGGAGGACGGGTGTGTAACGTCTTCTCCTGGTGCGGCGCTGAGCCCCCGCTCGGTTTCCCCGTCTCCTCCTCCTAAGCTCTCGGGGCACATCAGGTCTCTCCCCGGGTGGTAGCACCGCTGTGTTATGGAGAGCTAACAGCTGATCCCTGGTGTAACCAGTGGAATCCCCATGGCTGCCAGCGGTAACTAAGGACGCGGTCTCTAAGGGCATCAGCAGTCTTGTTACCATAATGGCCAAAAAACATGTCCAAAAACACCAAAGATGTCAAAAAGCAGCAACACTAAGTACTAAAAAAAAAAATACAAGACAATACTAAAAAACAGAATTAAGAGAACTAATGAACTTCACGATTAAACTGAAAAAAGTCAAACCGCGAACGGGAGCTGCTGCAACAGGCTGCCACCCACAGCGGCGCCGGAACAAAAAAACAACAACATCAGAGCTCTTCACAATAAAAACAGCTAAGGTACTGTAACACACAGTAAGCTAGTTGTAAGCTAATTAGCGCAGAACGTAACTTCAGATGTTTTTAATCAGATACCTGTGGTGGTGTCAGGTTGTATGGCTTATTACTATAGCCAGCAATAGAAACCATAAGTTGAAAGACAAAACTGGAAATGGAACAAAAAATTGGTGGGCTGCATAAGGTTAGTAAAGAAGCGACAAAATTGCACCTTCCTGCATGCTTGCTTGGAAACCAGTAGTTTAACAACAGTATTAGTTGCCAGTAAAATAAATGATTTTTCTGTTGTTACCTCAGGTTATGTCAGTTAAACATTTGCAGAAAATACTCTCCTCAGTTTAACTTCCACTATAAGACTCTTTTTAAACTTAAATGATTAATTAATAATTATCATGTAGAAGTGTAATGAGAGAGACACACACACAGGCTTTTACATAAAGCTGATTCTCTAGCATTTTCTGGAGAACTTGTCGGACATGACCTACATGCGTCTTGATATCTGGTGAAAAAATCAATATGTCATCGAGATAGACAAACAAAAACATTCAAAAATTCTCTCAACACAGTGTTCACTAGATTTTGAAACACCGCGGGAGCATTACAAAGTCCAAATGGCATGACTAGATATTCATAGTGTCCATTAGAAGTGTTGAACCCCGTCTTCCATTCGTCTCCTTCCCGGATCCTAACGAGGTGATAAGCATTTCTAAGCTCTAGCTTCGTATATACCTTCGCCGTCTGGAGTAGTTCAAAGGCGGAAGAGATCAACGGTAGTGGATAACGATTCTTTACTTTGATGTCATTGAGGGGGCTATAGTCTATGCATGGCCTGAGAGCCATCTTTCTTCCCAACAAAGAAAAATCCTGCACCGGCTGGGGAGGAGGACGGATGAATTATCCCCGCCTTCAGTGAAGAGTTGATGTTCTCGTCCATGGCCTCCCTCTCTGGCCTGGAGATGGAATATAGACGCCCCTTGGGAATGGGCGCACCGGGCAGCAGGTCAATAGCACAGTCAAACGGGCGGTGGGGAGGGAGTGAAAGTGCCTGTGTCTTATTAAAGACTTCCTTTAAGTCATGATAGCAAGATGGAACGTTAGACAAGTCTGGGTAGTCCAAATCGTGGTCTGAGCTTACTGTCGTCACTGGGCCCGGGGAAACGTCAGGTTGTGTCATGTGAGTAACTTTACATGACCGTGCACATTCATCTCCCCACCCCTTAATCTTGCCTGAGCACCAGTCAATGTGAGGGTTATGTTTCTTTAACCAATCAATCAATGGATGCTGTGCTGATGTGAACAAGTGAAACTGCATGACTTCTGTGTGATCGTCCTCTAGAGTTATTTGAACAGGCTCTGTACTATGTGACACTTTGAACAGTAAGCGCCCATCCAAAACACTCGCATTAACTGGGTGGTCCAAGGGAACAGTCTTAACTTGTAACTGATTGGCTAGGTTCCAGTCCATGAAGCTCTCGTCTGCCCCAGAGTCAATTAACACCCCCTTAGTTACAGTCTGGTTATTAATGGAGAGTTTTACCTGAGTCAATGATCGAGAAGGATAGGTCAGCTTACTCACCAGCACCCTCCTCATGGCTGGTGAGCTCGATCTTTTCCCGGACAGGAGGCGAGTTGATGGCCCAGTTGACTGCAGTAAAAACAGCACCCCTCCCGCAGACGGCGCCGTCTCTCCTACGGAGAAATCCTGGTCCTCCCCAGCTGCATCGGTTCCTCCAATGCACGTGCTGGCGCTGTCCTCCCGGAACCTGACGACGTGGAAGGTGAAGAATTCCAGGGAGGTTGAATCCCTGAAGGGGCCCCTCGACGACTGGGAGGAGGAACTGCTGTCCGTTGCCGCTCTCTCCCTCTCCGAGCCGGTTGTCCACCCGAATCGACATGGCTATGATGGCTTCTAGGTCCTGAGGTAACTCTAGAGGTGCTAAGTGGTCTTTAATGGTTTCTGAAAGTCCGTTCATAAAAGCGTCTATTAATGCTGGAGTATTCCATCCGCTATCTGCGGCTACAGTGCGGAATTCGATGGCATAATCGATTACCTGCCGGGAGCGCTGCTTGATCTGCATCAGGAGTCAAGAGGCTTCTCGGGCAGGTGACGTGTGGTCAAATATCTTGCTCATGGTACCCGTAAAAGCTATGAGTGACTGGCAGATGTTAGAGTTCCGAGACCACTCGGCGGTGGCCCAAGCAGCAGCCCTGCTGGTTAAATGGGACACTATAAACACCACTTTAGCCTGACACAAAAGCGGCCGGGTTGTGCATGAAATGTAAGCCACACTGGACTAGGAAAGTTCTGCAGTCACCTGAATCTCCTGAAAACCTCTCCGGGGATGCCAGACGTAGAGATGGTGGTGCAGCATGACTCCTGGCTGGCGCGGCAGTAGGACTCTCGGCCGGTGGTGTTACCGACGCAGTAGTCCCCAGGTGAGTCAGAACTTGGTGAATCTGTCCTGCCAAGAGGTTTACTTGGGTGGTGACTGCATCTTGAAACTCCACCTGTCGCTCTGTGAGGCTTTTTACTCCATGGCTGATAAGATATACAAAGTACAAAACAAAACACTCACAAGGAGGATCAAAAGATAACATAAACTGTAGAAAAACCTGATGCATGGAAAATAGCTGGTACGCTTGGCTCAAATCTTTTTACGGACGAAAACAAGACGAACTGGCACAGGACAAAGGAAGACAAGGACTATTTATACATGAGGTAGGGGGAAACAGGTGAGACCAATCAGGGGCAGGGTAGACAATCACAACGGCGGGAAAATCACAGAAAAGGAGGAAGTTAGGGTCTGAAACGAGAGGGAAAGATGAGTACAAAATAAAACAGGAAGTGCAAGACGAGACTAGACATGAGTGACTACAACTTAACATATCCGACGAGACACAACAATGACAGAAAATGAGGGAATAAGGTCGCCATTTATTTAAGTTTATTATATTAACGGTTGTAATTCTATCTGTTTGAAAGGCTAAACTATTAATTTGACCAAATTACATAAAAGCCATCCCTTAATTTCTACTTTAAACAGGCTTTAATTATTCATTTGTCTGGTGTATTGACTGACTTGATCTGCTATGCAGATTTATGGTGTGTAGAAGACAGAGATGAAACAGAGAATTGATATCACATTAGTCTATAGTATAAGTAGTATAAGTATATGTAGCAGCACATTTATGTGTATATAAAGACGAAAGTAAAATCTGTCATTTTTTTAATTAAGTATTTTTCAAATTAAGGTGTTTTAAGGGGCTTAGTTGTTTTTTGAGAACCCCTTTATATACAGTACCTTAATGAGACTTTCAGTTAATAACTAAGGGATCTGTCAAATATTTAAAATGAATGTGTAAATGAAGAAATGTATGTACACCTTAAATTGTACTTTGCAGATTAATGTGATTTAAAGTTTTGTTTTCACCTTTTCAAATTGAGCAAATTAAGGCTACCATACCAAACACCTTAATCTCAGAATAAAGTGCTTAATCTTAGAATAACGTTTGGTATGTTTTCAGGAGTTAATTAAGAATGAATCAATGGATTCTTTCCTTCTCGTTTCATAGTGAATTACACTGTAGCTCTGAGTAAGTAACAAAGTCATTTTATGGGATTCGGTTGCTCTGAAGGAGGATCATTGAACAATGAGTGAATGTATGCATAGTGAATGGTGACCATTATGCTGTAAGTGTATGCACGCTTGTATCTGTGTTATGTGTGGGACAGTGAGGTGATTAATGCCACCATCCCTCATCGCTGTGTTGACCCTGAGACTATGGCATCTCTAATCTGTCGGGGTGATCACGGCTCAATAAGCACCGACGCAGCACCACACTGTACTGTACCGGACGTTCAACGCTAACACTCTTGTCTCTGTCATCTCCAGCAGCAGCCATATCTGTCATACACCTCCTCTACAAGTGGGAGGTCACACAGCAGTCTGCATAAAGCACTGTCACCTCCTCACTGCACAACCATTTGTTTTTGTCACAACAGTTTTATCTCTGTTGTCTTTTTTTCCCCTCTTTGTCTTGTCAAATAAAATGTCTATATTGTCTTACTTGCTAAAATTGCTCATGCTAAGATGCTAAAACATTCAAGAAGACTAACAGTTAGAGTGATCTAAAATCCAGCAAAAAACACACGCATTATAATTTTGGATAACTAGCAATTAGGCAGTCTCACACTGCTCAAGCACCATGGTAGCTTTATCTATGTCGGAATGTGTTTTTCTGTGGAACTTGGTTTGGGGATTTTGTTCCTTTTACAATAAAATGTCTTTGTGCTAACTGTGTAGGTCCATAATGGAGAGGAGAAAATACTACAAAGAAATCTACAAGTATATGGACTTTAAGCAAAAAATCAAGATAGACTTAAAAGTGTAAAGCTAACCTTTAACTTTGCTCACTAGCTGCCATTAGCAGCTCGGGTAATGCTACCTACTTTTACTTCCTAAACCTCTGGAAATGAATATTTCAGGTAAGCATAAATACTTACTCCAGTTTACACGACTCTTGACACAAAAGTTAGCATGGCCCATGTGCTATGCTAGCTGGTGGAGTGTTACTGGGTGGTGTCATGGTGTAGATGGGGTTGGATTTTTGAAAGCAGACTTTACAGTGTTTATTTCTGGGTATTGTGAAAATAATGAGCGTGTTAGGCACTCCCCCCTTCTTGTGTTCTTCTCCCTTCTCTTGCTCTCTCTTTCTCAGGTGCTCCTGATCTGGGAATTAAGCGGTGGCCGGCCTCTATTTAAAGAAGGCTGGGGGAGGAGATCTCTCTCTCACAGACGAAGCAGCCCGCTGATCATTTAGTGTTCTGTTCCTTTGGGTCCTTGTTTTTGTGTCTCTTTCTTTTGAGGATGGAGGTTTGGTAGTCCAGTTTTTGTAGCTTTGGTTGGTAGTTTAGTTTATGCACTGTTTTTGGTAGGCTAAGGGGGGCAAGCTCTGGGTCCAATGGCCCGATCTGTGGCTGGCCCAGACTTCCCCCATCCTTTTACTATGTTTGGCTAGACCTCCAGACTCCCATAGTTTTGGTTAATGTGCAGTATTAGTTGAGTAAAATCCTTTTTTGTTAATGAACTAATCCTTGGGTACGGCTAATATGTTTGTTTCATTGTTGTGACCGTAACAAGTGGGGAAAAAAAATCCACAATAAGCACGGTGAAATTGTCATTAAATAAGGTGACATCAAACACACATTGTCACACACAACAACTAAAATCTTGTCTTTATCATGCAGATATGCATGTATTGAATATAGCATACATTGTTATGTGTGTGTATATGCACACGCATGAATGGATATGCCCCCTCACCACACACACACACACACACCAGCATATCAAGAAAGTACTGTTACTCACAGTTATGGCCCTTGGGTCATTTTAATTTATTCTCAGTGTTTGTTTTAATCTGTTGGGATGAGCAGATGTGAGGGACTAATGTATATGGATAATTCAAGTAGTGTCAAGGAATGTCATCAATCAGAGAGAAGAACACTGAATTGAATTTAAACACTGTCAAGACAGTTTGAACTTTGCGGGTGGACACATCTAAGCAGGGTAACGCAGCCCTTTTAAAAGTATTTCCACGTACTTTTCCGCCCAGGTCTGAACGGTACATATGGTAAAACTATAACAAATAATATTGAATGTGGTGTTTTTCCAGCCTCCCTAAATCATATCCTGTGACTCCTCCCACCACCACATATATTTTAGTGTACAGATGTGAAACAGGACCTTTTTCTCAAATGACTGATATGTTAATCTTCCTTTATTCCAATATTCCTCTCATCTGTACCTCTCACAACCCGTCCATCCCCCCTTTCAGCTTTTCCTCTGTATCTGCCTCTCCCCACAGACTGCGTTATCAGCACCACAGGCTGTACTGAGTTATGATGTGGCATTAACCCTTGAACCCTGACATGTGAAAGGTCACGGCTAGGGGATAAACAACCCCTTATGGAGAGGACGATATTTTCACTGGGCTGGCATGTGGCCGATGCGTCAACTGTCCCTCGGGAGAAGATGGCTGGAGCCTTTTGTGAGGTACAAAAGTGAGGTAACGCTGCAGGGATGATGTATTTTTGTAGGCCAACCCGGAAGTTAGCATCGCCCTGGTTCCCTCCACAAAAAGCCAATGGGATTTTTCCATTGGATTTTGGATTATTGCAGAAAATAAACTCTGTGGCAAACAAAAGTTCATGATACTCAGCAAGATAATCTTCCCAAATGAACACCACTTTTATGATTTTTGAAGCATAAATGCAATCCCCAGAAGTAAAAAGCTAACGTTTGGCACAGCGGTGCTTTGACCTAAATGCTAGCACTAAACAGGCTATTTTAAGGGTATCTGAAGTCATGTGTTGATTAAAATAATTATACTGGACTTGTCATGATGAATCATCAATAATTAATGTCTCATATTATTAATAAAAGCCTGAGAATTTGTTTTATTCATGAATTAAACTTATAAAGATGTTTCAGTGAGCTTGTTGTTGGGATTCCTTCTTTTTTTCTCCTATCTTTTCCCCTGATTTACAGTTATATAGGCCTTTTGTAGGACACTACTGACGGCTCCCAATACATCACTCCTCTCCTCCTTGATGTGAAAACAAACAGCTTGTAAACAACCTAATCACAATGCAAACATCATCAAATCAATTCTCTACAGCCTTCACTCCCACTTTGTGAGCACTCAACTGCAGTCTCGTGTTATTTCCCCAATGAGGAAAGAGGAAATTGCAGTAATGAACAAGGCCAAACAGATTTTCCATGGAAATCTCCCTCACTCTGTCTGAGAAAGCACCTAAAAGGCAGACTTATGGTTCGTTAGTGCCTCAACTGCTTCGTTAAACAGAGCCCACTAATGAAAGCACAGAGAGATGGTGTATTTGAAAGTAATTGAGAACACTGTTATTGATCTGGTGACCTTTGCCCTCTCACCTCATTGTTTAATATTGATGATCTCTGATGTTTGAAGATGTGCTCTTACAGCATTGCCAATAGAGTGAGCAAAACCCATTGTACTCATAAAAACAAAGCACAGCAAGTGAAAAAGATGCCGTCATTTGCCCTTGGTGAAAAATATGTCTTCTGCTTTTTAGGTCATGTGTAACTTAGTTGCCTCCTTTTTCCTATTTGTGTGTGTGTGTGTGTGTGTGTGTATGTGTATATATATATATATATATATATATATATATATACTATCAAAATTAGTGGGATGGGGAGGGGGGCTGAACAAAAGAATACAATATCATTGGTACAATCTGTTTCACTATCAATAATAACAGGAGGAAAAGTGTAGCCCAAGTTATTCATGAATACCTGTTCAATGGAATAATCATTTTCACAACAGCTCCAAGCGTCCAAATTTGAAGAAGTGAAATTAGCAACTGCCATTTCTGTCAGACACTATTTTTGAACCAATTGCTACTACATGAAAGGTTATTAGGCTACAATCGCCTACCCCTTTTCCACCAACATGGAACAGGTTCCGTTCCAGTTCGTGCACCTGATTTTGAACCGTTCGGAGCATTTCGACCAAAAATAATTTTGTTCAGAACCCAAAAAGTTGGTTCCCAGCTGGAACCAAAAAATAGCAGGTTGTCCTTGTCCTGAAGGGTGAACCATGATGACATCAGTGGGCGTGTCATATTCTACAGGTTGGAAAGAGGATGGAGAAGGCAACAATGGTCTATGGTCTTCTACGTCTTCTTATCAATAGTTGGTTCATGCTTGTTTTTTGGATAAAAACAAATATCTGTAGTAACAGAAGAAAAGGTTGCAGGCAATCAATGCGATCCACCATCTTGCTACTACTGTTTACTCTGTTGTGCATTGTGCAACGCCTCCTTGATGGTTCCACTCAAAACTGGTGGAAACGCGGGCTGGTTCGCTAGATAGCACCATGGTTATGGCAAGCCCTTTTAACATTTAATCAGTAGCAGTTAAATCAATTGTAGATATCAACAATTGCTTTTTGACTAGTTAGAACTGCAAGCCAACATATCCATAATGTAATTTTGACACGTAACAATTTTAATTAAAGATATCTACAATTCATTGCATACTAGTCAAAATGTAAATTTGTGATATCAACCATTCATTTCTTACTAGTGGAAATGTTAATTGTAGATATCAGGAACTTAACTCCCGCTCCCCCCTTCCCCCTTCAACCCAACCGGTCGAGGCAGATGACCGCCCACCTTGAGCCTGGTTCTGCTTGAGGTTTCTACCTGTTAAAAGGGAGTTTTTCCTTGCCACTGTTGCATAGTGCTTGCTCATGGTGGGAACTGTTGGGTCTCTGTAAATATAAAGAGTCGGTCTAGACTTGCTCTATTCGAAAAAGTGCCCTGAGATAACTTTGTTATGATATGGCGCTATATAAATAAAACTGAATTGAATTGAATTGAATTAATTACAACTAGTCAACTTTTACCATTGACTTCTATTCAAACTCAATTACAGATATCTACAATTCAATTTTGACATGTTACAATTCCAAGTCGACATATCCACAATGTAATTTTGACTAGTTATAATTCTAATTAATGATATCTACAACTCAATTCTCACTAGTCAAAATGTTAATTAATGATATCAACAATTCAGTTCTCACTAGTGGAAATGTCAATTGTTGATATCAACAATTCAATTCTTACTAGTGGCAATGTTCATTATAGATATCTACAATTGTTCTTACATTACAGATATCATTAATGGAATTGTAGATATCTAAATTAAGTTCTGACTAGTCAAAATTAAATTATTGATATGTTGGCTTGGAATTGTAACTAGTAAGAATGTAATTTCAGATATCTGGAATTGCATTTCAGATATCTAGAATTGCATTTCAGATATCTGAAATACAGTTGTAACATGTGAAAATTAAATTCTTACTAGTAACAAATAAATTTAAGATATCTACAATGTCTTTTATAACTAGTCAGAATTGAATTTCAGATATCAAAAAAGGAATTTCCACTAGTCAAAATGTCATTGTAGATATCTTCAATGACACACACACATATCCGAAATGAATATGGTAATTTGGGCTACATATCCAAAATGAATATGGTAATTTGGGCTACATATCCGAAATGCATATGGTAATTTGGGCGAATGATCCGCCCTACTCTGTCTCTGATTGGCTTACCTGAAACAAGTACTGGCCAATCAGAGGCAGAGTAGGGCGGGTAATGAGTTCGCCATCCTAGGAAAGAGAAATCGTCTCACCGAGCTAATTTGGCGGTGATAAGCGAAAATGGAGAGAGAAGGAAGTAGTAATACGGAGACGGCAGTTTCTGCATTTGACAGAATTTTTAAGTTTAAATGGCTGTTGGTAAACCAATTTATAGGTGCATTACCGCCATTTACTGGAATGGACTGTGGAGCAGTAGATGTGTTGCCAACAGAAAATAACACGTGTTTTCACAAAGCATTAGCATTTGTTGAATATTCATGAGGTGGACGTAGCCTATTTAAAAGTCAACCAATAGCTTTGTGGTACTTGATGATATGACGCCCACATATCCGAAATGGTTTGATGATATGTCGGACATATCAGAAATGCAACTGTAGATATCTGAAATGGTAAATTACATTTCGACTAGTCACAATCCTTTTTCGACATGTCAAAATTAAATTGTAGATATCCGTAATTCTTTTTCTTACTAGTGACAAAGGAATTACTGATATCTATAATTAAATTAAAGATATCTGTAAATCAGTGTTGACTAGTCAAAATGTAATTTCTACATGTGAAAATATATTTGTAACATGTCAAAATTGTTTTACAGATATCTTAAATTAACATTTCGACATGTCAAAATGACATTTTGACATGTCGATTCCACTAGTGAAAACTAAATCGCTACTAGTCAGCCCTACTGATTAAATGTTAAAAGGGCTTGCCATACCATGGTTCCAAGAATCCTGAACGGAACTGGTTCAAGAACCAGAGCTCATTTGGTGGAAAGAGGGCATCAATGAGAAAACCAGGCACAGGCAGCTCCATGAGTACCAAGGAGCTCAAGCATCGCAATATTTTCACCCTAGCAAGGATTCCAAATAACAGAAATAAATATGAATTGGAGATGATGATGATGTAGCCAGGTGTTTGGGAGCAGCAGCTGGAGACTCCAAAGGAACTGATGCCTCCATGCTAATGTACCAAAGATTGTGTTGGTTATCATCAGCAAGCCATAAGTTCTGGTTTTATGCACAAGGTGATATGTATAAAAACTGTCTTGGTTACAGTTTGACCAACTGTATGTATGTGTTTGGATCACACATGAAACATGAATGACAGCGTTTGCCATCAGACAGAAGATTTAGAGTCCCACAGGCTAGATTAAACAGACTGTTCCTCATTCTGTCAAACTGTTCAATCAGAGTTCGGGTTCTAAGTAGGCCTCAGTGTTCCCGTGTATACTAAACACTGAATGTAAAAGGG
This sequence comes from Macquaria australasica, assembly GCA_005408345.1. Classification (NCBI taxonomy): domain Eukaryota; kingdom Metazoa; phylum Chordata; class Actinopteri; order Centrarchiformes; family Percichthyidae; genus Macquaria; species Macquaria australasica. Next base: position 52,528 of record SEMN01001232.1, read on the forward strand.
AGCGATTTAGCTGATTGCATTGCAGCCACTTATTCGTAATGTCTGACATAATACATGTCTGTAGTATTTGTTTTGTCGTTTTGGTTAAGTGTTGTGTTTTGCTATGTGTGTGTGTGGCAGTATACGTCTTGGGAAGCAAGAAAAATGTCAGAAAAATATTCTGATAATAAAGTGAAAGCAAATCAAATCAATGTATTAGTGGCATTGGCAAAACTTCTTTTATGATCCTTTGTTTACTCTAAAGCCATCTTTTCAGTGTAACTATTTGGATATAACTATTTCCTTTTTTTATTTTTACATATAAATCTTGCAAGGGAAGCCCCTTTTCCCCACCAATAATTTTCTTACAGTCCCTAAATCAAATACTGTTCTAATGTCTAGTTTTCCAGCCCATTCAAGTCAGTAATGTAACTATGTTGCCTTCTTGGATAATACATTAAAAAAAAAAGAAGTCTATTTATTATTCATTTTGGTTTATAATTAACTTTTATTGAAACAAAAGCGGTATAGAAAATGGATGGATGGATGGATGAAACAAACTACCCAGTAGTGATCTGGTGAGACGTCACTCTGGACAGTCTTCCATGTCAAGGGTCACTGCAGTGGATTGTGGTCTATTGATCTCAGGTAGGCACTATCCATCCATGAGTATAGAGATTTATAGGTTTAAATAATGAGGTCAAGACAGAGTCTGGGTGGTCATTGCTTAATAAAGAATGGCTCTCTACACTCACCTGCTTTTTCACAGTTCTCAAAGTAGCTCTAATTGTAATGGGAATGTTTTTATCTTAGAATGTAAATCTAATGCAAATAAATGATGCTACTATTCAGTCTAAGGGAATATTTGATCACACAGGAAAAAACTGTCAGCTTAAATAGTTTTAAAATGCAATTAGAACTTTTGCGCCAGCCATCTATTTGCCACTGAGTAGTATTGGGTCATCATTAGTTATTTTATATGGAGGCTGTAGTATGCCAGCATGATTAGTAAAGACTTTAACTGATATTTATTTACAAGTTTTAAAAAAAGCCAAAGGCAAGCACAATTCCTGTCCTATGCTTATTTCAAAGTGAAATACTCATATTACACTGATATTATACATATTGTATATTGTTTGTGTATATATACGTTAACTGTACATATTCCTTGTAAATATTTAGTTTTCCTTTTTTTCTTCCTTTAGTGCTACCTTTATATAGTTTATTCTATTTTATTGTGCATTTTATTGTTTTATTGTTATTCTATTCTAATTGAAATATTTGAATATCTGTTTATACATTTTCTGCGTGTAGAATGGAGGGGGCTACAACTGCATTTCATTATATAATGACAAATAAAACACCTTGAATCCTTGAAATGTGTGAAAACTAGGCTGAACACTTATGAGAAATCTAAAGGCAGCAAATGAGACCTACAAGTTGACGCAAGTAGTATGAGGAAATTTCTTCTGTTGTTATGAACTTCAATTAAAAATCTCTTTTCAACCGAATTTACCTTCTGTAGCTCTGAGCTTTATATATACTTGTGATGATTGTTTCCCAACAAAATGCATATTTATACTGAGCTCCTAACATTTTCAATCACAGCAGGTCAAGTTGCATTTCTCCCGAAAGAAATATTCTTTTATATTTGACGACTGGCAGAGCTGCTAATAGAAAGCCTGACAACGTTAGCAAAGCAGGTATGAGCCAAAGGTGAGAAGTAAACAGCTTGTGAGAACATAGTGTATCTCACTGTTCAGATGAGATGGAAGCACGACTCGCTCTGCGAGGTGTTAAATAGGAAATACTCTGAGCAGAGAGGAGAGGTGAGAAGGGGGGAGGAGAGAGACACAGAGGGAAGCTGATGTGTAAAGATTGAGGAGTGGGAAAGAATCAGCCAAAAAGACTGGGGAGATGAACAAGGAATATTCAGAGCTGAGATAAAGAGTGAAAAGAATCGCCTAAAAATTATTCTCACATACATATGCATCAGCAAACATTATGCATTTTGTAGGTTGGTCTCCAGTGTCAAAGTCCTGTACTTCATATGCCCACTCCGGCTTCCTCCCTACAACTTCTGTGCAGCATAATAACGTCATATTTCCTGGACTGGAAAAACTGTTGCTACCACACCTAATCCATGCAGCAATTACGTTTTCTCCAAAATGCATCAAATTAGTGGTGTATAAACATATTTTTTAAAAAGCAGGGTTGCATCAAGGGAAGAAGGAAAGCAGAGGCATGAACTTTTGGACCATATAGAGTGTAGGAAGAAGACAGATCAAGTATATTAGAGAGACGTTCAGACTGAAATATTGTAGAAGTCAAACATGGACAGGGAAGGGGAATGAGAAAATTGTGATGTTTACATCAGCCAGAACAGGAAGCCATTTTGCAATAATTATAGGCACCCTGTGGAGTTTTCTTTGGACAAACAAAAGTTATGTTTCCATTCAGTGTTACTAACCAAAACTCTGTGTGTATCCTCGAGGCCTAACAGACATGGAATTAATTTCCTTCCTCACAAAACATTTGCAAAACTGATTGTTGGATCATTTTTAAACCTGAATTGTTTACATCCATGTTTACTTGCTAGCAGTCTTGTAAGGATCTGAAGGACTTTTTGTTTGGACTTGTGGGTGTTGTGTGTTTCCTGTTTTATTTTGAAGTTCTCTGGTCTTGTCTCTTGTGTATTCTTTACTTCCTGTCTTTGTTCGATTTCCCGCCTTTTTTGGAGTGTTTGCACCTGTCTAGTTTCCCACCTGTGTCTACTTCCCTGATTGTCTCCTCCCTTATATATACCGGTCCTTTCCCTTTGTTCTCTGTCGAGTCATTGTATGTTAGTTTGTGTTTGCCTGCCATGTGTCTTCAGTGTTCTGTTCCACGTCATGCCATGTTCCTGTGATTCCCTGAGTCTGTGCTCCTACCTTCTGTCACGAGGATTTTTGTGAGTGTTTGTGTTAGTGAATAAACCTTTGGACATCGTCAACTCCTGCCTGTCTGCATTTGGGTCCTCTCTCTGTTGCCAAAATGGCAGACGGTAACAAGTCTTTCCTGCTTTTGCTGTATCTTGGCCTGTTACCACTGCCTGTAGATTAAAGGAATGTGAAACCACTGGCAGCCGGACTGTATTTCGTCACCAGCAAACAAAAACCCATTTATAAAAATCTGCTCTGTAGCGCTACAAGAGGTCAAAAACTCTACAGAGTACCTGTTTTATTCTCTCATTAAGTGCGTTTACATGCACTTAAGTAACCAGATTACTCAGAGAAACCAGGTTACGCAGGTAATTGGTGAATGTGTTTAGATGCGCAGTGGTAACCTGGTTACTGTAAATCTGGGTATACATGCAGCAGGTCAGTAATGAGATTTCTCCCCTACCACTGACCTTATTTTGGAATCATGGCTTTCTTATTTTAACTGTACTGGCGACAGAAGACGCTGTGTCTAAATTTAAGACTAAATTCACACTTCTGGGGTGGGGGGGGGGGTAGTGAGAGGACAGAAAGACAGACAGAGCAGAGCTTTTCCTCAGTGTGAAATAGTCTGAATTTAACAAACACTAATGTTCAGCTGATTTATTTAGAGTTCTAGACTTTGTAAGTTTCAGGGCGTCTTCATACCTAACCTGTTTGGTTCGGTTTAAACTAACTCTGAGTTTGCCCGGTTAGTGCGGCTCGTTTGGGCAGGTGTGAACACAGTAATCGCACTTGGGTTTAAGACCCTTGAGAAGAGGTGGTCTCGGTCCGGTTCCAAATGAACTCTGGAGTGGTTTGTTTGGGTTGTGAACGTGATCCGACCTCGATCCGACCCAACTACCAGGTGTACTCCACAAGTTTGAGCTAAACGGCTCCTGTAGCCAGGTGTGCTTTGCATTCTGGGATGCAGCAGAGCAAGCAAACTGTAGCTGTGTCTCAATTCAGGGGCTGCCTGCTTCTAAGGACGTGCGGCTTTCATAGACCGCAAAGGCCGAACCAAGACGGTCTAGTCTATGCAGGATTTCCTATTTGCTCTGGTCGCCTAGCAACCTTGACAGCTGCAGTTGACGTTTGAGGTTTTTAAGGCCCCTTGGTTTTTTAACATTTGTATCATTAGCTATATGAGTGAGTTGAAACCCAATACTTACATTTAAAAGTGTTAACCTGCTCAGCCGCTGCTGACGGTACGTTGTTACGTGGTTTGTAGTGATGCATTTTAGTTTGCTTGGATTTTTGTCTGTGAAAAGAAACTGAGCCAAGGGGAAAACACTCCAATTTTACAAACTCATCAACTGATTCAGACCAGAGCAAACAAACTATAAGTGTGAAAACGCCCTCAGTCTCAGTTGGATTCGGATCGAATCATTTTATACAAGGACGCATCGCTCCATGTAATGATCTCTCCTTTCATTCATTGCTCAGCTGTTACTTTGCTTGTCTGCAGTCTTTTGTCATGCACATGCCTTCATAAAAAGCCAATTAGAAAGCCTGGTTCCATGGCAGAGAAATTGGCATTCTCCAGGAGAAATCAAGCTGGGGAATTCAGGTTTCCCTCATCTCCTACCCTGATTACAGTATCAGGTTTCTGGATTACATGACATTTAAGAAATCAGCTGACTGGACAAAGATGACTGTAACCTGGAGTCCCATTCCTTAATATTACCATGTATCATTTTCCACATGCATGCCTTCGCCTATGTGCATTCTCCATTGAAAAAATAAAGAAACTGCAGCTGCTGTAAATCTGCAGCTACATGACTGAAACACTTACCACAGGACATCTCACTGTATAATTCATCTGTGATTTCACAATAGAAAAGTGAAATGGCCCGTGGTTGCTGCATGCTGCAGGTATATGTTACGACTAACTACTACTAACTTGACAGATTTAACTATGCAGTTATAAACACTTGCCAGAGGACAGAGCTTATGATGGGTACAAATTATGTATTTTTTTTTTTTTTACATTTTAGTGTATGCAGTATTGTTGAAAAGGCCCTTAAGCATGGCAGATGGAAAATGCTGTGCAGTGCTGGTCACCCCTTTATAACCCTGTTTGTGTCAGCAAAGGCACACACTCAATCTCTCAAAGGTCTCCATGACTGCGCATGGCTTCATAGATCTTCATAGATGGGCTAACATAGATCACAGCATGAAGGCCGGTGTGCTCTTTTATTTTATTCTCCCTCTCTCTCTCTCTCTCTCTCTGTGTGTGTGTGTGTGTGTGTGTGTGTGAGAGCTATAGAGACATAAAAGAGAGAGGAAGAAATAGAGACATAAAGAAATAACGAGGGGCTTGAGAACAAGATTGTTCCCAAGCTCCAACAAGCAGATGACCAGAGGCTATAACTCCTGCACCGATTAGCCTTTTCTTGTTTTACAGGGGGCTCATCTAGTATTTAAGGGGCTGACTCTGAAAACAAAGTGTTTCCTTCATAAGTCATTCAGAAGTGGCTGGATTCTACAGCAGTAACCACACTATGCTCCAAAACCCAAAGTTTACCTAATTTTACAATATAAAAAATGTATAAACAAAATAATGAAAGCACAAACCATGTATGAACATAAAGTACTTTGTGTAATAGCCATTATATACCAATGACAGACGCAGGTGTAAGGTGCTGCCCTGTGACCAGTGATCCAAACACGACTCACCTTGAGGTCAGAGACCAGGGTTGGCTGCACCAACAGACAAATCAAAACACCTGCAAGCCCCTGAGAAAACAAAAGACAAAAAAATATTTTTAAAAACTACCAGCTTTATTAAAAAAAATGAAGACTGCCATATCACACCAGAATTGCAAGAGTGAAAAGTGTAATTTGACACACAATAAGTCAAGTATCAGAGCTTTGCTACGGTTTTCTGGTTACAACCAATCAGAAATGTAACTACACTTATGATGTCCTTTAGTCCTTCTTGGAGATATATATTGGACAAATCCGCAACATGAGATTTCGTCCAGTGCCAACATTCGGTGCCAATGCAGGAAGTCGTGCGTCCTTTATGTAGCGAAGTGGAAAGTAAGGATGTGGAGGTTGGGCATGTAACACATACAATTATTTGTATTATTATTTTAAGGGCAAAATTTCTCTTTTCCTTTCTTACTAGATATGTTTAGTGTAATTAAATTTCTCTCTTTATGTCCCACATATATGTCTAGTGTGATAACTTGTTTTTTCCTGTTAATCAGTCTTAATTCTGTACACTCAGATAATTTCTGTTTGAGGTCATCTCTGTTTTAGGTACATTGGTATCTTGGTTGGTTACAGCGGGAGGACAAATTGTTTGTAATCAGGGGAAAAGACAGCTGCAGTCTGGGGAACAGTCTGCCCTGGGTTTCCAGCCTTGGGCAGGGAAACTTAGCTGGAGACAGACTATCTTTGTTAGAGGTGATTCTGTACTCTAATATGTCTGTCTGTGTATTGTGAGGTTATAAGTATGTGACAGCATCTTTCCTTCTTGGTCAGACGCTTCATATGCATTTTGGTGTATGATCTCTGTCCTTCAGCTGAATTGGATTGACTCTGTGTGCTCGCCTGCACCCCCGCTTTTATCTATCTCTTTTATTCTTTTTCACAATTTCATCTGATTGTTTCATTCTTTTCTTAATTAAATATACAAAAGACAACGGCTTGTTGAATCTTCATTTTATTTGCTCACTTCTCCAAAGGAAATACACAATTTCCACCACAATTATTATCTGTGGTTATTTTGCCATAACCATGGTCTTTCCCTAACCAAATGTTTTGGTTGCCTAACTCTAACCATACCTCAACTTTATCCTTTCCGTAGTTGTCATGTGCAGATATTGTAGAAAACAGTTATTGTAAAATGTTGATAGTTGACATTGAAAAAATGTTGTCACTGAATGTAATCTGGGCTTTTTCAGAATCATCCAATATCAACATCCTTTTTGGAGATAGGCTTGTGCAGTCATACTGCATTTTGTGTGTAGTGGATGTTGACCCCTTTCTCCAGAAAGAAAAGTAAAGAGGGTTCAAATCAGCTTCCCATAAAGATTCAGTGGTGTTTACATCTGCTGTTTAAGAGGTCTCTGACTTTATTTTAGTGTTAATGAAACCACTCTTTAGGGGGCATTATCATCTTGATAAATGTGAAGATCATGTGGGAACAGTGCTTTCTATAAAATGGCTTCATATTCCCATTAAATGGCTGCTATACCTTTGCAGAGCTGTCATTATGTTTACCAGGTGGCAGCAGACAGTGAAGGCTTATTTTACCTTTCCCCAAATGTACTGCAAATGCAAAAATTAGAACTTCAGATTATTTGTTTTATTGGTTAGGAGACTTAAGGTTTTAAGCTCCTTATAGCAGGTTATGTGTTCTTGTCTTCTGCCCTTGAATACCACAGGTTCAACATGTCACCAATGATACAATCTCGGAACCCATCGGCTATCTTCTGACGACGATTTAGTCTCTGGGGGCAACTGCCAATGATTCAGGGCTTCCAGTGTAGCCAGCAGATATCCGGATAATGGATATCTGGGCCAAGACCTCCGCTTTTGTGCGCCGGTCATTATTTACAGTCCAATTAGCAATCTCGGAACCTATCGGCTATCGCCTGACAACGATTTGAATGCAGATACATTTTAAAAAAGCTAATAAATGCTAATCTCTAGGGTTCTGAGATTGATAAAAAGCTAAATCGTTCTGAGATTGCATTTCGGCCAATGCGTTCCGTCTCTTTTGCCCTCTACAAGGACTGTTTACCTGCATGCAACCAAACATAACTGGCCAATACTACTCGGACTACAAACGGACTACAAAGGGAAACCAGAACGCTTCTGATACCAAAAGCTTGTCCCTTGCCTACAGATTCTGCATTCATATGCAGATATCTGTTTATAGAGATTACCAATGACATGAATGCTTTGAGAAGTTAACAAAGTGAATAATTAACAGTTTGTGTAAAACTAAAATTTGCGAGGCTGTAGTGCAGTGCGTATTTCTGTGACGGATACAGTTTAGGCAAAATCTTAATGCTAACACAGTATACAGCCAAATGAAATTTATCTGCCTTTTTACTTAGACTTTTGTTACAAAGTTGAAGTACACTTTTCATTTGGTGCTCCTGTCATTATTCCAGTATTGTAAACTTCTAAAACAACATCAGCAGAACCAAATTAGACACGTGGAGGAATAGCCAAAATATCCTTGAACCACTGCTAATACAAAGCAGTGCAAGGGAAATGTGCTAATATCCTGACACAGTCACAAACTCTGCAACTACAGCTTCACGGCCTACATAAAAACTGACGTTTCCACATGTATTGATCTGTTGGCAGCAGTGGATAACTCTAAAGTAAAATAATGTTTTCAATTGGCACTTTTGACAGTTTTGAATGGTGCAGCCCATCATGTGGTATAATCTCATTTACACTGTGAAATAATCTGACATTTAACTCTGTGTTACAGATTGGGTCTTTTCAATTCAGTCCAAAGATTGAAACGTCTAATTAGGATCATCATGACAAGACCACACAGAGGGGAAATCAATTTTGGACAATCTGTAAATTTGCAGTGTGTGCATACTAATATTTTTTGACATTTGGAAATACCACACAAATGTGTGTGAAATATACTACATGCTGTAGGTGATTCTGCTTTATGTGTTTTGTGAAAAGGTTACCAGTGAGGTAACCACGGTAAAGCTTAGGCAGCACATCTGAAGGTTAATCTTACTGTATACGTGTGTGTGTGTGTGTGTTTGACTGCTCACCAGTGTGTGTTCACATGTTCCTCTGTGTAGACACAGCGGGGGGATCACTGTGTGATAGATCCGATGCCATTCAGCCAATTTATGCTAACAGAAAATGACATTGGTGACAGGGTCCAATTCACTGAGCTGGCCCACTGACTGGTGAGGAGGCCCTGCTATTGATCCATGCTCACACATGCTGCCAGTTGTCAGAGCTTCAATTCACTGGAAATTAGCTGGATGACACCTTGAAGATGTTTCAAGCTCTAGAAATTGCTTTGGAGAGTGAGGGCTTACAAGTGAAGGCTGCATACTAAACAGTCAGGCCTTCCACAGCTTTTCTCTGGCCTTCTCAGTCTCAACAAGGACTTGCTAACCCACACAAGTACATACACATGGGATTCTGTATGGCAAGCTAATCAATATCGCATAATACTCTAGAGGTGAACATGATCATCAACATTTTTTTGCTTTTTAGCTTAGCTTTCTAGCTTAGTTTCAGCAGCACAAAATATCCAAGTCCACCTCTCAAACAATATCCAGCATTCACAAGCATATGAAAATGTTTTCGTGTTTTGTGGATGCATTTTTGGGATCAGTGGCAGTCTGCACTAACATCTGTGACAAACACATTGCATTTTCTGTTCACAACACAACCATACAAATATAAAAGAAGCTTCCATACTTTATTCTTTCAGTCCTCAAAAGAAATTGTAGTTCCAAAAGTGGGCTGCATACAAAAGAAAACAATGCACATTCAGAAATACTCGTCAAAAACTTGGTTCGAACTAAGGTCCCGCCTCTGACCGGGAAGATAGCCAGTCATAGTTTAGGATAATGGGGTGGCCAATCAGATTTAAGGGATGGCTTGTGCCACCCCAGGCCACCCCCTGGACATGCCCCTGGGTTCTATCGCAAGCCTGTTTCAAATGAAGGCTGACACAGGTTGCAGTTTAAATTAAATTACAAGCACCACTTTTTGGCAAAAGATCCATATTACAGTTTTATCGTAAATCTTCAAATTTAACTAAACATATCAAAGCCCACAGAGAGCTATGATTAGATATGAATCAGTAGTCTGTTATTTACAAACTATTTAGTTATTTTTCTTCTGTGTCTGCGATGAATTCCAGCTAATGCATTGCTGTTAAAAGATACATAAAAGCCTTATCGTCGCCACTTCTCTTTGTGAGACTTTTACGACTGGAGCAGTCAGTGAGCTGGCCCAGTTGGCGCGAGAGATATCGCCGTTATTAAATTTGGGTTTTATTGTTGACAGTGGTTGTAGTTGGCGGGTGAGCAGTGTCTTGTGTCAGTGAACAGAGAGTGATAAACTGACACTGTCAGAGAGGAAGAAAGAAGATTAAAGATTGAGACAGAGAAAAAGGGAGGGAGGAGAAAGAAAACAAAAGACAGAGACAAAGACGTTTTTAGCAGGCGAAGGACCACAGTGATCATTAGTCAGACAACCTGAGCCAGATATTTTAGTTTAATCATGTCTCCCTTTGGTTTTTAAGAGCCTGTAAACCTAATGGACCTATATACAATTCTCTATTCTTTTCCATGTGTCAGTTTTATAGATTGCCATTTAAACATCATTCTTCTAGTAAATGGAAGTCTCACCAGTGACTACTGTATGTACACATTCATTTAGTTCTATGAAAAACTGAACTGTGGCAGGTATCAGTCTGTGTGCCTTTCAATAGTAAGTTTGTTCTGTCAAACCTATTTATTTCCTTTTTTTTCCTTCATGTTCAATTTTTTGTCATACTCAAACTTCTCCTTTGCTGTCATACTTTTTTCTACGCATGCATCCATGGAAACACGTTATCCCCACATTTGTCCTTTGTTTTACCCCCTTCTTTCTGCTGTGCTCCAGTAATGCCATCATTTTATAGAGCGGCTGCCATGGATAGTTAATGAATCTCTTTGTGTCCAGTCATTTAAAACAGAGGAATCAGTTAAATATTACATGTGTAGAACTACATGGGTTCAAACAGTACCCAGTAATATTTAACTGTCATTGTCTATTGTTTTGGCAGCAGATACTGTAAGCTTAAAGCTGCACTAATCAATATGTTTACATTAACAATGTATCAAATTACTATGTGTAATGTGAAAGGTGTTGCTTGTGGTGACAAACCCAAAGAGAATTATCACCCAACTCTATAGTTCCCCCTCAGCTTTTTAGCATTTTAGCTTCTTTCAGCTCTTTCTTTTGGCTTTACGGCTAGCAGCTTCACTGGTTCACTACCACTACTCTCAGCAGCAAGCAGCTGTTTTCAGCAATAAACCCACTGTACACTACCTGCCCAGCACTGAACAGCAGGCAGAAACATTTAGCGACTAGCTTGTGAACATAGTGGAGCATTTAGCAGCTAAAGAGCCAAATATGTTTCTCAGGAGTTGGTGGAGACCAAACCAGAGCTAAAAGGAGAGTGAATATTAGACTTACATTTAACAGGTGGCCAGAAACACAACTTCAAAGAAATGCTGATGTTACTGTGTGCCTGCTGGGTGTGTAAATAGGCAGGTGTGGCATTAGCATCCTTTAGCCTTGTTTACAGGTGAGCATGATGAGCAGTTGATCTTTATTGTTCGTGTCATCCAGTTTTTCCTTTTCGTTTGTCAAGTTAAGCATGTCTGGGTACATCGCCCAGGCCTTCTACTCTCAGCATTAATGGCAATTCATCATTCTGATTTGCTGTTTAGCTTAAGGTGCAATTTGAAACCTTTTCAACTTGTGAGTTGAGAGCACATACGCGTTTGCCTGCAATTGTGTCTTTGCATTGACTTTACATGCAATTGTACTGCTGCTAAAATTCATTCCACATTCAGCCTGAGCACACACAAATTACATGTATGATGCAGAGAGCATTGTATGGAAGACTTAAAATGGCAAAATTCAAACATCAAATACAAAAATAAAGTTCAGCCCCAATTTATTTTGACATTGACAATGCGTTCCCGTAGAAAAAAAGGAAAAAGCTCCACTGCACCTCCTCATGAAAACTAATGACAGTGCTTTATTTAGGCATAGATTTTAGTTTATGTGGTGGGGGTCCTTGAATCGTGTTTCATTTTCAGTTGCTACAAATGCAGCTTAATTCTTTGACTGTGTGGTATTGGTTGCAGATGTCAATGTTTCCTCCTGGTTAGCATGTTGTATTGCAGTCATGTAAATGATAATGCTATATGTAAATAGGTTGAAAGTGAGGACTATCATGAGGATGAAACCGAAACTGCAAAAAAACCACAAAAAAACCCCAAAACAATTAAGGCAGCCACAGCATGGAGAAAACAACAGAATGGTGTGTGAAAAAAAGAGAGATCAAGATAAGAAGAATGAGAGAGAGGGGGGATACTGGGAGTCCTGCTTCACCATTGTCATCCACACAAATTGAGATGAATTGCCTCAACACAGAAGAGCAAAGGCTCAGTAACATTTCAAAGGAATCGTGGTGTCAAGCAGACTGCAAAGTCCCCACCGTACTTTAGATCTTCTCGTTTCTTTACTTTCCATCATCCTTCCTGTCTTCCTTCATTACCTCTTTCAATCACTTAACTCTCTTTCATCTCTTTGCCTGATTTTCCCCCTTCCTTCTCTTTCCCTGTCCTCCATCTTTCTCTCTGTTTGGCGCTTTGCTAAGATGCTTTTTTAGTCACATGCTTTCATCTGTGGGAACAGTGTGACCAAGGGCAAAGGAGAAGAACCTCTTAGTCCAGCACATTCCTTATGTGTGTGTGTGTGTCTTACACACAACGTACAAACCAATCACATTGACAGACAGGGAGTCCATCTTTCCCTCACATGCAGAAATCCATTGACTCTCATGCACGCATTCTTTATCAGTGAGCTGTTGTGCATTTATGTGTCTGTAACTGCACCTTCAGTGTCACACTGAACAGCTTCCAAACTAAGTATGGACACATGATTAAGATAAAGATTTTGCAAGGTTCATTCGCCAAATAAGGCAGCATCAGATGGCAACATGGCTGAGAAGAATTAGTGTGAAAGCCCTATTTCTTCTGAGAATGATGCATCATGGGATTCATCACGGGACTGAGATAGCTGTGCTTGTGCACCTTACTTTGTTATAAATCATCAGTGTGGGAAGTGGATATTGATTGATTACTTTAAATTGCTAAATTTACTTTGATCCATCTCCTTAACTGCCATGGTGTCAAATTGCCCACCTTCATTTTTTTTCAAATACAGATGGGTTATTCTGTTAAATATAAACCATAAGGTGTAGAACAAGAGCAGCAAAAACAAGACTTAAAGGTTAAGGCTGACACTATTATACTATATATTTATCCTTTTAACAACCAGAACCAACAACATGTTAGTCTGTCTCTCAATACTATCTGACTTTCCTACTGTAGCCTGTCACTGGTTCTCAGCCCCAAGTTCATTCACTGCCACTTGGAGACATAAACCTTTAAAAACAAGTCACACACTTTGAGTCTCATTTAAAAAGGCTCAGTCATTTTCTTAAAAAGCTGGGCACTGTAGTTTTTTTTAGCAAACACTACTCAGACAGTGGCGGATTAATACATTTGGCCTCCTTTTCTCATCACCTGACTGCCCCACCCATCCACACACCTGTTCCCACTTCTCATCAGACCTGCAGTCACCTGAGCGTCCCCACTCATCTCCCCACCTGCACCTCATTTCTTCATCACCCTTCACTACATATACCAGTTCACTTCTTTTGTTCCTTGCTAGTTCATTAAGTCAAGTTGCCATGTGTGTCATGGCTTGCGCTTTAGCTTCTGTATTCTGTTTTTCTGTTGTTCTTGAGACCCATTATGTGCCTGGTTTGGACCTTGCCTGGTCTAAAACACCAGGCAACTAACACTCTTAGTTTAGCATGTTACTGTGCTAACATTTGCTAGCATCCAAATTAGCATTAAGTGACATCATACTTACAAACGGACCACACAAATACCCTGCCTCTGAAGTTTTTGCTCTCGATGTTCACTGTCCCGTAGCCTGTGTCACACTAAAATTCTTAAATCACAATCTCAAATTATCACCACAAGAAATTATAAGCATTTTAATCTTCAGGATTTTTTAAATGATTTATCAATCTCTGACACTGACAAGATTTTTTCTATTACTGATCCTGCTATGGCACTGGAAAACTTTTCACGATCTTTTAATGTTATTGCTGACAGATGTACATCTTATAAAAAACACAGAATTAAAAACAGATACAGTCCTTGGTTCTCTCCACAACTCTCCAATGCCATCCATAACAGAGACAAAGCCTGGTCTAAGGCTAGATCCAGTGGCACCCCCGAGGAATGGTTAAAATTTAGGCAACTAAGAAACATCTGCACCGGCATGATTAGAAACACTAAATCAAAGTATTATCAGTCAGCTCTCTCTGCCTGTGATAATTCTAAAACTACATTTTGGAACACTATATAGCATCTCTTAAGAACTCATCGTGGTCTCACCTCCCACCTCAAATCAAACAAGTATCTGGTCATATTACCGATAGATCATCCATGGTTGAAGCTTTTAATCAACATTTCCTCTACTCTGGTCTTTTATTTAATATGTCTGCTGACTCAACTGTTGACAATAACCACATCTGTCCAGCAGAGGGAGTCCCCAATACCTCAACTTCTTCTGACTGCATATTTTCTCTTATATTGGTAAGCAGAGCAGATGTTTACAAAACTCTGCTTAGGTTAAAAATGCAAAAATACTGGTGCAGATCATCTTGACCTGTATCTTCTTCATCTAAGTGCCCCCCTAATTTGTCCACATTTGGCACACATTTTCAACCAAACCTTTTCAACAGGCATAATTCCAGCTTTGTGGAAAAGTGCCTTTTAGTAGCCTTACACAAAAGTGGTGATATCTCCAATCTCAATAACTACCGTCCAATATCTAAACTTATCTAAATCTTTTTTAGCAAAGATCCTAGAATCTCTGGTCAGTTTACAACTACGCACCTCTATTGACTCACTAAACTTACTACAGCCACAGCAGTCTGGTTTTCGCCCAGGTCACAGCACAATAACAGCAGCAGTTTCAGTCATTGATAACATTGTCTCCTCCCTGGATAAAAAAAACAATTTTGTGCTACCCTCTTTATTGACCTCTCAAAAGCATTTGATACTGTCAAGCATAAAATTCTACTCCACAAACTACAGTCTATAGGTCTAGATGAAGCCCCGCTAAATGAGTTCAGAAATCAGAAATGGGGTGCCACAGGGGTCTATCCTTGGTCCATTGCTGTTTACTTTATACATAAATAATTCGTCCTAATCAATATTTAAATGTCCATTTCTTTGCTGCTGATACGATCTTATATGCCCCAGGCTCCAACCCAGCCTGAGCCCTGTCTTGTCTTCAGTCTGCCTTTGATGCTTTCCTATTATCACTCCTTAATCACAGACTAGTTTTTAAATGTAGACAAGACCAAGTACATGGTATTCTCCACCACCACCACTGACTCTGACTATCCTGCCATTAAAACCTTAAATGGCACCCATATTACTCTTGCTGAGTCATACAAATACTTAGGAATTTGGCTTGACAGTAGACTATCATTCAAGATTCATATCCAACACTTGACTCAAAAATGAAAAATCAAACAAGGCTTCTTGTATAGAATTAAAGGATGTCTGTCTTCTTCCAATTGTAAAACTATTGTGCAGTCAACCTTCAAGTCTGTCCTTGACTATGGAGACATTCTGTATTGTCATGCTGCCCCATCAACACTTCAGCAGTTAAACCCTGTGTATCATAGTCCACTACGATTTATAACAAATGACAAATTTCGTACTCATCATTGTTCTCTGTATCACACGGTTGGCTGGACTTACTTACAGTCAAGAAGAAATGGCCATCTTATGTTATTTATTTATAAAGCTCTGCTGTTGAAGCTTGCAAACTACCTCACATCTCTTGTCTCATTTAAATCCAGCAACTACAGTACCCATCCAGTAACTACTTAACCTTACACATACCTCATGTACGCACTAATTTTGGCAGAACTGGTTTCAGGTATTATGCACCTTTTTTTTAAATGGAATAATCTGCAAACTGCACTTAAACTGCAGTCTTACATTCCCCTTGGTGATTTTAAAGCTGTATTATCTGATGTTTTTTTATGATTCTTGTTTTGATAAATTCCTTATTTATTGTGGAGTTGTGTTGTTTCTGTTTGCTGATTGTGTTCTCTTCTCAGTTCTCTCTTGGAAAAGAGATCTTAATCTCAATGAGACTGCCTGTTTAAATAAAAAAAATTTAATTAAACACAAAGTCCAAATGAGGCTGATGGGAATGTTATTAGTTCTGCAGGTATTTGGTCATAAATACCTGCAAATACCCCCCTCCCCCTTCAACCCAACCGGTCGAGGCAGATGACCGCCCACCTTGAGCCTGTTCTGCTCAAGGTTTCTACCTGTTAAAAGGGAGTTTTTCCTTGCCACTGTCGCATAGTGCTTGCTCATGGTGGGAACTGTTGGGTCTCTGTAAATATAAAGAGTCGGTCTAGACTTGCTCTATTCGAAAAAGTGCCCTGAGATAACTTTGTTATGATATGGTGCTATATAAATAAAACTGAATAAACCAAAGTAATGGACACATTGAAATTTTGACCTGATGATGGCCTAGATGAAAAGTCAGAGCATCACCAAAGTGATTACAATTACTCCTGTGGGGAACATGAATGTATGTCATAGCATAGCAGCAGAAGTCATCATTTTAATAACAAATGTTGTGATTTCTCTGAACTAATGTGATCTCTGCGCACATGTACACAACAGCAGCAGAGAGTATAGCACTAAGAAAAGTGTTGTACAGAACATGATCTAACGTAAGACACATTCTTTTTTTTTTTTTTTTGGTATCCTCATAAGACTCAGTATTGGTATTTTTGATACTATAGGTATAGATCTTGCCACCTCAAATGGTAATCCATTGTTGTGATATTTCATTGGACTTGGTTGGTGTTGGTTGGCCCGGGCAGTCCATCCAACACTGCAACAGCCACATGCTAGCTTGACTGAAGTATTAGGACTCACTACAGTTAAATCATCTCAGCCATTCAAGCACAAAAACTCCTTTTAAAACACACCACGTTTTGTATTGTGTTGGAGTTAGTCTCTGTGCCTCTTCTATGATGGATATTTCTCAGCCTGTTGAATGTCAGTGAAATATTGCGGCTCTTGAAATAGGCCCTTGCTCTTTGGTTTTGAGAGGATGATTCTAAAACCATTTCTTTCTTTTTTTTGGCTGTCAGCCTGCACTGCATCTGCTGGAAATATCTTGACATGACATCACCTCATGTACAATATGTCTGGCCAGTATCCACAGCAGTAAAATACACCACCAACAACAAAATGGTCCTTAAGAGGCAAAATGCATCAGCAGTAGCTGTTTGAGCATTGCAGAGGGGATTTCCTTTTTCTTTATTGTGACAAAAACAACCCAAACTGTAAAAATCCTTCTCTGTGCTTTTTGGTAGAATATCCACAAGAAACAAGTAATGGGAATTTGTGAATTTCTACATCTGCATTTTTCTTGCCATGTCTTTCCGCCTCAAATACAACAATGCAGTGCAGTGTGCCGATATGTATATGTGAGCATTAGATCGGCCCATTCATCACTCCACCCCTCAGTGTGCATTTGTGTTGGTGTGTATGCACACATGCTCATTCAAGGGAAAAAAATACTGTGTGTGTGTTTTTTTTTTTAACTGCTTCAGTTTCAGGTTCCTGGTTTTGTGCATTGGCTCACTGTCATTGCTTACTTGGACAGTTGAAGAGAGCAGAGCCATTATTAATGTTTATTAGTACCTGTGCTTTTCCTGAGCAAGAGTATTCACAATTTTATCATTTTTGATCATGTCGACACCGACAAATAGGACAGTGATGTATCCTGACACACTGACAAGACACCACCAGTGTGTGTGCTTACGCAGAAAACAATGCGTGCTGATCATAGACTGTATATAAAGATGGATGGTGCATCTCCACTTTCTCCCCACTGTACAAAAATGAAGCCAAAATATCCCAGATACGGGAGCTGCCATCTTGCACTGGTGATGTCATTTAGAGCCAGAGTCCGCGGTGGAGCCATGGTATTGAGGTCCCGCCCATACACCCGCCCGAACCAATCGCGAGCACACTCACAGTTGTCAATCATGATGTCATACCCCCCTTTTTTATAGCGTGAAATAACTAATTAAAACCAAACTTAAAAGAAAAATGAACACTTGAACAAATATCAGCATGATGAGAACTACCTAAAATGACAGAAACCATCTTTGGGACGTGTACTTTGATTTTTCAGTTTGGCCCATGTCCCATCCACTAACATGGAGGGGGCGGGGTTTGACCTATACTGCAGCCAGCCACCAGGGGGCAATCAAGATGTCTTGGCTTCACTGGGAGCTGTCATGTCTTCCATCATTATATACAGTCTATGGTGCTGATGTTTTGATGTGTCTTCCGCCCTTCAAGATAAGGTAACGTTAGCCTTCCTATCAATGAAATTGCCCCTCAGTCAGCATCAAAAAATGATGATGTCACTGTTTTGATGTGTGTAATAATGAAATATTGACCAGATATCACAAACTGTTAACAGTCTGTCAGAATGATGCTACAGTTTGAAGTCAGATAATGTAATGTTGCGCAAGGTGATGGCACATGCCGGAATAATGACTTCTCACTTTCCAGTGCATCAGTATTTGTATTGGCCAATTGGTTCAAAGTTGAACAAAGCTGAACTCTGTCCTCTGAATCTGCTGAAGCCGGATGGAGATTTCACTACAAATGAAAATGCAAGTACTAGTACTCTTCAATTGAAGTGAATGGGAGAGGAAGTCAATGCAGTAAGAAACTGTAAGGTGACTGTACCTTTTTAATCAGCCACAATATCTAAAAGCACCAGTGTGAGTACAGGGCCTTTAACAAGAGCCCTGACATCTCTAAGTACACTGAGCATGGGAACTGGAGACAAGAGAGGCAACCTAGGTCACTGGCACTGTAAGTAAGTACTAAGTAACACTGTAAAGTATCATACAGTCAAAAACTTTCTATCTGAGGCCTTCACTAACCTATGTTTAAAACAGGAACATGTAGATGACCCAGGAGGAAACCCCTTTACCTACTCACACCGTTTGCATTTTATAGTAGTCTCCTCCTCTCCCCCGGGGAATCATTAATACGTTAACGCAGCATTTTCTGCAGGCTTAGACCAATTATGCTTGATTGATATGGCTGGGATTACCACCCTAACTGTCGAGATGGGTTAATGAGAGGTAGGAGCCCACCCTCCCTAACCCGATGCTGTCTGCGGAGCCGCAGGCAAAATAGCAGTGTGTAATGGATGATGGCATCTGCTTTCATAATCGCTCCAATAAGAAGTGTGTGTGTGTGTGTGAGAGAGAGAGAGAAAACAAGTAATTGCATGCATGCTATCATGTAAATATACTTTCAGGAGTTGCAGTAGAGCTAAGTGACACAGTGATAATGACATGCCATTGCTCTTCAGGTAGAGTTTTTTAAAAATAGAAACCAGGCCTGGGATTTACCAAGAATCCCAAAGCTTGTCAATTCAAATGTCTAGTCAACAACAGAAGCAGCTATATTCACTCTGTGTACACTCAACAATGAACCTTGTGAGTTGTTGAATTAAATAAATGCACCAATACCCAATGTATTAATATATCTGTTAGCTTTCGAAACCTACTCCACTTTAGCAGGTTTAACCAAACTGAAGACTTGTCAAAGCCACAAAAAATGTTTGATTTGACACAACATAACAGTGCTGAGTGAATCGCACAATCAAAAACGGTACATTAAGGATGTCCTAGATGTGTTACCGTAGGACAGACATTGCATATGCTCAGAAGCTCACACCCCAGACCGCAATGGAATCAAGAACTGAGCAACATCCGAATAATTGTCTATGTTTTTCTAATGCAATCTGTGAAGTTGGCTTATCAACATGTGGTTAGAAAGTTATACTGATGGTGTTACCTACCATGTACTCAGATATTGCCCATATTTCGAGTAATGTACATTAACGTTAGCTCAACAACAAGCATACATTTCTGGTCACTGAAAACAAAAGAAAAAATGAGAACAGGAGGAAAAAACAAATCCGTGTATCATTCGTTTTGTTCTGAGAATCCAAAATCGGAAAATGAAAAAAACTAATCGTTATCTATTTATGAATCCAATACCAAAAAACAAATGGAAACAGTTTGGTTTTTGGTATCAGACAAATACTGGGTTTGTTTTTCGTACATTCGATTTTATGCTCGGATCAAAAACAGGAAATGAAAAAACGGGCCCCAGGCTGAACTTGATTTTGACATTTAATTTGTCAGATTTGTGTGATCCGGAAGTTACTGTCTTCGTTAGCTTGATTCAGTGTTGCTAGCCTTGACTATCAATCATGGAGAGTTTCATCTTGTTCAGAGAAACTAAACTCTCAAGGAAGACGACATGACGACTGAAAAAATCGGCAGGATCTTAAAATCAAGTTTGGACCGTGAGTCGTTTTTTTTCATTTCCTATTTTTGATCTGAGCATAAAATCAAATGTACAAAACCGTTAATTCGTTTTTGGTATCAGATTCATTAACAAATAACGAAATCACAATTTGTTTTTTCATTTTCCAATTTTGGATTCTCAGTTGAATATAAAAAGAACGAATGATACACGGATTAAAACGACACCAGGACAGTGGTAAGTGGATATAAACATGATAAATAAATACACCATGATTAGACTGATTTTACTTCATACATGTGCAGCCTGCAAATGTGCTGATGTCAGCTAGGTAGGTAACGTGTCAGTTCATCACACTAAGCATTACTGTTCTGATGAGTCACAGCTTGTGGCAACATCTCTTAGAACACTTATTTTCTACTTTGTTGCCATCTAATTATCTTGTTGTAGAGCCCAGTATAGGTCAATTTTGCTAGTATTTTCTCAATCTATGCACAAAAATCACTTTCTTGCCATGGCATTTGTTTTCCATTTTTGACCTTAGGAGCATTGTTGAAATTCTCTCTCTCTCTCTTCAATTCAAATAATCTTTATTTGCATGACAGATCAGACACCTACACTGACAGATGATTAGCAATAAATATACAAAAATATGCAAATATCAACAAACATATCAAATATAATAAAGGCATTAGATAACAATAACATTCAATTCAACTAATGACCATACCGGGCCTCGATGAGCTTTTTTTTGCCTGGGGACCCCCAGAGTCTAGGATCACTGCAGAGGACTATCAGTGTGTGTCTGTTTTTCCAGGGATCTCCAGGGACCTCTGGCACCTCCTCTCACATAGGACAGAATACCATTCTGGGCCGCAGCCTGGAGGGAAAAGGGGAGGTTGTGGATAAACAGACAATGTTATTTCTCTGTGTTGGGAGTTGGACCTGGGGATTACTGCCATATCTGAGCCCTCTGGCTGTGGCTGGTGGTAACAGACCATCACCTTTTGTTCTCTCATATCCGCTTTTTTTAGCTGGTCTGTGTTGAAGAGCAAGGACATGACTTAAGAGGGAGAAACATGGAGGTCTGCACCCTGGTATTGACAGGCTGTGTTCAACGTCACACATAAATATTGCAATGAAACATTAAATTATGATTGAATATTTATTACAACATTAAAATTACAATAATACCGTACATTGATTACAAGGCATGCCATGGCTGTAATGAAATATTAGTATTAGCAAAAAAGTGACAATATGCATCAAATAGCTAACTAAATCTTATCAGTTGGCTATGTGAGTGGTACAGACTGGAGAGGAGCGCCATGGAACCCCATTTGGGATTTTCTCATCCACTGCGTGGGAGACAGTCCCGAGTTCATTCAGCTCACCTGGCCAATTATGTTATTAGCATAAACACTTTATACTGTATTATGTGTTGTGCTGTGTGCAATACATGCCTAAAGAATTGGAGAGATGCCACCAAAAAAGGCTGTAAGAAGAACTTCAACAGTAGTGAAATTGACGTACTGTTAAATAAACTTAAAGTAAACGTGATTTTCCAGAGCGTCAGTACAGTAAGTATAGTACAGTTTCCAAGGATGCACAGTAACTGAAATGAAAAGAAAATGGTTTGACATGAAAATGGAAGCAAAAAAAAAAACGTATTGCCCAAGCCAAGCACTCCATGATGACAACTGGAGGAGGACAGGAGGAGGCAGTGGTCTCACAAGTAGACCTAAGAATTCAAGAAATAATTGGAGAGGTGCACTGACAGGTGTCCAGTCAGACGCTCCACTTGACAGCCATGCCGCTCCAGGTGCATCCGTTTCTGAAGCCCCCGACACAGACAGTGATCCACTGCCAGGCACATCAGGGACTCAAGCCCCCACTAGCGATGCATTTACAGACACACCAGTTGCTGGAGGTACAATCTAAAAGCAGTGCTCTTGGCAATCTGAAACGGCTCAGCAGCCATTCATCAGTCTCAAACAGATCTGTGTGATCTCTAAAAATGCGTTCTCTCCCTAAGGCCTGGATGACCAAAGCATCGAGGAGCAGTAGGTAAGCCATTCAGAAAGCGCGCAATATCATCCATAGTCTTAATTGAGATCAATTGACCAATAGTATTTCTTTAGCCCACAAATTTTAATAATCCAATTGTAATTGATTATGATATTTTTTTATGTTCCTCAAATTTAAAACTTATGTTTCCTTGTGTTTTTTTTCTTATCTTGGTAAGAGTGCTCTCGACCACTTGTACAATTTTCTCTTACCTAAGAGAAGAGCAAAAATAAGAAAACATTGGTAAATCCCAGAAATCTATGGGTACTAACAAAATAAGAACAGATCATGGATACAAACAAAAATAAGAGGGAATTTCTTCGTATATCACTTCCTGCATGAGGCCCATTATAATCTTTTTACATCCTGCAAGCCAAAGATGACACACCAGGGGACCAGCACCTTCCACCAATGGCTGAACCTTATCTTTCCCCCTCCACTCACACCTTCCTCCAGACTGAACATTTTCACTATGACTGTCTCCTTTATTTATATCATACCTCCAACTGTTTGTTCTGTATATAATGTCCACTATTAGCATTACTTTTATACTCATACCTGCGCTGCCTACTGCAACTGCACATGCTCACACTGTATATATCTTAGCATATCTACCCCTCACTGTTCATATATTAGATTAGATTAGATTCAACTTTATTGTCATTGTGCAGAGTATAAGTACAGAGCCAATGAAATGCAGTTAGCATCCAACCAGAAGTGCATGAATATAGTAGTATTTACAGAAAGTGCAGGTATAAATATATGTACAGTGATATACATACATGGATACACAATATGTAAAATTAATAAATATATATGGAAGAAGTGGCTAGTATATGGGGAAGTGGCTAGTGTGTGGAAAATAAAACAAATATATACATTATGAATAATATATATATATATGTACAGTATAGGTCAATTATATGGTGAGTATAAGGTCAATTATATGGGGAATATGTATTATGAACAGTATGTATATATATACAGTTTATGGTCAGTGGAGTAGTAAGCAATAGATGTGTAAACAGGCTAGTGCGAGCAGAGTACTGACTAGTGCAAATGGAAAAATGAAAGTATTATACAGTAATTATACAGTGCAGTAAAGAGCAGTGATGCTCAAAGTGGGGGGGGGAGTGTTCAGCAGAGACACAGCCTCAGGGAAGAAGCTCTTCTTGTGCCTGCTGGTACGGGAGCTGAGGCTCCTGTAACATCTGCCGGACGGGAGGAGGGTGAAAAGTCTATGGTTCGGGTGGGAGGCATCCTTGACGATATTCCTCGCCCTACCCAGACAGCGCTGTTTGTATATGTCCATGATGGAGGGTAGCTGAGAGCCTGTGATCCGTTGGGCAGTTTTCACCACCCGCTGGAGTGCTTTACAGTCAGAAGCGGAGCAGTTGCCATACCACACAGGGATGTAGTTCGTCAGCAAACTCTCTATGGTACAGCGGTAGAAGTCCACCAGTATCCTAGGACACAGGTGAGCTTTCTTAAGGCTCCGAAGGAAGTAAAGGCGCTGTTGCGCCTTTTTCACCAGTGTGGAGGAGTTGAGGGACCAGGTGAGATCATTGGAGATGTGGACTCCCAGGAACTTGAAGCTAGACACACGTTCCACTACAGCTTCGTTGATGTAGAGAGGGGTGTGTGCATGGCTCCTAGCCCGCCTGAAGTCCACAACGATTTCCTTGGTCTTCTGGGTGTTCAGTGCCAGATTGTTATCAGCACACCACTCGGCCAGGTGCTGAACCTCATCCCTGTAGGCCGTCTCATCGTTGTCTCTGATCAGGCCTACCACCGTGGTGTCGTCTGCGAACTTGATTATGGAGTTGGAGCTATAAACAGGAACGCAGTCGTGGGTGAACAGAGTACAGCAGAGGGCTCAGCACGCAACCTTGTGGCACACCAGTGTACAGGGTGATGGAGGAGGATGAGAGGTTATGCAACTTAACAGTCTGAGGTCTGTTGGTCAGAAAATCCAGAGTCCAGTTGCAGAGGGATGTACTGATGCCAAGCTGGCTGAGCTTGGAGATCAGCTTGGAGGGGGTAACGGTGTTGAATGCTGAACTGAAGTCAATGAATAGCATCCTGACATTAAGTATTGTGGCTATCCAGGTGGGTCAGGGCAGAGTAAAGTGCTGTAGAAATGGCATCCTCTATCGACCTGTTTCGGCAGTAGGCAAACTGGTGTGGATCCAGTGTGGCAGGCAGACAGGTTTTCAGATGGGAAAGAACCAGCCTCTCAAAACACTTGGCGATGATAGGGGTGAGTGCGACAGAACGGAAGTCATTTAGGGCCTTAGCGGTGGAGTGCTTCGGCACTGGCACGATGGTGGCGGTCTTGAAGCTAATGGGGACAACTGCCTGGGCCAGGGACAGGTTGAAGATGTCCGTAAAGACCCCAGCCAGCTGCTCAGCACAGGCTCTGAACACACGACCAGGTATCCCATCAGGGCCAGCTGCCTTCCGTGCATTTACCTTGCTCATGATGGAGCAAACATCAGCGGTGGAGAGTGTGAGGGACTGTTCATCTGGTAGTGGCTCCAATTTGAGGGTGACCTCCTTATTTCCCTGGTCAAAGCGAGCATAGAAGGTATTGAGCTCGTTGGGGAGGGAGGCAGAACTGAACTGTGCTGGGAGATTTGAAGTTTGTGATGGTCCGTATGCCTTGCCACATGCGCCGGAAGTCAGAGGAGTTGAAGTGCTCTTCAGTCCTCAGTTTATGTTTGTATTTGGCCAGGGAGATTCCCCTCCTCAGGTTGGCCCTGGCTGAGCTGTAAGCCTCCCGGTCACCAGACCTGAAGGCAACATCCCTAGCTTTGAGCAGGAGGCGAACCTCTCTGTTCATCCAGGGCTTCTGGTTGGGGAAAGTTTTTTTTTTTTGTGAGGTCACAATGTCCATGCACCCTTTAATGTGGTCCAGGACAGAGTTGGTGTAGGTGTCAATATTAGTCTGGGAGCCCATGGTGGCCTGGGCAGCAAACACATTCCAGTGTGTGTGCTGGAATTGGTGTTGGAGAGTGGCGTCTGCACCCTCCATCCAGACCTTGATTGTCCTCGTTGTCTGTCTCACACGTTTGATGGCTGGGGTGTACATGGAGAGCAGGAACAAAGAGAGATGGTCCGACTGTCCCAGGTGGGGGAGGGGTGTGGCTTTGTAAGCGTCAGCCACACTGGTGTAAACATGGTTCAGAGTTTTATCTCCCCTTGTGGTGCAGAAGACATTTTGATGGAACTTTGGCAGTACAGATTTCAAAGTGCAGTGATTGAAGTCCCCAGCTACAACAAAGGCTCCATCCGGGTGCATGGTCTGCAGCTTGCTAATAGCATCACAAAGTTCTTTCATGGCCACTTTAGCATTAGCATCCGGAGGGACATAAACTGCAGCAGCAACAATGCATGTAAACTCACGTGGTAGGTAAAATGGCCTGCACCTAATGAACAGGTACTCCAGATCAGCAGAGCACTGAGTATCAACAATAGCAGAGTCTGTGCACC
This sequence comes from Macquaria australasica, assembly GCA_005408345.1. Lineage (NCBI taxonomy): Eukaryota > Metazoa > Chordata > Actinopteri > Centrarchiformes > Percichthyidae > Macquaria > Macquaria australasica. The sequence goes on from SEMN01001232.1 coordinate 78,254, forward strand.
ATGTTTTGTTTACATAGATGCATACACCACCACCCCTGTTTTTATCTGTGGCTGCTGCTTCTCTGTCTGCCCTGAACAAAGTGCGTCCATCCAACTCTACTAGATTTTGGACGTGCTGACGTGCTCAGGTGAACGTATTGTCTCATTTCTGGTTACCGGTGTTTCTGTGTTACTGATTGCAAAGTTCGCTGCTCCAGCTAAACCCAGTTAATTTTGATATTTTCTTTACTATAGCGGTTAATTACCCACTATACATTTAAGGATACACTAGCTCTGTTTAAGCACTCATATCTGTCTCCTGTTAGCGACTTTCCGCTAATCCCACAGTTGTTTACACGCTAGTTAGTTGCTACTTTAGCTCAGTTAGCGATGGCGTCTCTCTCTCCTTCTCCCTCTCCTGCTCTCTCTTGCTCGGTGTGTCAGATGTTTAGTTACTCCTCTGCCTCCTTTAGCGATAATGGTACGTGTAACAAATGTAGTTTATTCACCGCGTTGGAGGCGAGGCTCAGTGAGTTAGAGTCGCGGCTCCGCACCATGGAGAGTCAGTCAGCCGTAGCTAGCCAGCCCCTAGCCGGTGCGAGCCGACCAGAGGTAGCTTCTGCTAGCTGTCTCCCGGCAACTCCCGAGCAGCCGGGAAGCCAGGGAGGCTGGGTGACTGTCCGAAAGAAGCATAGCCCTAAACCAAAGCCCACGGTTCACCACCGACCCGTTCACGTTTCTAACGAGTTCTCTCCACTCAGCGACACACCCGCTGAGAAACCAACTCTGATTATTGGCAGCTCCATTTTGCGAAACGTGAAATTAGCGACACCAGCGGCCATAGTCAAATGCATCCCAGGGGCCAGAGCGGGCGACGTTCAATCCTATTTAAAATTGCTGGCTAAGGAAAAACGTAAATATGCTAAGATTGTTATTCACGTCGGCGGTAATGACAGCCGATTGCGCCAATCGGAGGTCACGAAAATTAATGTTGAGTCGGTGTGTACATGTGCAAAAACAATGTCGGACTCCGTAGTTTTCTCTGGGCCCCTGCCTAATCTCACTAGCGATGACATGTATAGCCACATGTCATCATTCAACCGCTGGTTGTCGAGGTGGTGTCCAGGTAATGATGTGGGCTTTGTAGATAATTGGCGGACTTTCTGGAGAAGACCTGGTCTGATTAGGAGAGATGGCATTCATCCCACTTTGGATGGAGCCTCTCTCATATCTAGAAATCTGGCCGAATTTATTAGTGGCCCAAAGCCATGACAACTCAGAGTTCAGACCATAGACTTAATACAGTCTGTGGTCCAGACCAGGAGGCAGAGTTGCAGTCCTACACGCTTCTCTGCGCTTCCATTAGAGCAGTTACCCACCCTAAACTCCACAGAGAGGTTGTCTGCCCCCCCACCACTTAAATTATTTAAATCAAAACTAAACAGAAGAGGAGTTACACATAAAAACCTAATAAAAAGTAAAACCTCCACTGCAACAGTACAACAAAATAGGAGAATTAAATGTGGACTCTTAAACATCAGATCTCTCTCATCTAAAGCTGTTCTAGTAAACGATCTAATATCAGATCATAATATTGATTTATTTTGTCTCACTGAAACCTGGCTGTGTCAAGGTGAATATGTTAGCCTAAATGAATCCACTCCCCCCAGTCACATTAATACTCACATTCCTCGAGGCTCAGGCCGAGGAGGTGGAGTTGCAGCCATCTTCGACTCAAGCCTATTAATCAAACCTAAACCTAAATTAAATTATAACTCGTTCGAAAGCCTTGTTCTTAGCCTCAACACCCAACCTGGAAAACACTACAGCTAATTCTATTTGTTATAGTATACCGAGCTCCTGGACCGTACTCTGAATTTTTATCTGAATTCTCAGAGTTCTTATCAGGTTTAGTCCTTAAAACAGATAAAATAATTATTGTAGGTGATTTTAATATTCATGTGGATGTAGAAAATGATAGCCTTAGTGCTGCGTTTATCTCATTACTAGATTCGATTGGCTTCTGTCAGAGTGTACATAAACCCACTCACTGTTTTAACCACAACCTCGACCTTGTTCTTGTTTATGGCATTGAAATTGAACATCTAATAGTCTTTCCACAGAATTCTTTTTTATCAGACCATTTTCTATTAACTTTTGAATTCCTGTTACTGGACTACACGCCATTAGGCAAACATTCCTACACTAGATGTCTATCTGATAGTGCTGTAGCTAAATTTAAGGAAGTGATTCCATCGGCATTAAATTCAGTTCAATGTCTCAATGTAACAGATGACTCCTATGCTAACTTTAGTCCCTCCCAAATTGATCATCTTGTTGATAGTGCTGCAGGCTCACTACGAATAACACTCGACTCTATCACCCCTCTAAAAAAGAAGATAATAAAACAGGAGGTTAGCTCCATGGTATAACCCGCAAACCCGCAAATTAAAACAAACATCGCGAAAACTTGAAAGGAAATGGCGTTCCACCAATCTGGAAGAATCACGTTTAGCCTGGCAAGATAGTCTTAAAATTTATAGGAAGGCCCTCCGTAATGCCAGAGCAGCTTACTACTCATCATTAATAGAAAATAAGAACAACCCCAGGCTTTGTTCAGCACTGTAGCCAGGCTGACAGAGAGTCACAGCTCTGTTGAGCCATGTATTCCTATAGACCTCAGTAGTAATGACTTTATGAGCTTCTTTAATGATAAAATTCTAACTATTAGAGACAAAATTCAGCACCTCCTGCCCTCAGTTGGTACTGACTTATCTTCAAACACAGGAACCTTAGAAACAACTGTAAAACCTGTACATTTAGACTGCTTTTCTCCCATCAACCTTAATCAACTAACTTCCATGATTTCCTCATCTAAGCCATCAACGTGTCTCTTAGACCCCGTCCCAACTAGGCTGCTTAAAGAAATTTTACCCTTAGTTAGCACTTATTTACTAGATATGATCAATCTGTCCTTATTAAAAGGCTATGTGCCACAGTCCTTTAAAGTAGCTGTAATTAAGCCTCTTCTTAAAAAGCCCACTCTTGATCCAGGGATTTTGTCAAATTATAGACCTATATCTAACCCTCCTTTTCTCTCTAAGATCCTTGAGAAAGCAGTCGCCAATCAGTTGTGTGACTTTCTACACAACAACAAGCTGTTTGAGGATTTTCAGTCAGGATTTAGAGTGCATCATAGCACAGAGACAGCACTGGTGAAAGTTACAAATGACCTTCTAATTGTATCAGACAAAGGACTTGTCTCTGTACTTGTCTTACTAGATCTTAGTGCTGCATTCGATACCATTGACCATCACATTCTATTACAGAGACTAGAACATTTTATTGGCATTAAAGGTACTGCACTAAGCTGGTTTAAATCCTATTTATCAGATCGATATCAGTTTGTACATGTTAATGATGAATCCTCTATGCACGCCAAAGTTAGTCACGGAGTTCCACAAGGTTGGACCAATTCTATTTACCTTGTATATGCTTCCTTTAGGCAATATTATTAGGAAGCACTCCATAAATTCTCATTGTTATGCAGATGATACCCAATTATATTTATCGATCAAGCCAGATGAAACCAATCAATTAGCTAAACTTCAAGCATGCCCTAAGGACATAAAAACCTGGATGACCTGCAATTTTCTGATGTTAAACTCAGACAAAACCGAAGTTATTGTACTTGGCCCCGAACACCTTCGAAACACAAAGATATAGTTTCTCTAGATGGCATTGCCCTGGCCTCCAGCGAAACCGTAAGGAATCTTGGAGT